>JAVJGI010000050.1:265815-349692 GCA_035590275.1 Ibycter americanus | reverse complement strand
GCCGGTATGTCTCCCGCAGCGGCGGGGCCAGGAACGGACCCAAAGTTGCTGGAAAGCACAAACTTCCCGGCGGTGCCGGAGTGCGGGGCGGCTGCGGCAGCGCGGAGGTGGCGAGAGGGGGGAGAGGCGAAAAGGGCTTTTCCCCCCGCCCCCGTTTCAAGCACACAATATGGTACCCACGGCCGGCCGTGCCCAGCGGAGTTTGAGCATCAACTGATCCTAGCTGGGTAGTTCCACAGGCGATCGGAGCTGGGGTCCTTCCTCTCCCTCCCCCTGGACCGACAGGAATCGGCCGTGGTGTAGCGAAAGTCGGAGAGCGGCTCTTTGGGTGAGGGGGCGGGGGGCCAGAGAGCCGCTGCAGGAAGGATATAAATAGATTTTTTGGGGGAAGAAAGCGAGCGTTTTGGAAGTTAATGCTTGGGAATATTTGCTAACGCATCGGGCTCTCTCGCATGCCGTGATAACCCTGAAGCCCTGTCCCCCTCCACGCGTCCGTGCGAGATCTTGCCGAGATGTATTTTAAGAGACTGTCATCTCCGTTATGAAAGGCTGAGGTTTGTTGACACAAAACTGAAAAGAAACCCAGACGATTCAAAGTAAAGGCTGACACCGTGTCCTTACAGTCTGCGTCTCTGAAGGTGGGGGAAAGATTTCAATGACACGGAGTTAATAATAGCAGTGTTGCCCTTAACTTTGTGCTGCCCCAGTGGATATGTGCTGCTTTATGTCACAATTTTCTTGTCATTTTTGATCTGCTTAAGAGCAGAAATACATGTTTTATATATATATATATATAAAAAATGTCATAGGAGGTGTATTTGAAAGCCTTTTAGATTCATGGCTTTGATCTCAAAGTACATTTTTACAGGCATGTAGTCAGGCCTTTGGAAAAGAAGGCTTATCGGCAGAAGAAACAGTGTTGTTTATTTGGGAGAGCTCTAGCTTACCGCGTTAACGTCTGGCTTCGCCGAAGGCATGGCTGTTTGCACTCCTTGTTTATTCAGAAATAGCTCCCATCCAGGCGGATTCTTTCTGGATTCTTTTGGGTCATGTGGCCGTATTTCTGAATATCTTTGACCCTCTGGGAGCTGACAGGTTCCCTTTTCTTTGCTGTCACGTAAATAGAGAGAATTCCTCAGAATAAGACCCTGAGAAATGTCTACCTACAGGGGGAGGAGAGGAAAGGGAATGTGCCCGTTCTCATCCAAGTACCACAGCTTTATGGCCTGATCCAGCGTTGCTCTCGCATGAATAATCTTTACTTCCATGAGAATCCCTATAGAAGTAAAGGGGATTATGTATGTGGTGAAGCACAGATAAAGTTTCTGGGATGTTTTTGATATTTCAGCAGCTTTTCAGGGATTGTAAGTTGTTGCTTTCTCCTCTTAAGTTCAGAATGCAGAGCCATGTTACGGAATAAATCTCTTCTGGGTACCGGTATGCAAGTCAGAACTGTCTTTTCTTTCTACCTGCAGAAAGTTTTATAAGAAGGTTCCCATACCAGGAGAGACATACTTAAGAGAAGTGTATAATTTGTAAATAATGCATTGGTCTTCCATCACCCGGACTCATTATTATCTATGTTGTTCTAACAATCTGCACCAGCTTTGCAGCCAAAGCAGTTAATTTGGTGGAGTTTGCTAAGATAGATTTCATTAGCTCGGTGCTGTCTTATCAGTGGTCTTACCAGGGCGGGCCTGATCCTGTACTGAGAGAGGCAAGATGAGTAAAAACCGAACCCAGCCGCAAAGATTCATAATTTTGTGCAAATACAAAGGAATGGTCCTGAAAAGGCCACCAGTTCTGCGTGTGCCTCTGGTGGGAAATAACGCTGTCTTGCTGCATCTGGAGAAGAGACACAGAAGGGACGTAAGACCTCAGCCTGACCCAGTATCTTCTTGCTTGTTTCATTCCCCTATGACCTGTTTTGTGAACCCAGAGAAGAGTCACGGATGGATATTTGATGATGATGCACAATTGCTGGGCACTAGGTTAATGCTGTAACGTGGGCTGAAATGCCTTGTGAGCTCTGCCCTAGGGCTGCCGTGATTGTTTCTTGGGAAGGAAATATTTAGTGGGAGTAGAGAATGCAAGGGTAGCTGGCACCAGGGCTTGAACAACGCTCCTTAATTGACTGTTCCCCTCGCCCTGAGTAGTTACCTCTTCACACCCTTCTTGTTTTTAAAGACGCTGGATATAACTTAAATCTTTTTGGAAGGTTTGTCGGGTCAGAAACTGAGTTGTGCTGATGAAATGGGCTGCTGAATTCTTCCTGTTACGAGCCAATTTTCTCCTACTTTGGACAATGTACCCTTGTGAATGATTCAGAGCATTGATTAGAAACCTTGTTTGTCTTCGGAGGCTTTCTCTGTAAATCACTTAAGTCATCTTTCGCTACAGGACTCTCAAAAATGAGGCTGGTTTTTTTTTTTTTTAAGCAGCCCCAGAACTGTTTCATTCTAGAAGGCAGCAGGCTGAATGATTAGGATATTTTGCCTGAGGGCAGGAGAAGAAGAAAATAAAGAACTCCCCCCCCCTCCCCCCCCCAAATATTGGGTTACAATTGTATTCATTATCATCAGTGGTTCTGTGTGTTGATTCTTGGTTCTGTCCCTGATAAATCACTGTTGTTCCACATTATCTCTCCTCCCGGGTAGCATGGTTTTAATCATCTTATGCTGAGCTAAGGAAGGCTCGGCTCAGCCAGTTGTCCAAAGGGGAATTTCTCATTGAGATTTAAAAATCAAAATCCCAGATTGGAACAAACCCATTGGGGCGGGCACGTTAGGTGATATCGACTGACTGACAAAGCTCCTTTTTGGTATGATCACGTACAAGAATGTGCATCTGTGTGGTCAACGGGATTAATGGCTGTGGAAAGAAAGGCTGTTGGTTGCAGTTAATTTTTCTTTTAAATAGTACACAAAGGGATTCCTGTGGCAGCACGGTAACAACCTGTGCTTGAATTTCTGGGAGATTGGGCGTTAGATGATTGAAAGCCTGGTCAGTCAGGGGAGTCCAGCACCTGTATTGCCGTCGTCTCCCATTAGTGGCGATTGTATGCACGGGAGTGCTGGAGAATGTGGCTGGCAGCACCGCCACCTGGGAGCAGAACAAACCCCCTCCTCACTTTGCAGAAAGGCTTTTTGTCACTTGGACTTGAAAGAAAATTGCCATCTGCTAGAGGGTGGCGATCCATTTGCTTCTTGTGAGGAAGCAGGTGTGTGCAGAATTGCTGCATGTCCGCTGGTGAGGCTTGGCTTCGCCGCTGCTCTGCAGGGCATCTCTGGCCAGCCAGCCAGCGGAGAAAGGGGTGTCTGCAGGGGAAGGGACCAGCTTGGGAACCAGAGTCTGGTCCTGCCTCTCCAGCGTGAGATGTAATGCTTGTCAGATGTAGACAGTAGTTTTGGGCAGCAAGCTGGAGGTGTTACCAGTGTTCCTGTTGGACAGTGAGCAGTGAGGATTCCTGCTGGGAGCAATAAGGCCTAATAGGTGCCCGTCACCACTGGAAGGTGGGCTTCAGGCTGCCTCTGCCAAATTAATTGCTTCCTTGTAGCAGGTTTTGATTTGTACTTACGTCATTTCAGCCCAAATGAGGTTAATGATACCGGTAGTGATGGCACATCTGGGCTGGCAGGGCTTGAAATAACTAACTCTATTAGGACTGGATGCTTCAGGGTTTGTGGGATGCCATGTAGAGGAAGCTCCTTCTCTTGTTCTACTGCCCACCAGCTGTGCAGTCACAAAATCTCTTCCAGTTGTGGTTGTGATGCTTGGAAAGGGAACTTGTCTGGAAAGGAGCAGAGAAGTGGGGAGATAGCCCTGCTTGTCTTCTGCTACACTTGGCTGAGCAGAGGCAGCTCCTTGGGAGGGCAGTCTACCCCAGCGAGTGCCTGACAGGGAGCGTTGCTCCATCTCTGTGAAGGCTGAGCAGCCTGAGAGCTTGTACCCAGTGGGGGCACAGACACCCAGTGTCTCTGCAACAGCCCCACATGGGCTGCCCATCGGTGGCAGAATCCGCTTTGGAGTGCACAGAGGCACCCTCAACTGCCCAGAGGTAAAAGAACAGTCCCAGGGAGAGGAACAAATGTTGTTAAAAACAATTTGCAATATTTCCTCAGCATTTTAAAAAAATTTCTCCATTCCTGTTACTGTTCCTGAATGCTTCTGCACAGGTCTCACGTGGGGAAGGGGCAGGCATTGCAGAGCAGGGCATTACTGCTTTCTTGCCTGTCCTTGTGACACCCCAGCACCATGCCCTGCCTGCAGTGATCCCCTTCAAGTTTGTGGTTTCAGAAGCTCGATTTTTTTCAACTGTATAAATTGAAAAATCGCTCATTTACATTCTCTTGAGAGACCGTTGGGTTCCCACTGGAATCAATAAGGCTTCCACACGTAGACCTGAGGGTAGAAATGGGCTAGTGCTTGGTGTTTAACGGGCGTAGTTCAGGCACTTCGTTGTAAAGAAGCTCTGTGTCTGTTGTACTTGTGTGTGCAACAGCCCCTTAAAAGCTGAAGGTGGTTACATAGGGTCTAAATGGAAACCTAAAAATTTATCCCTGAATGAGCTTCCTGGTGTTCGGCTTCAAAAGCCATCAGAAAGGCTCTTGAGGGCCTAAGTGCTGGGGCATCTGCACGCTATAATATTGTACATGTGCACAAACCATACAATTTAGACAATGCTTTTTTTTTCAGCCAATGAAATACTTCAAGTGGGATGAAATAAGGGAAGAAGTCTTTACCAAGCAAAATACTTGAGTGAAATATTCAGCAAGAAAGGACAGTATCTGAACATTTCGATATTTACTTTTCCAGGAGCCTCTTGTCAGCAAAATGTGTTTTGTTAGCAACATTATTTTTTCCTTTCTGGGCTGTTGGTAGTATTTTGTTGTTTTAGAGCTATTCCTGTAATCTCGCCTGCATCCTCAAGTTTATTATTGCTGGGTTGCATGGGGAATGGGGTTGTACAAACTGTTGTTACCAGAGTGTTGGTTTGTATCAATAAGCTATTGGCATGGGTTTCTTTGGGCTTAACCATTTGATCTTTCAGAGGACGCACGTGGATTTTCTTCATAACTTTGACAGTTGTCCTAAGACCCTTGTCATTCTGTCTCAGCCATTATCTTTTGGTCATAAACATCATAACAACTAAAAAGCGTTTACCCAGACCAAAGGATTAATTCTTCCGCTGTAAAGCAAAGTGTTTCTCGCATTGACTGATGAGTGAGCGATCAGGATGTTTAGCCAGCTCAGCCTGTGATGGGTGAAAGGGCTGCAGGGCAAGAGACACATGGATCTGAACGGCAGTCAGGCCAAACAAAGGTTGCATGCTCTGTGGTTTCTGTATCTATTCGTTAACTCTGCACAAGGTCATTACTCCTGCCTGTGATGAGGCTACCCTGCCGCCTCCCTGTGAGCTGCTTCTCAATCTGGCGGGGACTGGGCAGGGGCTGTTGTGCAGCTCACCTGCTCCCAGGGCCATGGGAGGCTGCCTTTCAGGGGGACCTGGATCAGGCGCCTCCCTCACTTCTGGTTGAGGCTGAGAGCTCCAGAGGAGGTAATTGCTGATAGCAATCAGATTGGGTGCTAAATAGGGATATAAACCATTTAGTGCAATAGCTCTGATGATGATAAAGCCTTGGGCGCAGTTGCCAAAACAGAAGTTGAGTTTGCATATCTCTAATGAGCCAAGTGCCTTTGTGCAGTAACACCACTGAAGTGCGTGGAGTTAAACCCTACAAGTAGAGCATGCAGCGTGATTTTTAGCTCTGATTTGTGTCAAAAATCCCCAAAGTTCTTGCAGTGAAAAGGAGACCTTTAATAAGAATGAGTCTCCTGCCACTTGGCCATGGTCCTTCTTTCATTACCCATGGAGCGTGGGAATGGAGCTGCTTTCTCCGTGGACTAGGCTGGAGCTGCTGTTGCACCAGTGGGGATCTGTTACGAATCCGTTGAAGCCCTGGGCAGACTTTGGATTTCCTTCAGTCCTGCTGGTGCCAGAACTGTTTTGCTACCCTGTCCTGTACCGACACTTGGGGAATTCATGAATCAATATGGGTTGTGCCTACAGTGAGAGTGTGTATCACTGTGATAGAAAACCCGGAGTGATGGATTACAAAAGGCACGTTCATTTACCTGACAAAGGTTGTCTATCTTGAATTATTTATGAGGCTTCACAGCATGCTAGTAAATTTTGTAAAAGCAATGGAGTCCTGGTAATGTGAGCTTTTTCGCTGCAGCTTCCGTAGTAGAGTTTTGCTGAGAAGGTACAGGAGGTGGGGGATGGAGGAGGAGGAGGAAGAAATAGGCAGCGAGTGGAGGGATAGAGAGAGACTGCTGTTTTCATGTGCAAAAGATGAGGTGTGCAGAGCAATGAAGTGCGAATTAGTGTGCATTGGAGCAAAAATCTGTGTAGTGCTAGAAAGCAACTTATGCTTCGGGGAAGGGTGGGGAGGAGGGGGAGTACAGAGACAAGGATGGAGAAGGGTGAAAATCCCATGACCGGAATATGGGCAGTTTCCCATCTGTAGGAATGTTATTTTCAGGGGTTGTTTCTTTAAACTGTGTGCTCGTTCTGGTGAGGTTTTCTTATCTGAGTTCCGCTAAATGAAGGATCAAGCCAGAGTTGCCCAGCCTTTTCTGTGTGGCATTAGGCAACTGGAAGGTTTGCAAGTGTGCGGAGCATGTGGCTGTGGACCAGAGGGGTTTGCTCAGGATGACCTGGAAGATGTGTGGCCTGCGGGAGCACGAAGTCAGTGTTACCTGATGGGGAGAGTGAGGGCAGTAAGAGCCTGAGTCCTGGCAGCAGCGTGCTGGCTTGCTGGTCCCTGCTGGAACACCACCTCAGAACTAGAAATGAGCGATGCAGCAGGCACGGCACAGGTTTGTGGTGGAGCGGCCACTGTGTGCCTGATTTGTTGATGACTAGAGCCTTCCCCATGCTTCCAGGCTTCCGAGCCTCTTGGCCTTCCGAGCACAAACAAAATTACCCCTGAAACTGTTAAACTGGTGGAAAGAATTGGGAAAGAGTGTTGTATCCATCTCCACTGAAGTGACAATTGAGGATATGATTCTCCTTATAAATACCAATGCCTTTCAATTCATAGCAGAGCTGGGTCCTGAAACTTCTCTTGTCACGAGCTGCCAGTCTGGTTCGTGGTCAGGCTCTGCTTCTCCAATGGGCACTTCATAGTCTTCAGTCCAGAAGAATCCTGTACCTAATGTCTGAGATCAGTCACATACATTCTCCAAATGAGAAAACAAGGACCAGGTTTCTAAATATTTTTCAGAGCTGACCTTGTATAAGCCACTTTACGCTTCAAAAATGTATAAAGCTGTCACCGATTTAATTTCTTTTGAATAAGAGATATTCTTTTATTTGGATTCTCATGTCAATTAAATTTCATGTAATAATATCTCTGTATTGTGTCCAATGAACACTTTCTGTACAGTCTGACGCAGGGAGGGTCATGAATGCAGTGCCTTGTTTGCATTTCTAACGTATGGTGGGTTTCACAGTCAGATTTTTGGCAGCTGTGACATGGATACCAAAATAGAGACAGGCTTAAGCCAAGCGAAGCACCTAATATTCAACTTTATCAGGTGTTGAAGATTGAGTCAGATTCTGGGCCGTGAGTGGTTGAACGTCTCTTTATTGCTCCATAACAAACTCAGTAGACCCAGGAGGAGCCAAAGTACCATTTCCTCCTGTCTGAGGTAGTCTTATAAATTAGAGGTTTCTACTAAGCGTTGACTGTAGTGTCACATTCCTGAGATCAGTGGAGGGGGGCAAGTCTTGTGTGGGCTCAGGCCCTCTGCAGGGGGAGGGATGCGCATTGCTCAGGTAAAAGTAAACCTTCTGCAGCAGTGTGTCATGCATACCAGGGGAAAAAAGGGTGGAAGAAACAGCATTTAATTATTCAAGACTTGCAAGCTGAAAAGGGTTTCAGGACAGTGAGCTAGGCATGCATCGCAGCTTTGTGGGCACTCTGCTTTCACCTCCTCCCCTGCCTGCTCTGGGAAGGAGGGCAGAAAATTACATGAGTGTGGGGAGAAAACCAGAATCAATATTTTTCTCTTTGTGAAGCTCTTAGTTTTTATTTATTCTGTTTTTGTTTGCTGGGAAGTCTTAATAACTGTTGATCAGTGACCAAACGGATGACATTATTTTGCTTCCCACAGCACTTCCAAGAGCACAGACCAAAAGGCCATCAGCCCCCAAGGGACCTGCTCTGTGCACAGGCAGGGATGCTTTCATGCCCCTCCTTGGCTGCATACTGTGGGACTGCTCGTGATTGAGCCATTCTTCCTGCCGTGTGGCTTGTTACAGTGTGGGAGAACTTGCCTTTGTCAGTCTTTCATGCTGTGTTCTGCTACAGCTATGTTAGGTTTAAAAGCTGAGAAACATCCAAAAGTTTTTCAAGACACTGGGACAAATTCATCCCTGATGTAAGGATACTGTGGGATTATGCCGGCGATCACTTTCAGGCCTTTGTCTTTTAACTTTTAAATATGGTGGTGGTTGTGGTCTCTTTTGATGCGATTTTTATTGTGAGGTGGAGAAAAGAAATGCATCTAGCACATCTACTATCTGCTTGTGCTTCGGTCCCAGTTTCTAAATAACCCCATTTAGCGCCTGTTTGACCTGGCAACAAAAATGTTGTGTTGGCATTTCTGACATCAGTACCGCCTTTTTACCCATCATCTTAAGGCTAAATTGAACCCTTCTGTGTCACTTGTTCCTCGCTATCTTTATTTGTTTTGATCTAGTCTTTACTTTTCAGAAAAATCTTAACCAGCTCTGACTCCTATTTCCTGTTAGGGGCTGGGGCTGTTTTTGTGGGAAGTGGCTCCTTCCACAGGTGAGCCTCATACCCTCAGCTTCCCCCTGCTTCCCGGTGCTCCCTGCCCAGCCGTGAAGATGGAGCAGCTGGGTGCGAAAGGGCTCCGACCACCGCACCTTGGCATGAGGTCTCACTTCACCGTTGCGGCTGCTGAGCGAGCTCGTATCTTTTCGCCCTCCCACAGCCCTGTCCTGACAGCCTTGCTGGTGCCGTGTTTGCTTGAGCCAGCACAGCATTCCCGAGCCGGAGGTGAGGCTGCGTCCCAAGGCTGGCGCTGTGCATGGAGCAGCGCCTGTGGCAGCGCTGGTGTGTGGGGCTTGTCTTTTCCTTTTCCTGCTTTTCTTCTCTTGACAGTACTCCAAGTGGAGCCTTGTGCTGAAAGCATTGTTGGTTTGTGTAGTTTATGAATGTGATTATGTGTGCTGAAAGTGGCCTTTTTCGTTTTATAAGGGCCACTTGCCAAAGAGTCACCAAAGAAGTGACATTTATTAACTGAGCACATGGCCACCTTCTCATCGGGAAGTGGCTGCCAGACCATCCTGTTCTCTGGAGTTCTGCTGGCTGGTGGAAGAGTAGGTTTGCCACTTGCCAGAAAAAAAAAAAAAGATGTGGTATTCTTATGGTAGCTTGCCTAATAGCTACTTTCATTCTTAGTTAAGTCTACTTTTTGCTGTGTTTGTGCCATTTCACTGATTATTAGATCCCACAGGGTAGCGTGAGGGTTCTTGTATGTGAAGCTTCTTGCAGAGAAAACCAAGCAGCTGCAGAAACAAAAGGTTTGGTAAATGGTACCTGTCCTTCTTCTGGAAGAATAGCAGAGTGATTGCAGTGTGGTGGTAGTGAGCTGAAAAGGGATCTGCTGTGGGTGAGATGCTCCAGCTGTTGCGTTATCTGAGGACCATGATGGGGCCACAAGTAACGCGTATACCTGCAGCTTCTCTGCTTACCAGTGTGTGCCCCTTGCTGGATGAAGGATTCCCGTGCAAAGCCTAGTGCTTCAGGGCCTGGGTGGAACTAGTGGTGAGAGCAGCCAGCTTGCAGGACTGGGTGAGCTGTAGTTTGTTGTGAGGTTCTGATGTTTGTGAAGTTCATCACACCAAAGTCCAGATCCCACAACGAAAGCAAGGACTATTCCAAATATACGGTGGGGTTTTTTTGGTCTAGTTTTCCACATGAAACTAACCTTGCTTTCTCGTTTGGCTTGGCTACAATATTTATTACAATGTCACTCCTAATATATTTTTTTTCCTACCGCTATGATACTGAGGTTTAGTATTTGTCTTCCAATAGTTCCTGAATAGTGCACTGCTTGCATTACTGGCAGAGATACATAGTTAATCCTGGGCAGGGATAGCTGTGAGGAGTCCAGACAGACTTCAGCCCCTGGTGGCATGCATGGGATTGAGAAAACCAGCTTGGCCGTTGTTGTTTGTTAAAATTGCTGCTGTGTTAATCTTGCTGTGATACCACAGCTTCTGGCAGTATGTGGGGTAGCGAGATCCCTGTGGCTCAGAATGAGAGCTGGTTCTCGCTTTGGAAGGGTCTCAGCAAAGGTCTTGTCTTACCCCTTTGCTCTGAGGAGATTTGCACTGAGGAATTTGGCCCATTTTTCCATTGCCAGGCCTACCTTCCAGGTGTTCTCTTATCCCCGATTGATCTTCTGGCCTACTTTCTATCCACTGTGCCTTAAAAGGTGACCAACCTGTCAGTCTTGGGTGGAATCAGGAGCAAAGCTTGTGTGCCTCAGCCTTGTTCCCATGGAAGAGTAATTCTTTCATGGTGCCTTTGGGATTGTCCCCCCTCCCCACTGGAGGATGACTGTCTTGTCCTGTTCTCCATCTTCCACGCCTTATAATGGTTTTTTGCATGCACTTTGTAATAACACTTGCACTTCCCTATTGCTCATTTTGCTGATGAAACTAAGGCTTCAGAGACTCCAATATGTTAGCAGTGGAGCAGGAAATGCAACCCAGAGCATGTAATTCCTCCTCCTCTGTTCCTCTGAATAGGCCCGTGTTCTTCGTTTTGGGATAAATGTTTCTTCTGCTATGTACTAACAAGACATCAGATTCAACTGCAAGAACAGAAACGTGGCCGCGAGGGTTTGGACTCCAGGAACGGTATCGGACCCTTTCTTTGGTGTTGGGAGAGTGGGAACTGTCCTTGTGGATGAAAAGCTTTTCTGAAGAGCACCATTCTCTGGCAGATGCCTGGACATCAAAGCCTGGGCAGTGCTATTCTCTGTACAGTTAGGCGAAGGGTGAGAGCACTTGCTGCCAAGTGCTTAACGCGCTCAGCACTGGGCTTTTGCAAATTAAATAGGTGTCCTCTGCTGCATAAGCCCTATGTTGGCCGCTTGTGCTGCGTAAGTTACAGCCAGGCACCTTTCCCAAGAAATGCTCTTTTCAAAATTGCACTTTTGTGCTGATGATGCAGTCATTTAGAATTGGCTCTCTTGTCCTCATTGCCTCCTTGTGGCTCACCAGTGGGACCAGTTACTGGGGAAACTGTAGGGCAGGAGCTCCTCACCATCCCTCGGACGTTTATCCCCTCGGATGGTACCTGAGATATCATCTGAACATTTCCCACTCCCTGTGTGTGTCTCGGAGAGAAATTCTAGAGGCCATTAAGCTGGGTAATTTACATGCTTCTTGAGCCTGTGCCTAGGGAAATATATTTCACAGGTAATTTCAAATCTCTTGGCGTGTGGAAGAAGTCATTATTCTAAATAGAAAGGGGCTGGTGATGTCACGGGCCCCATTGAGAGGACCACATTAGAGACTGGGGTTTTTCTCTCTTACGGAAAAGAGTCTGAGGCATTCTATTCATAGGGTTTTTGCATGTCAGATGTTTTTTGTTTTAATGCTGATACTCATTTAGAAAAGCAGAAGAGAGAATTATCTTGTCATCTTAGATTTCAGTTACATGTGAGCATATTGTGTGTGAGGGCTGGGGGGAGACCTACTGCAGGGTGTCCGTAGGTGTGCGAGTGTCCCGCTTTGGTGCTGGCTGGCTTCCGAGGGTCAACACCGCACTGGGCATCAGGAGGCTGAGTTGCAGTTCTGAGTCTGCCTCCAAAAGTCTGTCGGGGTTGGAGACCACTGCTTCACCTTGGTAGCTCCATTCTCCCCTCCTGAAAATACTTGAGTCAGACACATTAGGAGGATTTGGCAGTTTAATGTTGATCAGTGCCTTCAGAGCCATGTTTGATGGGCTGTTGCATGATCTGTGCTGTAACTGTGGTATTGCAGTAGTGAGGGAATGCGGACAGCAAGTACGGTAATTGTGAAGCAAGGTGGTGGGTGCACCCCTTAGCTTGAGGCATCTGGTGAGGAAAGGGACACTTCTGTGCTCAGGCTTCAGCAGGGTTTTCTAGGGACCCTTCCCTTTGGAAAGGGGAGATAGCCTGTTGCAGAGGGATGTTTTCTTGCAGCAGGGGGAACTCCCAAGGTGCTTGGCACCAGCATCCTCGTTCCTAAAGGTGCTCCAGCACAGCATCCTCCTTCCACAGGGTCCTCCAGGACAAGGAGGTACATCCTTTCTGGTGTGAAAAGCTGGCTGCGGCTGGAGATGGGGAAACTGAGCCTGATGGACCAACGTCCTGAGCACATACAGCAAATCCAGTAGTACATTCTGAGTATTTCCAGTGTGGTTCAGTCTCCTCCATTTCAATAGGCTTGTATCCTCTTCAAAGGAGAGGTTGTGTATATGCTTTTTTTCCCTTTGGAGGGAGAAGTGTTTGTCCCAGCTGGATGGGAAGAAGGAGAGAGGAGGTGACCTGTGAAAGCTGCTGGTTTCACCCCTGTTGCCCTGAGTGATGCAGCAGCACTGGGACAAAAATCAAACGGGGCTTCATGCTTTTGCTGTCCCTGCCTTGGAGCATGTCTGGATGCCACCTTACAACAGGAGAGGTCTTGCAGACAGCTTTTAGATGTGTATCACAAAGTAGCGAGGTAATGGCATAAAATGCAGTAAACTATTTTTTTTTTTTTTTTTAATGCTCTCCGCCCCCACCCCTTTTTTCTTTCATTGCTGAAAGGGACTGATACAATGAAGAGCTTCTGCAAATGAAGGCGACTGCATGTGAAATGACAGGGTACTGGGTGTTTGGCTGGTGAGAGATGCAATGAGTGAGCATCGCTAAGTGCTTTATAATAACAATGATTACAATGCTCTCTTAGAAGCCAGGTAGGGGGATGGTGGGGAGAGGGGTTGTTTAAGATGGGGGATTTAACTAGATAGACACCTAGTGACAGTGACTCCCAGAAAGCCCTTGAGGAATGTTGCGTATGATGCTGTGAGAGGCTGCTCCAAAAACCCGAGGAGATTTGGATTAACATGGTTAGAGGCTGAAGAATAATGGCAATGGATGCCCCTAAATAGCAGGAGGTCTTTGTGGCAGAGGTTAATGATATCTTTTCTTGGTAAGGAGGGAAGTTGTAAGCACAATCTTGCAGAGGTCTGACTGGACAGTAGCCCTCTATTAGACTCCTTAATATGGCTTGTGTTTTAGTGATCAAATTAATCATCGTGTGCCTAGACTGTTTCTGATCAGCTGAAATCTGCAGTGGGAAGGGTGGATGCTGAGAGCAGTTCTCTGCTGTCTGGTGGCTAGTGGGAGTTACCCCGTGTACCATTTTCAGGTTGGCATGTCTGTGCTTTGCTGCACCCCTCCATAGCAGCATGCCTCTCCTGGCAGCAGGAGCATTATTGCTGGAGTACCTTGCATGAACAAGAGTGTGTTGGAAGCTTTTTCTTGTTGGGGGTTCTTATCAGTCCTTTATTTCTTACTTACCACTATGGCATAACATCTCTCCCTTGCCCTTTAAACAGCACACTAGGGAAAAGAGTTGACTACAATGTATGTATTCAAAACTCCATTCCAGCCGTCAGGATGTGGCATTCCTTTCTCATGCTTTGCCCCTTATCTTGATTGGACTCTTTACGCAAATGACCCAAGCAAAGGGAACTGTTTTGCTCTGTCCAGTATCTTACTATTTGCATAGCCAGGAGATGGTTGTTGTAAACTACCCTAAAGTCTTGCAGAAGCCTGTGTCTGCTTGGGTAGTCCTGCTGTTGCTCAGCAATGATGCAGGTGCATGGGGCAACTCGTAGCATCTAATCACAAAGCTGTTTGCATATGCTTTAGATGACAGATACAGAAACACTACCCAGACTGTCATCTTCTAGCTATCTAGCCTGATGTACTCAAGTGACAGCTTCACTGTTTCTCCAGGCTGTAAAATGCTCTCCCATCTCCAACCAAAAGTGCAGATCCTGCAAGGTGTGGCTGTTTTGTCTTCTGGGGTGCTTCTGCCTTCCATCTGGTGATGAGGATTTACTGGAATGGACAAGAAGATGCAACAAGCTATCCTACTTTTGTCTAGCTCCCAAGAGACTAATGAATTATACACAGAATAAACAAATAACCTGATGTGTCTGTCATTATATCGTAAAGGACTTTAATAATTCATGCAGCTTGCAAAATCCTTACCAAGACCTACCCTCTGTAACCTTATCTTTGCCATGGGGGATGGGATCTCTTCAGCCTCCACTCAGATTGCATCTGTAAAACAGAAGAAGTCGGCGAAGAGGAAGGTTTTATCATAAAACTTTCTCTGTATAATGGGTTGCAAAACAACATGCAAGAATTATCAGCCATCGGGGTCTCAAGGGGTGCTGAAAATGACAAGTGGCTGCACCGGGTGAAATTTATGCAGGTAGTGTGCTTCATAAAACTGACATCTATTCACTTATTTATTAATTCATTGTGTTTCAAGTCCAGATTTGTGACAGGCTTTGAGATCAGGAGCCCGGTTCTAATCCTGTGCGATGAGAGCGCAGACATGGGGGAACCCACAGGCTTCTCTAGGTCCTGATGCGCATCAGCAAGTGTGCCACAGAAACCTAGTTTTGAGATGTAAAATAGGAGCACAGCTTTTGAAAAAGCCGGGAGGCCAAGGCATTAGCTTTGGCTCTGAACAAAACAGTTAACTGTTTCGGGTAGCACGTTGCTGGTATCACCAGTACAGCTCCGGTAATCATAGCCATTGCCTTTGGCTTATCTCGTTTGTGTTACAGTCCTGCAGCTGCATGCTGGTGTTTCTGCTGCCATCACGCATGAGGTCAAGTACGTGAGCCGCCCACTAAAGTTCCCATCCGCAGGACCATCCCCATAGCAGCAGGAACAAGTTGATCTGGATCTCCAGATGTAAATTCAATAACTAATTTATTCCTGTTGTAAGACAACCAAATTCAGTTTTGCTTATATGGTTGGTAAGTGGCTTGGTTAGGCTCCCTGCCTGGCAGAGGACTTCTTGCTGAATTCCTTCTGTCTCCCAGATGAAAACAGCAAACTAGTGTACCATCTCAAGGTGCCTGGGTCTGCTTCCACTTACAGAAGTGTGAGTTGGTGGCAATGTGCTGAGATCAGATTTACCCCTTAAGACTGAGAATTAATTCTTGCACATTTTGAATGTGTTTGGGGACCCTCATATGGAGGTCCTGTCAAATAATGCTCTTAACATCCAAGTATTTGTCAGAGGATGGCTGCATCATTGAGTGATGGCCTGAAGATGAACTCTAGGCTGATAAGGATTGAAGTAACTTGATGATGGGGTTTGTAGCTGGAAGTGCCTTTAGGAGAGTGCTCTCCTTTGCCGTACGGTCTGCAGAAGATATTTACTGTGGTTGCTTTGCTGTTTGTTCTTTTCATTGCTGTATCAATGAGAGGCTCGTTTGATCAGAAGGATACAGCGCCTGCGTGGGGGCCTTTCGCAGCGCTGCCGGGCAAATGTACCAGCTAACACATTCAGTGACTTCTCCTTCCTCTTTCTGTTGGCAAATAGTCTACCAACAGATTGCGATTTTCCTCAAACCTACTCTTAGGCTTTAAATTATTCACTAAATTATCCTTTGGCCTCCAGCTCCTTTGCATATCAAATACTCCAAATCAGCTTTTTGTAAAGTTTGAAATTCAAGATATTTTGATTGGAAACGTAGCTCTCAAAGAATAGTTATCGTGGCGCTTTGCCATACTGGGAGGGCATTTCAAGTGGGGTCCCGCAGGGATCTGCCCTGGACCTAGTTTTATTCAATAGTTTCATTAATAACTTAGGCAATGGAATCAGAAATAATGCTTATAAAATTTGCAGGCGACACTGAGCTGGGAGAGGTTGGATATACTTTGGAAGGCATTATCAGAATTCGAAATGATCTAGAAAGATTGAACGGCAAGCTGGATATCAGCAAAATGAAATTCAGTGAAAACAAATGCAAAGTGCTGCACTTAACGGAGAAATCAAATGTACAAATGCAGAATAAAGAATATCTGTCTGGGTAGCAGTGTGGCAGGAAGAAATCTTGAGACTTACCATGGATCACAAACTTTGAGTCAATGAACTGCTGTTGTAGCAGAAGGGCACATTTATTCTGCAGTATACAGTACTTTCTTAGACAGGACTGGGAAGGTGATGTTTTCTTCCTCATACGGCACTGGGTTTGACTTTTGTCAGAGCACCTGAGCTTACTTTTTGGCATGAGCCTTTGGAGATGTAGGTAAACAGTAGAGAATCCAGAGCAGGGCAACAAAAAGGCCGAAATGTTTAGAAAACAGAGCAAAAGTGGGAAAGCTGGAAAAAACTGAGTTTGGAGTAGAGAAATAAAGAATTGAAGGGCAGAGGATGCAACAGCATAATCATCTTCGAGTTCTTAGGAGCTTGTCATAAGGATTTTTCAGTGTCTGCTGTAGGTGGGATAAGTGGGAAGAAGAAAGTGAGATTTAGGGTGGATAGGAAGGGAGCTTTTTCACCACATGGTGAAAAATGGAACTGGGAAAAGGTGCTGTGGGGATCTCGGGCTCACCTTCAGCACAGGATATAAAGAACAGATTACACAATACTTCATGCAGAGGGTTCACGTGTTTAGATGTCCAAGTGCAACTAATGGTGAAAGAGGAATTCCCAAAGCCCCTGCCATGCCACATGTCTGTGACTGGCTGAACACCTACCACCTGTTCTGTTTCTAGGTAGAGTTAGACCTTAAATGGTTAATACCTCTGTTTTCCAACAGAGAAATCATATTTAAGGAACAATTTTCCTATTGCCCTAAAAGTCATTGGTGGGAGGTTGGTGGTTATTGTTGAGTTTTCCCACAGGTACCTACAAGAACATTTGTGCTCGAGAGCTGTTAATGAAACACAAATCTTCTGTATTATTGTCAGACTATTTTCCCCTCACTTTTTGCCCAGTTCTATCTATCGTGCAGGTTGAGTAAACTCCCTAGATACCCTTTTTATTGTATTGTAATGCTTGTTGGGGCATCAAACTGGGGTCAACATAGATCTGATAAGGGGTTTGACACTTGCTTTTTTTTTTTTTTTTTTCCTGGCAAGACATACCCTGCTGCAAAAAATTGTAAAGGCAAAGCAGACAGAAGGTAGGACAGAGAAACAGGCACAGAAAGCTAGTGTTTGAGTCAAGGAGGACAAAGTATTTTGGTGATAGAGCTGAATGTAGAACATACTATCCCACTGTCCTTCTCTTTCATGTTTCCTAAAGATCTTCCTTGGGATACAACTTTCATACTCATCTGTCCCTTCCTTCCCTCCTGTAATAATGTCAAAGATGCTTTCTTAGTATAGGGGAGACCAGATGGTAGAGGTGAATAATGTCTTGACAAATATTAAGGAAAGACTAGTCCAGCAGGGAAACTTTTCCAACCCCTCCTTTATATAAACACCTGTACACATACTTAGAATTAAAAAGGAGTCATAAAATAACTGTGTAGAAGACTGGGTAATATCTGGAAGCACGGTCAGTAAGTTACTTGGTTATTTTGAAGGAAACAGGTGCTCTCTGGAAGTTGTTTCTTCAAGGCACCTTGTTTTTGCTTGATGGGTAATTACTGGGTCATGCAGGGTTTTACAGCCTAGGCATGTAAGAAACTAAGAAAACTCAGAGCGGGCACGAGTGTGCACATGCACATGTGCGTACCGACACATGCGCTATTATAGTTAAAGGATTAAGCATTTTGAAGGAATAAGCCAATTATAAGAAGTTCCTGCACAGCAAAAATTAGACAACACAGTAATTAATAACTGTATTAAATAGCAATATTTGGGCACTGAACCAGAGCGTATGAATCAGAGTGAAGCATTCTTGGCTGCACACACTGCATGAAGTGCAGACACTTGTGCAGAATGCTCTCTGTGTAGAACCCAATAAGCTCTGGGGCAGTGTATCTACTTAGCAAGTAGTTTTTCCTCTTGTCCTTTCATGTTTGTGTGAATCTCTCTCCTTATTTTTTGGGTCAGGAAGATAGCAAGAAAAAAAGACTGATTTTTTTATTTTTATTTTTTTTTAAACACCCTCTCTTGCTCACAGCCAAACAAGCACTCTCCTAAGGCTGCTTTAAAAAAAAAAAAGTGTCCTCAAGCAGAAAACTAATTTTCTTTCCTCTTCTTTCCCTGTGTTTTTGTGAGAGGCTGCTTGCAATGAGGCTTATGTTCATTAGTAGTTCGTGTAACTGCCTTACGCACCCCAGGTTCGAGGTGAGGAGGTGTCTGCAGCCTGGGAAGGGTCTGTGTACCCTGAGCCACCGCAAGGCAGTGGCAGGGGGTGAGCTGCACTGCTACGTCCTCCTGGTGCTGGCCACAGGATGTTGGTGCGTGGCTTGTGCTGGTGGCTTGTCTGTGAATGTCTCCAGCTTCTGTGCAGAAGACAAGGGCTCCAGGCTGCCATCCATTGTGTGCCCAAGTGTGGAAGGGTGTGTGCTAAGGACAGCCTGTCTCCTGGCTTTCCAGGCAATTCTCATTTTCTTCTGAAGCCACACAACTGGAGCGGTGGCGTAGCCTCACAAACCGATGTGGAGGTGCACAGAAGCCTCTGCAGCTGCTTGGGTCACCTAAAGCATGAAACGTGCCCTAACCCTCAGTCAGGGTTGCTGTGAGCAGTGGCAAGGCAGAGGTGCCCCCCGAGCTGGCGTGGGGCAGGCAGGATGCTTTGCTTCCTGGCCGCCACTGCAACAGCAGTGATTTGCCTCCTGATGTGCTGCTTGTCACCGTAAATATTTTTGAAGCTCTGCTGCTTTGTTTTTTTAAAGTCTACTTTATCTCATCTTTAAGAAAAATCAAAAATGCAAATTATGAAATCAGTTAGCATTTTTGTAGTTTTCTGTGGGGAGACAGGGATAAATGGTGTTGTGTTTTCAAAGATCACTGATGTCCCTTGTTGAATTTTGTGCAGGAGGCTATAAAACATACAGGGGAAGGAAACAAACCCGTTCTTTTCAATGGAAGATAATTCTAATATATATCCTGAATGTGTGTGATCGTGCTGGCGCATACAATAGTTGTAGAGTTGTTAAGTTGGAGGAGTCCTGTGGAGGCTCTCCAGCAAAGGCAGAGCTAGCTGAGGTGATGGGGATCGCTGGGATGTGCTCTGCGTGTCACTGCTGAGGAAGGGACAGGGTGGCAGGGCTGCCGGGCTCCTTGCACATGGTTCCTTTGGGCACAGAGCTACTGAGTGCAATCAGAAATGCTGGAGCTCAGAGGTTTTCTCTTTAGCCATGTTCATTCACTACAGAGGACACCACAGTGGTACTTGGTTTAAGGGGGGGACTGTGCACGTGGCTCACAAAGGGAGCCTGGTGGCTGCCTGGGAGCAGCACTGCACCCGTGCCAGTGGCTTCCCAGGCAGCGCATCCGCTGCTTTCTTTAGGCTTTATTTGTAAATGCCATTTCACAAGAGCAGTAGGGCACTCCTGGCTGCGTGTTTTGAGGAGTTATTGCTCCTCAAGCCCTGTAATGCCACCTGAGGTGTGCAGTGATGGCCCAGGAATGCAGTGACTGTCACGTCTTACTGCTTACAGCTTCCATAGGAGACACGCTTCAAAGAGAAATCTCCATGTTCATAATGGGCCATCAGTTCCTTTACCCTCTTCATCCTTCCTCTGGTCGCCTTGCGTAAAATTTTAAGTGCAGTGGCCGTAGGAGAGAAACAGGAGGCAGAAAGTCAACTGAGACAGGGTAACAGTGGGGGTTTATGTGGTTTTTTGCTTTGTTTTGTTGCTGGGATTATTTATTTATTTATTTAAATGGTAGCTTTCAACCCAGCAATATGGCAAGTGAGATGAAACCTCCAAATTCTGGGATGTGGCCTGCTCTGAAGACTTCTGGTCATGGACATGACCAGGACTAGAGGGACATATTAATGGGTCCGATATGCACAAGGGCTTTTGCCAGTGCTGTGACATGCATAAGGGATGTGCTAGTTGGAAAAAAGAATTTTTACTACCACTGGTAAAAGCTCTGTGTAGTCATGCTACACCAAAAAAAGAAGCTGCTTCTGCTATTACTTTTTCTTACTCTAGAAACTTGGCGTCAACTATGCAGAAATTCCCTCCTGCCTTTTTTGATAGTGTAATACACATTTATGTTTTTTAATAGTGGTATCTAAAGCTTGTACTACAAGGCTTAGCTGGGCTTTTTGGGAAACTGCTGGTCTGCAAGGCTGAGAGCCAGGTATCGTAAGGCTGCACAATTAAAGGGAATCGCAGTCTTTCTCATGAATGAGAAATCCCATGGCTTTTCCCTAAAATAGTAGTTCTTCTTGGGGTGGAGGCAGGGGGTGGAATAAGTTTAAAAAAAAAAAATTTTTTTTTAAACAAATCTGCTGAGTAAATTTAAATTAATTGTAAATCCCAGCCCAACTGAGCACATGGCATCTCTTTTGCATATACCAACAGAGTAATACTGATGCTTCTGTCTTCCTCTATAACTAATCCTCTCTGAAGGCTTGGCCATACGTGACATTTATGCGGATACGAGCAGTTGTTAATGTTGATGGATACAGCTCAAGATAGGCGGTAATTTTCCCTCGCTGTGGTGGTGGAGGTGTTCCTGGAGGGAGCTGACACAGGCAGGTGTCACTGAAATCCAGGATCTTGCACAGAGCTGGAAGTTAAGGAAAGGTGTCAGCTCCATAAGTCCTCAGCAGGGTTTCTCGAACCTGTGGCTGCATAGGAGCATGTAATTGATTTTTATTCTTTTTTCAGTTCACTGGCCAAACTGGAGGAGGGGAGTGGGAAATTTTAAAAGCCCTCCATTTTGGTGTTTCAAGGTACTTTTTTAAATGAATGACTTGTGTAAAAATAAAAAATTTTTGGTGAAAATACTTCAGAAGATTTATGGGTAACTTTGGACAACCTGAGTATAACTTTGATAGCAAATAAAATGTTTGACTGATAAAGGAAAGGAAAAAAACCAACCAACCAACCAAGCTAAACCCGCCTTGGCTGTGTCTTTACACTGGCAGTCCCGCTGCAAGCTTTGCTTTCCCTCCTCTGGTGGGAAGGTGGGTTTGCCAATACCTTCACCCATCTCCTTCCCTGGATTTCTCCTCTGCCCCAGCCAGGCTGCCAGGGGAGAAGGGACAGTGTTGCCTCTGCCGACATACGGGAAATAGCATGAGTTACACTGGAAAACTGGGAAGATTTGGTGTGTGCCATTAAATCTTGTTTTCATCCTCAGCCTTGTATGTTATTAACTGGCATGGATTTGGCTATGTGAGTAACGTGCGTCTGTCTGCCAGTCCCCCCGTCTCCATTCGTCCCCCCACCCCTCACAAGTGATGCTTCAGCTCTGTTCTGCCGGTCGTCTTGGGCATCTTTCTGCTTTGATATTTCTGCCCAGCTTTTGGGCCGTGCTTTATCATTCAGAGTCCTCTGTGGCCTTGCTTCTTAGTTGGATTTCTTTGCTCCTTGATCCCCAGGAGAGCCTCTTCCATGGCTTTGTGAGTGGTGGGGGAGCATGTGTGGGCTGCCTGGGGAATGTCTCTGCATGAAGGATGAAATTGCCTGGTAAGCCGAACCAAACTGCAAAACCCCGGAGCTGGTCTGCTCCCTCGACCTGCGCCTGGCCACGCTGCTGGCCTTACCTTCTACTCCTGTGTTCCTTCTCTGCTTTCTCCAGTGTAGCGTTGAGAGGTGAATGTTGCTGTGGAAAAAGCAGCAACGGCAGTGCCGGGTGGTGCAGAGGCAATCGAGTGTTGCTTTTCCAGGTCAGATGGGAGATCTGACATTTGCGTGGCCAGCGGCTGGAGTCAGGAAATCTCATTAAAGGAAGGAGAGTTATCAAGTTCTGTGGATTTAGAAGAGGGGGTTTTTTTTGCTTGTTTTTAACTTGGTGTTATTGCTCTGAGTGGAAATCTGTGTGGTGGGGTATGTGGGAGGGAGCTGTGCTTGCGGGAAGGCCTGGCGCAGCTCCCCGGCTGTGCAGGGGTCAGGGTGAAGGAGGTGCCATGGGGCAGCTCCCGGCCCTTGCTGCGGCCCCGGGGGCAGCTCTGCCCGCGGTGGGCCTGGCTCAGGTTGGGCTCGGATGAAGGTGCAAAGCGGCTGAGCCCGTGGGCACTTGGTGCCCTGTGTGCGGCTCCGGGCTCTGCCCAGGTCTCTTCTGTCGTGCCGCAGCACCGGTCCATCGCCGCAGTAGGACAGACACCCCAGGTCCTGCCGTGGCTCTGGGCGTGCTCTCTAAGGCAGAGCCCTGCCAAAGCTGTACGCTGTTTGCTGTACGCCGTGGCACTTCGACCTTGTTAATCACTCTGGGCTTAAATAATTACCTACTGCAACTGTTTATATAAGGAGAGGGGGGGGGAAAAAAGCCACCCTAACACCTTCTGATTTTCATTGTACCTTTTTTCCCCCGTTTTCTCTCTGTGGCACCTTGTGCGTAAATTTTGAAGTCTTGAAGCTTATAACCTGCCCGAGCTGTAATTCTCAAAGCCACATGTTCTTGGTGTTCTGCCTGCACCTGGTGCTGCAGAAAGAGCAGTTAGCTGAGGGCGCTGATTTCTTCCCTCTCCCTTCAGTCGCCTTGCTTATCTGCTAAGTGTCAGGGCTCTGACTCTTTCTCTCTTTCTTTCTCTCCATTTCTCTTTCTCTCTTTCTCTCCGTCTCTTGCAGTATGCAGTACTGGGCCAGGAGGCTGGAACAGGAGATTGATGGAGTGATGAGGATATTTGGTGGCGTCCAGCATCTCAGAGGGGTAAGCTGTCTGTCTTTTGCCTGTGCTGCCTTCCTTGTGACAATGAATGTTCTCATCTGCAGAAATCACCTGTGTGAACACTTGCAATAAGTCACCCTCTTGGCTCACTCCATGTGCAGGGACGTGGCTGGCTGTGCTTCTGGTCACTGGGCAATTTGATGCATTTATCAAGTGTGTGGGAGTTGAGTATGTTTTGTATCTGTCTGTCTCTCGGGCTGCATGTCACTACTGTCTGAGCATGTACCTGTGGGTTTTTTTCCTATATGACACACTAAATGCATCTTAAACCCAACTAACCTTTCCTCCAGGGACTGAAGGTAGTTTTTGTTTTAATTTTAAACTTCTGTTGATGAAGCAGGAAATGTTGAAAGGATAATTTGACTAGCCATTGGAAGCTCTGTGTTTTTTCAATATATGCTGCAGGTAAAACTGTAATTCTTGTTTGGCTTCTCTTTCCAAGTGCCACAAAACAAAATGCTGTTACTGATGCTGGAGTCTGCCTCCTGCTACCTGTCTTAGCACCAGAGCGTGGCATGGCACGGCAGGCTGCAGGAGCCAGACCTTCTCATTTCCCAGCAGTGATGCTCTGGGTTGAGTTAGGGCACTTACAGGACGGCTTTGTGGTGGTTTATTAGGCTTGTGGATCTAAGGGTCTTTAAGACCCTCCCTGTTCCCTCTTCCCAGTAAGACCCTGTTTCCCCTTCCCAACGCTGTTTTGCGGACTAGCTGTTTTGAAACCAAATAATTTGAGATTAGGGTTATGGTGTTGATTGAAAGAAAATGAGCTTCTCTAGCATGAAAGATATGTTACCCCCCAAAAAATCATGGGCTGTATTTGTGTTGTCTCATGGCAGTGGCATGTTCTTCTCAGGTGCCAGTGATTTATGGGCCTCTTACTGCCTGTCTTACACCAGTAGCTACAGTGGTTTCAACAGAACTGTTCATGTTTTATGCCGTTGGTTGTAACCCATCATCTAAACACAGAAATTGCACTGTTTTCTTTTAAATGCATTTTAAAATGAGTGTAACTGAAGGCTTGTAAAACTCTTCATAGTTCATCCGTTCATTCGCATTCGTATTTGAGCTCTACAGTGGTGTACCTGGGCTTTGCTTGCATTCGTTTCAACCGAACTTCAGCTGGATTGATGGAAACTGCATGTGCAGCATGAAAAGCGTATACACTGCTTTGGTCTTAACGAATATTTTTTATTGTATCCATGCATTTGTGCAGTGCAGTTGTGCATGTTGGCAAGGTCTTAGAATCAGAGATGGGGATGAAAGTTTTCCAGGCCATACACAGGCTCAATGGCCAGCATACTATTTAGCAGAGCACATTAAAAAAAAAAAAGACTGCTACTACATTTTGTACATGTCCTCTCTTACAATTTATTCTTATTAGCTTTGATTTTGCTCCTTTGCATGTTAAATAGGTATATCATGTAATTTTTTTAATGCATTAATTAAATAGAAATTATACCTCCAATTTACCCGCACTTGACTCCTATTGGCCAGTCAATCAATTACAGCTAAGAGAGCTTCCCACTTTTTTGTTTAATTCTTCTGATAGAACATAGTGCATCACTTTAATGGATTAGAATCATAGAATTGTTTAGGTTGGAAAAGACCTTTAAGATCAAGTCCAACCTTAAACCCAGCAATGCCAAGCCCACCACTAAACCATGTCCCTAACTGCCACATCTACCTGTCTTTTAAATACCTCCAGGGATGGTGACTCAATGGCTTCTCTGGGCAGCCTGATATCAGGAAAACTGACTACAGAGGGATTGATGGGGTTTTCTTGAAATCTGTTTTGGAACCTTCTCGTGAAGGGAGAGAGTTGTGCATGATTGTTGTAACTGGTGAATGCATAAACCACCCAAAGCCAAGAAATCAGCTACTGAAAATTCCAACATGCAGCTGTTAAAGCACCAGAAAGGACTAGTAGAGGCTGTCTGTGCATCTCCAGTGGGAAACTTGGGATGGGGAGTTCAGGTTTGATTCATAAATGCAGTATCAAGTGAATGACACTTAAAGACCACATCACTTGGTAGTGCAAACTAGCATAGCTTTGCTCATGTGAAATAGCACAGAGTGCTTCACCCTGAGGAGCTCAGAGCTGTACTCCCAGGGAGTCCACTTACTCATCGGTTGCACACAGGTTCATCTGGGTTGCAACATGAGATGTGTTTAATGTCATAAAGTGGTACTGTAACCCACTGTGACACATGGATAAAATAAAATAAAATCCATGTTCTGCTGCAACCACACTTGAAATTTAGAGGGTGGCAACTAATTTTTAAGGTTGGTACTCAGTCCGTGCTTCCCTTCTTGCAAAGGGCACTACCTGGGCATGATTTGGACTTTGTAGCTCACTTTGCTCCACTGCCATGCTGGCTTGCAACTGGAATGCAGGTGCTGGGGTCCAGTGCCAGCCCGCAGAGCTGCGGTGTGCCTGGCTACGGAGCAAGTGGGCTCAGGGAGAAGGGGCGGCCGCTGCCTGAAGAGCAGCAGGAGCTGAAACATTCATCTAGCTGGGAGTGCATCCCACCCACTGGGATTTCTCAGGAAGGTTTATTATTGAGCAAGAATAGGTCCACGTGGGGCAGGAAGGATGAAGAAAAATGGGGCAAGTAGAGCTGTTTTTTTGCCAAAACTTGCTGATGTTCTCTGGGGTTGCCGTGTGAGCTTGGGACATTCAGTGTGTGCAGGGGGGAACTTCTGGTGCATAGGGAGTGATACTAGATGTAGAGGAAAAGTGCTCCAGTGACACCGAAGACAAAAGTGGTCCTTCTGAAGCTGGTGGGGTCTGCCATGCAGGCGGTGGGTCCTCCTGCCAGCTCTCGTGGGTCTGTGAGCTCTCATGAAGCCTGTAAGCGCTGGAGGTGGTGCCATGCCAGAAACTGATCTTCCCTTTCCAGTTCAGGCTTGACTATCAAAGTGACAGACCAGTAAATAATAATAAAAAAACCCCTCCTCTGAGGTTTGTCAGGTTTACTTATGATATTTTTTTCTGTGGGTTGCTGTGAAAGGATGTGGATCTGTTCTTTGGTTATTGACTGAAATCGTATAACTGTTGTGGCATATGAGGCATGAAATTTATTGTCAGAAATATGGTGTCCAGGAACATAACAGCGCTGCATATTTTATCTTGCTGGAGTGCTGCCCACCTGAGAATGATTTTTATTTTAACTCTTCAGTCATTTGCTAGAGTTGGGGTACTGAATGTCAAAAGCCCCTGCTTGCCTCCTCTCCCGCAGGGTGGACAGGCAGTCACCCCGTACGCCTCCCCTGGGGAGGTTATCTAAGCTTACACCTTTCAGGCGCCGCTTTATGCAAGTGGACCGTTTTCTGTAGCAATTGCAGGGGAGGGTCAGAGGCTCTGAGGTGCAAAGGGGTGTCATGCCAGGGGCTCTCCTTCCAGCTGTGAGGCACCACCTCGCTTCTCTTCTGAAGTCCAGGTCCTTGCAAACATCCCTATTGATCGGACTGGCTGTGGTGGGGCTACTCGTGCATCTGTGGGCTTGGGGCTGTAGAGAGGACCGTGGCCTTGCAGAGTTAATTCTCTGCCCAGTGAAGCCAGCGTTGAGCCCTCTGAGTGCTTGTGGTGGCCGGCTGCTCCAGGCATGCCTCAAAACAAATCTCAGCACGCCGAGAGGGGCACGTGGCTTTGCCTCTCTGCCCCTGCCTCCCTCACAGCTCACTGGAGATAACTGACAGCACAAATCATTGCTAATTTAACTCTGACTGGCACAATGACATGTGGAACCCTAAAATGCTAGCTGAATAGGTTGAAATTCTTTAAATAATTATTTCTAAAATAAGGAATATCCCACTAAAAACCCAACTCCCTGACTTCCATTCTTTTTCTGTTAGTGACTTCCTTCATGGCCATGGTGGACTCTTCGTCACTCTGCAGGACAAAAATGTTTGGTTTTGACATTATTGTGACACCACACTAAACTGCTGTTTCTTCCAGTGTTTTGGCACCAGTAAAAGTTGTTCATGTTCGTCAAAACTGGATGAATTTGTTGTGCTTGCAGCCTAGATGGTTTCTTCATGCTGCAAAACCTGCTGCAGGGTGGGCTGTGCTCAAGAGAGCCTTCCCGTGCTGGTGCAGCCCCGTCCCAACGCGCCGGTGTCCTGCCGCGCCGGCGCTGGCAGCGGAGCAGTGTGTGCCGCTGGCTTCTGTGCCTCGCTCGGCAGCTCCCCTGGATGCTGCATTAAAACTCCTTCGCTGCATAGTGAGGCTGGGGTTCCAAGTCTCCTCTGGCTTGTGTCATAAATTGTGTTTGATCCTACGTCTCCTGAGGTGAGCAGGTAGCTGGTCAGACCATCTCCTCCTCCTCTAGTACCTTTTATCTGTGGCTACCTGTTAATGGGCTTGTTTCTTTGCTGACAATCACTGAGCACGCCAAAGCCTCAGGAATTAAATGGGGAGAAGCTGAGCGATGTGGGTGCTGAGCCCCCTTTTCTGCGCTGTCTTCCTTTCTGCTCTCCCTGCCAGTTGTCTCTCCCGAGACCTGCGGCAGTACAGGGAGGAGCGCTCACCCGAGGTGCTGCACCGCGGCCATGCAGCCTTCCCCTGTGTGCCGGGCAGGTGGGTGGCAGAGCTGGACCCGTACTGCACCTGCTCTCCTCCCCATGGTTTGGATGAACAGAGCTTCGAGTCTGGCAGGCTGGTTTTTGTATGCTCCTTCCCTTTCCTCTGGGCTGTCGAGGGAGGTCAAGAGTGCCTGGATGTGCCTCACCAAGGTGTGGCTGGAAGGTGCGGGTGCTGCTGGCCTCAGCAGTGAGGGCACACCCAGTCCATAAAGAGCCAGATGGCCCAAACCTGAACCCGGGGGGGGTGCAGTGAGCAGCTTTCTGGCAGAGCTGGGCAGGCAGCGAGCCTCTGCATGGGCTGTGCTTGGTCCTCAGCACGTGTGACTGCATGGAGAGCGGGATGAGCCCAGGGAAAGGGGAGACTCGCGCTGTGCCCTTTGGGGTGCAGCCTACTACCCTCAAGGGGGTTGCTGAATGTGGCACAGCAGAAGTGGCTAGGCTCCATCCCTGTAATCAACATCTTCTTTTACTTCAGTGGATTTTCATGTCTTTTATTCTTGCTTGTTATCTTGTGCTGTTTTCTCAGCTTTGTTTTGCCAGTTTGGCATCTCTGCCTGGCAGAAGTGCTGCTGTTCATTCATCTGGTCTTTTGTGAAAGGGATGGACAAATCCTGCTGGACAGGGCTTGAGGTAGAGTGACCAGGATCTGTGCAGGCATCCCCACCGTCTGTATCCCTCACAGCATGACCTGCAGCCTGCCTGTCCCTTCTGCTCAGCACTGCTTCTCTGATACAGCACCTCTGGTTTTCAAAGCATGGCCAGCCTTGAGCTGAGGCAGCCACAGGTGAGGAACTGTTTGTGCACGGCTCAACCACAAGAAGTTGGATTTTTAAAAAAAGTATACTAGCAGAGTTTTGGCTTGGATCTGAAGAGCTGAAGTGGCATCCACCTTGTATGTTACTGCAGTCACTAGCACTCCTCCTGCAATGGGGTCTCTGCAGTACCGAGTATTTCATGTGGCTGTGTGAGTGCATCCCTTACAAGACTGCTGGTACAGAGCTAGAGTCTCTTTAATGCCAGCACTAGGAGGTAAGATATGCTTTTATCAAAGGAGCTGCCAAGGTTTTCTGTTCAACTTTTTTGATCTTGGGTAACTACTGGCATAATAGCAACATAGCCTAAATCTTCCAAGTAGGTTTGGCATTACATAATGTTTAATTTGCTCTTTGGTTTTCTCTGGATATAGAAACACTCACCTGGTCATTCAGTAGGGCTGGAAAATTCAGAAAGTGTTTGTGGGATTTTAAATGAATGATGCTGGAGAATCAGAGCCCCCTGCACAGTGCTCTGCACACAGTGTCTGAGGAGCATGTCTGCTTGCAGGGGGCTCTGTCGGGTGGACTGGGCATTTACAGGGGCACAGCGATGTGGTCCTTAGACATGGCAGAGTTGGGAATAAGATGCTAATCTTCTGATATGCAATCCAGTACCGTAATCCACAGTTTGGACTTCAGAACACCATAGCAGAGCGCATCTGGCCTTTTCCTTCTGAGGAGTTAGCCCCAGCCTCTGGAGTGGGAGAGGAGCGATGTCCAGTGACTGCACTGTGCCCGCCAGAGTTGGGAGAAGGAATTTGAACCCAAACCTTGGGCAGCACACACGGCCGGCTGCTTATGCTACAGCAGTGCTGAATTCCTGCCTTCTTCCAAATGCTGCAAGGGGGAAAGGACCTAACTGAGTTTTCCAACAGGTAGTGCCCCTCTGGGGACTGACCAGGAGTATGGACTCTGTACCCCAGTGAGAGGCTGCTGAGCTGCTGCTCTTGGTTCCCAAGCTCATGCATTATCTATCTGATCCTTGCTGTTTCTCTCCCCCTTTTCCCTCCCCCTCCCCTACCAGCATGCACACAGCCTGCTTCCGCACGCCATCGCTGTGCCCTCCCCTGCTCCTCATGTTTGATAAGAGGAAGTGTGCGATGCCAGATAAACACATTCCTGTTCCAAACTGCTTGGGTTTATTTTAATCTGCCTGGGCCGTTCAGCAGCCTCAGCACTCTGTTCAGCACTGAGTGCAAAGCCAACAATATATTATCAAGGAGGAGCATTTAAATGTCTTTAGCCTCGCAGCAGCTTGGCTGGAGAAGGGAGATCCTCTGCCACCCTCTGCTTGGGCCAGTGTCTGCCATTGTTAGCCCCTTTGCACCCATCATCTTCCTTCTCACTCTTTCTCTCTACTAGAACCATATTGCATCTGTACTGCAAGATGTCAGGGAAACATATGCTCCAGCTTTTAGTACATTTGCATAATTAGAGTAATGTGTATGAATAATTTATAGCTGTATGTGGCTGCTCGGTGTGTGACGTTAGCACCCCTCGCTAAATTCTTTCCAGTGGGTGGTGCAGATTCTGCACCAGAGCCATTGTGCCGATGCAGTGTACAGCCTGTTGGCAGATGCAGGAGCCCTGCTTTGAGAGATTGGGGTGTGCATATATATATATATATGTATGTATGTGGTTTTCTCTGTGTGTGTATATATATTTAATGGAGAAAGATGGTCTTTCACACTTTCAGGGGAAGAGCAGGCTAGAAGTCTCAGAGGCTAAAATGCCGTAGACTCTTAGACTCAAAACTTGCTCCATTTATGCAGAAGCTGTGAATGAAAATGTTCTGCAACATTTGAAAGCTGAGGCAGGGATTTTTCCAGCAGGACTCAGGTGTGACTAGTCTGTTAGTTTGTGTGCCAGGTTTATGTGTGGTTTTTTTAATGACTTTTTCAGATCATAAAACTTACCAGCTTGCGGGGCGGGGTGGGGGGAATGGAGGGAGAAACTTGCCTGCACTGTGTCACAGAGCCTGATCTCAATCAGTCGGTCAATAAAGAGCAGCAAAGGATTGCCTGGGCACTGTCTCACTGTTTGCCAGCTCTTTAGCGTGCGAGTTCTCCTGCTGGAAAGCCCAGAGCCCCAGGTAGGTTTTCTAAAGGAGTGATCCGAGTGGTTGAATTCTGGTATTTATGTTCCAGTTAATTTTAGCTTAAACTATATTTGGTCCTTTCCAAATGTTTGAGGGCCTTGGCTGGAAAGCACTATGTAAACTGGAATGCAGTGCAGGCATGCACGCTTACTAGCTCATTAGTATTATCTGCTGGGAAACTGAGGCAGGTGGTTAAGCTGAGCAGGGCTGCATGGCGAATGTGTGGTGCAGCCTGGACTGTTCTCCGTCATGTGTACAGCTAGCCGAGTCCTTGGAGGGGTCTATGTTTAGAAGGGTAACAGGCAAAGTAATAGTCCTTAAAGCCCTTGCTTTGAACCTTTTCACTTTACAGAATTACTTTGTAAAGATAATACACTTGCAGCTAGTTGGTGAGTTAGCAAAATCAGAGGGGATTGCTGTTGAGCTTTATGGAGTCATTTCTGATTTATATTGCCGTTAGTGACAAGTTAAATGAGCCCAGCATTCAACAGATTGATGTTCAGGTGCATGCATCTCCTGAGCACGCAGCTCTGCACTTCACGTCCAAAAATGTAGCTGATGTACCAAGCCAGTCAACAACCATGTTTGTAAGATCCTCATGAATATTCAGTGAAACTTTTACAATTGGTGGTGTGGCCATTACACAGCCATACAAATCCATGGGAACAGTGAGACCTTGGTCGGTGTTTCTGGAAATGTCCCTTAGCCAGGCTGTCCTGCCCTGCCTGAAGGAGCCTGTGTGGTCCCCACGTCTGTTCCAGCTTAAATCCTTACCTTCAGACTGCATTTCAAAACAAGACAAAATCCAAGCCAACCCTGCCAGAATGCAGGATGAGTAATTAGGTGGAGATCATTAAAGTTTGCCTCCTTAAAAACATACATAGATTATTCTTTAATGGAAAGTTAATTGTTTTATTATTCTCTCCAGCTGTTTCTTTTCCTTTACATTCACAGGGGAATTGGTACAGCCTGGGATTCAGTCTCCTGTGAGCAGAACTGATAACCAAAAATGTAATTCTATCACTGATCAAGATACAAACCAAAAGAAAAGGTGTATACGTATTATTCCATCATAGTTGCAGATTTTAAATATCCTTTATAGGCTTAAGTGCCCTCTCAACTTGAAATGCTGCAGGCTGTGGAGTTTGCATTTCTCTTCCTGGTAGGTTTGTCAGGCAGTGCTTGGTGTTGGACACTGCTGAATCCCACTTCTCCTGCAGCTCATCGATCGCTTCCAGGTACTGGACTGTGGAGGCGCCTGCAAGTGCCAGTGCTGAAATACACAGCTGTGCTCAAAGGTTGGAAGAAGGAAACTGGCGTTAGACACTTGGGGTTATTGTATGGAGGAAGCAATGAGATGTGGCACATCTCCTTTGTTCTGTACACAGAAATGCAACAGGGCTTGAGGAGGTGGGGAGAACATGGTGGAGGTGACTTCTCAAGGGCATCGTTGTTGATTTTTATTTTTTTTTTTAATGTTCTAGTGTGGCTTCAGCCTGGTAAATTGCAACTGCAAGCTTGCATGTTAAGTGAGTGTATTTATTGTTTCTCATTACAACAGAACACCTTTGACATCTGATGTGAATAACTTGAATGAGCCCCTTATTTCAAACATGCAGCCATGCTGACCTGTTGTCCCGCAATGACTCTGCTGGTTTTATAGGTACTTATTTCCTTTTAATTATTTAGACTTAAAATGTTATAGGGAGGGAGGGAGAACAGAGTCTGATATTAGTTCAGCCTTGCCTTCCTCATTGAAGTCCAGATGATCTGCTTATGTTGGAGAGCTTTGCTCGAAGACTTGAGACCTGTGCTATGGCTAAGGCTATAGTCTGCTGTGGCTTTATTGAAAGAGAGCTCTGCTTTGGGAGGAACTGCCTCTGGGGAGGCTCCACATCTTGGTAACCTTCAGGAATCTGTGCCTTTCTAACACTTGTATCCTTTGCAGCTTTGATGCTGCTGCATACAATGAGCTTGAAAATCGCCATGCTCTTTTGTGCCAGGGTTAGGCACAAGGAAGATGAACAGGCTAAGAAGGAAAAGTAGCAGGAAGGTGATGCTAATGGTTATGGATTCTCCTCTCCCTTCTGTTGCTCTCGGGCTGGTCACTGCCAACGGACATATGTGGAGTATCTCCTCTTTTGATATGTTTTGGAGGATTGATCAGTTTCATTTTTTGGGATTTATATTTCTGTGTGGTCCTTGTGATTCAGTTACTCACTGGGCTTCAGATTTTATTGACTTTTTCCCTTTTCTAACTGACCTTTCACACCTGTAAGCTTCTGTAAGACAGCTTTAGTATGTGTTTGTTCAGCACCTACCATAACCAATAGTGTCATGCTTTTGGAACACTGACCTTAGGATAAATATTAGGTAGCAAGTAAGAGCACTGAGAAAAATCCTGTCTGAATGAAACATGAGGGTTGCCTATGCGAAGAGATGCTGTGAATGAGAGGCATGGCTATTTCTGTCAAGGCAGTTCTCTAAATGCCTGGGTGATGTGTCTTGGACTGGTGGCAGGATCTAGATGTGTGTCTATGTCAGAGGAGCCACTCTATGGATTGTTTAAGCAGTAGCGTTAGTTACCTGTTGGATGCCCAAGCGAAGCCTTTGCTCGTAGCTAGGAGGCAGGGAGCAGATTTTCAGTTCCCTGCTGTGACTGTAGGGCCAGGTAAATAGAGAAGGAGGAGACAGCAGGGGGGTTATGTGACTTGAGGAGTAAAGGAGATTGTAGTGGTAAATGTTGGATTACTTTTAAAAACAAGTAGGTCATTGAAGATGTTCATGGTTGGTGAACAGAAAAAGAAAGCAAGGCGGATTTATTCCTTGTTCTAAAGATTTGTTACATGGTAAAGCTCACTTCATTGCTCAACATGCTGTCGCTTTTAATTTTGGAAGTTCTTTGTTTCTGTTTTCGTTAGTGGTCCAGCAAGGATGACACTGGACATGAGATTAGGGATCTGGGATCTTCAAAGGAGCCTTAGTTCCCAGTTCCCTTGGGCATTGTGAGTAGGCTGGGCCTTACTGTAGTGCTTGCTGGGAGCATCAGCTGTTGTTTCTGTTTCCTGCTCGAGCAGGAGCCTGTGACTCCATGGTCCTCAAGACAAATTGTTTAAAATTTAAACTTTCTTCTGTCTTCTGCCCCTTTTGCAGAGTACTGGCATGCAAGAAAAAACTCCGTCTCCGTCCCTGTCTTTTGTAGAGGGGAAAGGGTGGCTACTTAACATCCAGTGGTAAAGATTTGACATGTCATATATACATATACAGTATTGGTGCTGTGAATACTCTGTCTGATTCTGAGTATAAATGATCACTCCAATGTATTCTTAAACTCTCAGTCTCTTGGTGTTGATTGAAAAAGAAGTCATAGCATGATGATACCGTGCTTACATCTAGTGTATTTCATGGCTGATTATTAAAATTACTTGCAAACAAGTTTGCTCTCGCATCTCAATACAGAAAAGAAGGAAAGTGCTACAGTCTGTCCTCTATAAGTAGGTAAATTGAGGCTTGGGCAAGGGAAATCCTTAGTCTGCACAGGGAGTCTGATGGAGGGCCAGGGAGAGAACCGGTAAATCCTGACTCCAGGGCTTATCTTCCAAGTATCTTCCTTAATAACAACTGTTCAAATTGTCACTTCTGGCTCATTACTACATCTGTTAGCACTAAGCTATGGATCCTAGGAAATACAAGTGAGAGAGAGAAACGTTCAGCTTTGAATTCTCCCTTAGGAATCTTACTTCTGGCATGTTTCAGAAGTGGCAGCTTCTTGTTTATATTCATAGGGTGTATAACACGTGGCATTTTCTCTTTGGCTCTGCCCTCTGCTCCCTCCCGTGAGCGGGTGATGTGCCTTGGTTCTTGCCTTGCCTCTGCTGTCGGTGCGAGTGGGGAGGGCTGTGCTCCTGATGCAGAGCCTGAACAGCACTTGATTGCTAGCTTTCCCTCCTCCTTAGATGTGTGCTAGCTCTTGAACGACATTTTGAGGTGCCTGAAGCATCCTGTGGAAGAAAATTAATTGGTTTTGACAAACCACAGCAGTCCCTTGGGTGCCTGGGAGTGCAACATTTATTGAAACCAGGCAGGAAATCAAAACGCTCTGGTGTTCATTCACCTCCAGTGCAGCTGTATCAAAAAAATTTAAAAATCCTTGACCTTCCCCTGGATTTTTCACTCTGACATTTGGATCGTCCACTAACTCTCTAATAAAACCTCCTTTTCTGTTAAAAGAGAGTTTAGTGGTCTTGAAAGATGCTAGAATGACAGCCCAGGGAGGAGATGGTCTCTGTTTACCCACAGAGCAAATGCAGCATCAGGGCAAATGTACTCGCTGTTGTACTTCCACCTTGACCTGCAACATCCCAGAGGTGGGTAGGGAATTGCAGTTTTTCGGCACTTCTGGACTTGGCCTCTCTGCTTACACAATTCAGTAAGGAATCGGGCATCTCCTGCTACTGAAAAACAGTATTAAGGAAGGATTTTTCATCACAGCTGTAGATACAACTTCAATGCAAATCTCAGCCTGAAAGTGCTCTGCGAGCAGAAACCATCTCCTAGCCCCACTCTTCAGGAGTCTGGCCTGTCTCCTAACATATTGGTTACAATCTGATTCGTTTCTAAAACGTATGCTGATATCCAGCACAAGTTACAACCACTCTTGTTGGCAGAAGATACCTGTATGTGTGAAAGGTGTGTTACGGCGTGTAGCCCAGCTGTGGCTGTGCCTGCAGCGGTGCGGGCACCCTTCGGTCAGCCACTGGCTTGAGGTCGGTGGTCGGTGTGGTGCAGGCTTGCTGATGGGGGTTGTTGAGTTACCATCAAGATTGAATTGGTGTTCGTTCATCTTTAAAAAAAATAACCAGCAGTGTTTTTCATACAACTCTGAAGGCAAGGCTGGGAAATGAGGGTAGCAGTTTTTAAACAAAACCTAGTTACTGCCCCGGTGCAGTCACAAAGTAGGGTTGGTTTTAGTTTGATGAAGGGTGTCCACCTGTCAGCCTGTAAAGTGGTGTGTGATTTCTGGACCATGCCCTGCTTGATAGGGCTGTGGAATCTCCTTACAGGTCTTTTGCTGTCTGTTGGCATCCCCAGGAATGGTGTTAGTAGGGGGAAACCATGTGCTTTTAGCCTGTAGGATTAGCGTTATCACAGGTCCTAGCCTCACGGACTGAAAAGAGTACTGGAGCCACTGGAAGGGATTGAGGAAAGGATTCACAGACAAATGATGTGATGGAGTTGTTCAGCCTCTCCAGGGGCCTCATCGCAACTGATTTTTGGGTGTTTAGCAAGGTTTTTTTCCCTGTGTCCATCACCACAAGATTTATATGGGGATGGTAGGGGTGAGTGGTTTGGATTCAGTAAACAAGTACCTGGGGGAAGCAGACGGTCCTAAGGCGCTCGTGTGTGTTCTTGGTAGCTGCAAGTGCCAAGTGCAGGTGGGACATCAGGCTAAGACACCAGCCTCGCCCCGCTGCTGTTGGTGTGGTTAGAAACCCTGCAGGTGGATTGAAGCTCCTGCTAATTTCTGGGGTGACAGAGATGGGGAAGCAATGAGGGCAAAGGAAGCGTTTGCTTCTAAAGTCTTGCTGTGAATTGGCTCTTTGCAGTCGTTGCTCGCAGAGCCAGAGCTGGGGTGTGTGGTATCTGTGAAAGGGACAGATGGGGAGACCAGCCTTAGTGGGTCCTTGAGGCAGAGCAGGTAATGTGACTGCGGCAGCAAGTGGAGGAGTGTGAGTGGCTGCTCGCTCTGCGTCATGGTGAGACGGTGAGAACTCCTTAAGCAATTAATTAGCGCAGATGAGAAGCTGAGCTCAGTGCTAAAGGTGATCTGCAGTTGTACCAACAGATATGCACACAGGGTTTATTTTTCTGGCTTGGAACTTAGCTGGGGGCTTGTATTGGTGGCTGTTCATGAGTAGTTTGTCGAAGCATTGCAGTATCTTGTAGAATAGCCTGTAAAAGCATTGTCTTAAAAGTTCAGTGAAGTGGGAGGCCAAGGAGGGGGTTGTCAGCGATCCTAAATGCAGCTTTGGCAGGTCTGGGAACTGCAGGAGAAACACTGGCATACGTGGTTGATGGCAGAGTGGTGCTTCCATGCTGTAGGACTGCACCACTGGTCTGATGTCAGCTCCCATGGAGGGAGGTAAATGGGCACCAGCACTTGGGAGGAGGGTCAGGGTGTGGATGTTTGCATGGACAGAGGCGGTTGAAGGTTAGCACTAGAAGCGACTGTGACCTGAGTGCTGGTGGAGTTGATGAATGGAGTGGCAGCACTAGTCTCTGGAATTACTGCGTGGGTTTCTTCTTTACCTGTTCCCTCTTCTAATGATTCTGCTTTCTGGCACAACAATTACCTGCCTTGGGTATCAATGTCTATAGGAAACTGGCTCGAGCTAGAATTGTAAATTAGCTGCTTTGAAGCTTATGTCCCAGATGTCAGTAGTGATAGATGCTGTTGAGTGGTTTCTAGCTAGAGCTAGAGCAAACCTTTCCGTATGCTTCTCCAAGAGGCTTTTCTGGGCAATTAAGTGGCATGCTGTATGCAGAGGTAACGTGAACTCAGAGAGCCTTTGCATTTCATCTTCTGTGACACGTGATATGCACAATGGAAGTGGTCACCATGGGTTTGGCCCTTGGTCTCAGTTACTTCTACAGGAGCAGGGTTTGCCACCCCATCTATTACCCCGTAACCAGCAGTACTCGTGCAGAGTTTGTTGTATGAATGGTTGTATGAGCATGACACACCATGAAGCCAGGATGTGGGAAGATCCACGGCAGAGGCAATCCCATCCTAAGGACAAAGGAGCCCCCTGAATGGCCCAGTACTTAGCCTTGCAGGGCACTGAGGCCCTTCAGCTCTTGAGCCGGTGGGATGTCTGGAAACAGAGGGACCATGCTTTGGACAAGGTTTAAGTGCCATGGGAGTGAAGATCCTTCGCAACTGAATGGCACCTTCTTTTCATCTCTTGTTTAACAGACTAATAAAGTTCTCCTCACAAGGAGCATCTGACTGTGCAGGGAAAACCAAAGTGTGCTGCTGCTTGCATCTAGAGCAACAGGACAAAGAAGTCTGGGGGGAAAACTCAGCAAAAAGCCTCATTCTAGATGCATGCAGGGTCTCTTGCGGCTCTTGGCAAAGGAAGGGTACAGCGCGGATTGTGAGTCTGGGGGCTTTCAGAGTCCCTCCAGGAGAACATCTTCTGGTCGCAGTCGGTTTGGGAACTGAGGTGTGGACTGCCCTGGTCCCTGCGCGACTCCGTGCCATCTGCCTCTCTGTGCCTTGCAGGAGTCAAGCCCTCTGTTTGAGATTTTCCTTGCTTGACTCTTCTGTGCCAGCAGCCCTGAGGTTCTTGCTGCTTTGCATTACAGCCGTGTGGCAAGAAATCCCAGTTCCTAGGGTCAAGTGCTAAGTGTTTGCTTCTTTATCAGATATTTACTTAGGAGGATTTCATTATACTGAATCTACTGGCTTTGAATAAATTCACATGCAGTAAATTTATTCTTGTTCTTTTTGAAGGGACTCCTATGCTAGAGAAAACTTTGAAGAAGAGCATTTATACTAAAAGCAATTACTTTCCTGGTAATTTTGTATGTATTTGACTGCAGGTACTGTATTTCTATTTGACTATGAGCTTTCTCCCAAGTGCAACTGCTGTGCTGGGAGCATAGGAAGTTAGATGCTTGAAGTTCTGGTGCCCCAACATTTTCAGTTACCACTGAATGTATTTGGCTGTGCACTGATTTGAACAAGCTCCACCTGTCTGAATAAAGCTACAGGTTGATTTTATCAGAGTTTGCTTGCAGTTGCTTCACGTGAAGTGTGTGTGGGCTTTGTTTTGTGTTCTTGGGGTTTTTTGTTGGTTCGTTGCTCTTTTTGGCAAGACCAGCATGTCAGCTCCTGGTGGCTGAATTTCTTCAGCCAGGTGGTAGGGATGGTCTTATGTGACACTGCAGAGGGCATCTCCAAACCCTTGTCCTGCAGCTCATGTGTATCCAGGAACCATACTCTGCAGTATGGATAAGCTGAAGTATTGGCAGAAGCAGCTTACTGTGTGATTTGGAGTAATAAACCTGTAAAAAATCCATCTGTGAGTAACTCTGAAATGTGTGGTAGGGGCACAGCTGAATTCTTCACTTTGGCAGCTGGTTTGCTCTGGTGATGTGCTGTAACACCGTATGCACAGGAGCCTTCTGGTGCCTCAGTTGCCTCCCCCTGTGCACAGGATCTCCTGCAGTCACTTGACCAAGCCCAAAACAAAGCAGGAGGAAAAGCTCAGGTAAGAATTTAGGCAGTTTGGTCTGATAATCCATCAAGTCCTCTCTCCACTGGTTCATTTTACATACCATGCTTCAGTGGAAGGAAAACCGGCAGGTAAGTTGTTTGTCACCTCTGTGTTGAACAGAATAGAAATACTTTTGGTCCCTGTAATAAAACAGCAAGGCTTTGGAGCTGGAGGTTTGATTTACCGAAATTGCTGGTTGTATAAATATTAATGATGATAATAGCTGTCCATCCTCCATTTAAATGTGCTCTTAGCATTTCCAGAGTGCAAACATACGCATGAATCCTTTTGAAAACAGGTGAGGGAAAACTGGGGGCATGTGCACGAAAGAGAAGCATGTTCATATTAAAATCCAGAAGGGTAGAATTATTTTTTTTTCCTCCAATGTGAGTTTCTCATTAACAAGATTTGTTTCATTTAAAGTGGCTCATTGACTAGTTTAAAAAAGGAAAACCAAACCAAGACAAAATCCTTAAGTGTAGGTCCCTGTTAAATTGCAAAGTCTATATTCCATGCTGGATTATTGTTTTATCAGAGTCATTGATAATTATAGTGCACCTGTATATGTATTTCATCAGAAAGCAAAAATTGTTTTTCAGGGGAAGTTATTGTACAGGAAAAAATTAAATTAATTAGAAATGATTGCTGTTATACTGTATACTACTTGTGCCCAAGCCCAAATCTGAAATGAACAAAAAACTTGTATTCTGAACAGTCCTCAACATTCCACTCTAAACGTTGGGGGCTAGCTTTAACCCTTGCAGTAGACTGAAGAGAAAAATCACATCGTGATTTTCCTATTATTGCTGTAATGAGGTAGAGAGAAACATTTATCTAAGCATTTCTATGGTGTGAGAATGTCGTAGAGCTTTCTGGTCTGTTCGTTATCCGCATAAGCCACTTGCATCTGGAAGAATCACACATGCCGCTTGATTTTTGACCTTTTTTCCTCGCATGGCATTTGGTTTAGGATTTAATGACAAATAGAAAATATATTTCTGGATCAGCAGGTCTGAAGTTTCAGTTAGTCCAGATAGGGCACAAACTTGAGCTGATTTGCTGGCAAAAGGGAGGCGAGACTTCTGTGGCGCAGGTGGAAGGTAGTTGGTCAGGACATCTGTGGTTGGGTCCCATCTCTGTCTTGAGCCTTTTCTGTGAGCCTGCATACGTCCTTGATCCCTGTGCATCATCCCCGCAGAGATATGTATTGATAGACTTCCCTCCCCCAGTGAGGATTGCCAAATTCACATTCGATGAATGTTAGGAACACCCGCCACAGAAAAATCTAGGGACAAATCACACAGTGTTGGTTATTTTTAAGAGGAAACCAAAAGAAAAATAAGCACGCTGTGAGTGTTTTGTAATTCGTGTTTTGAAGTTGACACTCAATAGGTAGTAATTAGCCTGAACTGAAAGTAAAGAAAAACTTAAGGCACAACAGGGCTTTGCACTACTTTACTAGTATTGATAGAAAAGTATGTTTTGGCAGATTTCTAGTTTCAGCTTCTTCGTGTGCTATTATAACCCTCTTCACAGAGATCCTGCAAACCTTGGAAAAACCACACATGTAAACTCACTTAAATCTTCCCCCCCCTAAAGCTTCTAAATGCGGGTTTAAGGTTCAAGCTGCTTCCAGTTGTTGTGCTTTGCCTCAGTTTTAGTTATTTTTCTCATCAAAGACTGAGCAGAAGGGAAATCAGTGCTGTAATAAAAGGTGTCCCTATTTCATAAGGACCTTAAGAGCAGCTGTTGAGGACGAACATTAGCCTAAGAAGGTCTCCAGGGGTTGGCTTTGACGGAGGTAATCTTTCTTGTAATACCACTCCTAATGTGGATCTCTGTTAGCTATATGGAATAATTTCTTCCTCTGTATTTGTTCTGGTACATCTCTAGGGCTGCTTGTAAGTGCTGTAGAATATTTACCGTATTTCTTTCTTTCCATCTATTTTGCCATGATCTTATAATAGGTATCTATTGCAGATCTGTTCTCTTCTAAATGTGTAGTGTTACTCCTCATTTCTCCCTTACCCTTTATAACAGGTTTTTGTTTGTCTTCTCCCTCAGATGTCCTCCTCTGAGCGTTGCACCAGTGAGCTGAGTGTACTTCAAATTGCAGTTGTGGCTCCTGCTCATGGTATTTTCAGCGCTGGGAGCAGAAGGGAGCGGAGCGGTACAGCAGTGGTTGCTTCAGTATCCCCTGATTCTTGCTGGTGGCTTCTGTTCAAATGTGTCTGTTGTCCAACAGATACTTAGGAATTCAGCTACGGTAGCTACAGTCTCAAGCTTGTTGCATTTGGTCCCCAGCGAATCCTTCCTGTTTGTTACTCGTTTCTCCTGTCCTGACACTGGCCGTTACCGGGTGGCATCTTGATGCTTTGAGATGGCTGGAGATGTTTTAGAAATCTTGTTGCTCCTACTTCTCTTTCTTTGCATCTCTTCTGCTATATAGATGACACCGTAATAGAATAACACCTCATGGAGACTGTTGGATCTTGTTTTAACTATTACTGCCTGAATGCATTTGTTGTTGCTTTCTCCTACTTATTTTTTCCATGCTTTGGATTTACCTAAAGATATTTTGCTCAATATTGAGGCACCCTAAACCATGGCAGGACAGGTCTTCTCTAAAAATAGTGTTAGAACTCCTGGTCAAATCTTCTCCTACCTCAGCCACCCCAAAACCCATCTTTACCCCTGTGCCACCACACCTATTATATATGCAACTCCAGTGTTTCTGGTGGCAGATAATTTTTTATTTGCCATCTGGAGCTTTCCTGCGTGTCTGGCTGTTTGTCTAGAAAATCTAGATAGTTTTTAGACCGGTCAGAGGAATTCGACAGTACTGAGTTAACTGAGAAGTGGGGGGCTGTCTGCATCTCTGACCTTGTGTTTGCTCTGGCTTAACAGAAGGTTGTAACATTCAGGATGGGTCTGTGTCACATCTGTGGTGTGCGGGGGAATCGTGCTTGCATCTGCTGTGCGCCTCTTCTGAAGAGCAGCTCACAGCTGTAATTTCTGCAGCCAAGGGGACTCAAGTGGTGGATCAACAGGATTGTCCAAACTGTCCCAGGGAGGGCCCTGGAGATCGCTGGGTGTCAGCCAGAGCCAGACCTCCGCCGCTTGCCTGGGAGACCTGGGGCTGCATCACCCATCTGTCGTCCCCTAGGAAGGGAAGAGATCCAGCTGACCAAACTCAATTACTTTGTCAATGAGGATAAATAAGGATCATAATCCAATTGTTATGGCAATTGCAGTGCAGCAGACTCAAGGCACCTTTCCAAGGCTTCTATATTTATACCTCGCTCGTTTAAAGCAAAAGGAGGCAGGCTGATTTTTCTCAGGCTCTTCCCGTGTCCTGAACAAAGCACGCCACCAGCTCAGGTGGACCTGTGCTGGCTGGTGGATGTTGCTAGGACCGTCTCTTACTGCCTCTGACTGGTGCACTCTGTGTCCAGCACAAGCAGCTGAAGGCTGGTGGTGACTTAAAAAAATCATAAATGCATAATAAATAATAACATCTTCTTGGCACTAGAGTTCCCAGCTGTACCACATTGACTTCACCCTCTTAGTACAAAACTTTAGCCAACAGCTACAGGCAGTGATCCCTTGTACCAAAACTATGGGAAGTTAGAAGGACTTCCTTTGAAGTCTAAGTCTATAGTCTTTTTTAGCGTGAAAATACAGCATGGCATCCAAGTTTGTAGTACTTAGCACTATGGGTAAAGGAATTTTCTGAAAGTCTATAAGCAAATCTGAACAAGATTGATTATTAGTTATCAGGTCCTTTCAGGAATTTGTCTTGGTTTTTCCTATGTTCCAAATGATAACAACAACAAGAGAGTAAAGACAGATTTTCCATAGCTGTAACTGAAAGCTTGGTGCAGGCTGTATTTGAGGCAACCAGGTCATACTTTGGTTAAATTATTAAAGATTGCTCTATCTAATTACTCAGATACAATGAAGTGAAGTCAGCAGCATAGCACCTACGAAGCCGGGTCTGGTGTCACACTGGACCTCTCCTGCAGGTGACTCGTTTGCAGTGCCTTTGTTGCAGTGACTCACGGCTGATGCGGACGAGGCGTGTGCCATGGCTACGTGTACAGTGGTAGACCAGGTATCCATGATCTTTAAAGGCAGAGCTGCTGTGCCCCACTGCCTGCCACGCAGCGGGGGCCGGAGGGCGAGGGGCTGAGCGAGGCGCTCAGAAAACACAAAAGGTGTCGAGTCTGGAGGACTGAGCTCTCCCTGGTCTCCTCCTACGGAGAGACCTGTGTTCCCGCGCTTGCTGTGCAGTCATAAAATCAATTACAAATTAAAGGCCAGATTCATGAGTTCACTTCAGCTGCTCCAGTGGTATAAAACAGCTGCAAATGCAGCTTTTATGCTGTTGTTGCTTCCCCCGCTTTTATGTGTTAGTAGCTTTGCCTTTAAAAGCGCTTTTTTAAATGGCTTGAGATTGATGCTTAACTTCAAAGTGCTAACAAATACTGCATTGCAAATTCCTCCTTGGGCTACTTGATTAGATATTTTTTTTTAATAATTTTTAAAACAAAGGATATTCTTCAGGGGAATACTGTGCTAAGGTGAATGATGTTTCAGAGCACACATCAGTGCAATCCGAACAGAGCACTGCATTTCCAGCGGTCAGTTCTAAACCCAGGCTTTGCACAATTGAGAATGCCTGTTATGATGTATAATTCTGTTAGACTAAGGAGTTGGTGGATGAAAACTGAAGAAATCTCAATTCTACCCTCTCACAAACTAGTACTGTTGGTCTCCTCTCGTTAGAATTCATTGAATTGTGTGAGAGTTTGATTATTTTTTTTTAATTAACTGTGGTTATTTCATTGTTATCTTCATACCGAAAGTTCCTGCTCTCACTTCTCTTGATAGCATTAAGCAAAAATGTAACAATCACGATTAAGGTTTAAGAACCCAAGTTACGTAACGTATTTCAAAACATACTATATTAAAAAAAGTCTCACATTACGTAACTACCACAATTTTTTTGATGGTTTCATTGTGCAGTTCAGGTTGCAGATACTGCTAGCTTTTATTTCCAGTCGAGTGTTAAAAAATCAGATTTCCTGATTTCATCATGCGTGTTCTTGAAAAGTTGCTTTTAAATATTTCATCCGAAATTAATGATATGCCTGCTCTGATTTATAATGCTTTTTTGGGGAGTAAGGACAACTCCTTAGCATTTGTAGGGGTTTTCTCATGTTTAAATTCGTAAGCACTCTTCCCCCTTAGCTCTGTCTTAACATAGATTTATTCTAATGGAAGGCTTCGGGCGGGCACAATCGCCCCTGGCTTTATAGCTTTTTCAGTGAGTCCTTAAACAATTAACGTGAATTAACCAGCAACGTCTGGTGCGTGTGCCTGTGCGGGAGGTAGGCTTGTGTTGGTGTAGCCCACACAGTGACGCCAGGAAGACGCAGCCCCGCACAGACTGACGTCCCGTTTCCCTGAATTTGGATGGCTCGTCTCTAGGAGCATCCTAGCCGCGGTTTTCAGGAGTTTATAAATGACTGTCTCCATACGTCTGCATAAGTTGGATATAAAACCATCCAACAAGTTAAATCGGACCGAAAGAGAGGGGACAAGGGAGGAGAGATTATATAATCCGCTTTACTGGAACAAGTGAAAATCTCACTAGTTTCCCCAAATAAGCAATATGCTCTGTCAGCACAACAGTGAAGCGCGTGTGTGCATATTCATCACAACCTGTACAGCCATACATTTGGATAATTAATCAGGATTGGGGGGGAAAACACATTTGCATCTACGCAAATGGTCTTCCAAAAAACAAAGCAAGGAGAGAGAGTTCCAAGTAATCACACCAGCTCTCCGTGCTCAGCGTGGCAGGTCGGCTGACAGCACTGTGAGCTTCCACGAGGTGGATTAGGGAAGGGGATTTGGCTGTTAATTAATAAGTTCAGCAGCCTTTGTGCGCCTGTGCCCGCCCAGGGCAGCGGTGCGTGGCTGCGGGGCCAGGAGGTGTGTGCGTACAGTTGGTGTGTTGTGTTGGTGATGGCTCCTTTGCTCTTGGGAAGATTAACCTATTTTTAGACCAAACTGTTAGTGTGAGGCCAGAAGAAACCTTCCGTCTTTTAGATTTATGGAGGTTGCCGGGCAGATCTTAAACGCTTTCTCTAAGCTGCGTTTATTTATATTTTGGCTTCTTTTTGAAGGCTGAGTTCCCCGTATCTCCTTGGATGGGACCCTTGATATTGACATGGGTCTGGAGTTTGTCAAGTAATCTAATTCATTCAACATTTGGAATTACCATGCTAAAAAAAAGTAATTTATTTTCTAATTATTCCCTGTCTTGCACAACTGTGCATCGCTGAAGTGTCGCAATTTAAAATATTTATCTCTCTCTGCTGCGTGATCTGCTCGAAGGCCATGGAGGGGCGATGAAATAAAAGCACTTGTTCCCAACACAGGCACATTACTTTGACTTGTCTTGGGCTGTTTTGACGTCTCCCTATAAATACATTTATTTTTCATTAGGATGTTTCTGGGTTTGTGGCATCCAGGAAAGCCAAAGCCATTATGTTGTTCATCTGTTACAGGCAAAATGAAGATAAACAAGTGTAATGAACTCCTGCTGAAGCCATTTCTCTGTTGTCTTTCCCTTGCTGCAAGTGGGTGCGTGTGCGGGCGCAGCCTTGCTTGCACAGGCTGGATGGGTGTGAGGGGCTGTCGGCACTTTCGTTACTCATTTGCGAGGAGGATTCAGGCTCCAAGTGCGCTGTAGTCCTAAGGTTTGGCCGTTGTGTCTGGAGAGCTTAGGCATGGGGCATCACACATGGCTTCCTTCAGGGAGCTGTGGTTTTTAGCTTGTAATCTTGCTCCCACCTGCTTGTTCCCACAGCAGTTCCTTCCATCCCTCTCCAGTGTGTCTCAAGGATAAATGCAGCGGTGGTGGAAGCATGAGGAGGTAGTGCCTGTAGGGTCCAAGTAGGTGCTGATGGGGTTTGTGGTTGGGTTTGGAAGAACGTGCAGAAGGGACTGTGCTCGCTGTGGGGATTTCTTGTGCGGGCTGGGTGGCCTCATCCCAGCGATGGGCTCGAGAAAACTTTTGGAGAGCATGATAAGCAAATATCCAGTATGGCTGGAGGCTGGTGGGTAGGGAGTTAAACACAGCCAGAGACAGGAATATTGTTTGGAGATCAGGGAAAGCTTGGAAAGGATAGAAAGTAAGCTGCAAAGAGGCATGAAGACAAGAATAAAAATGAAAGCGAGTATTGGGCTTTCTAGAGTGGCAGATATGCTTTTTCTTCTTCCTAGTCTTTCAATTATTTCTCATTTATTTGAGCCCTCCTTCCTGTGCCCATCCCCACCCTCCCAAAGTGACTTGCTCATTGAGTCCAAGCAAGTTGATGCTGAATTTTAAAATAACTTATTTTTCTCCATCTGTAAACTGCTAATCTCCCAGGCTGAGGAATCCTGGGACAAAGAGGAGTCCGCAGAGTGGAACTCTGTAAAATTAGCTTTTGCAGCATTAGTGTTTGCACAGTTACAGGCTGAAGACCTGTGCCCCCCCCCCGCTCCCCGGCCGCCTGGCAGCCTGCCTCCCTTCCCCAGGAGCTGTAAGGCAGTGCAGAGCAAGCTGTCTTCCTCCTTCTCCTCCTCCTCCTTGCAGCCATCCCTCTGCTACAAGAGGAGCAGAGAGGAGACGTTCATATCCATTCAGACAGGGGTTTAATTGTATTGTCTCAGGCTCGTCCGCTGTTATCAGAGTGTGTTATCTCTCAAATACAGCATAAAATCGAATTCTAGTGCCTGTGTCACGTCGCAGGGGTGAATAGCTGGGAAAAGAGGGGTGATGGTTTTCGGGTGAAGGTGCTGAGCTGAGACTTGGCGTGTGCTGTGCAGTGCTGCCTTGTGCTGTAAGCCCCCCACCTGATCTTGGGCAAGTGATCTTGGGACCTCCGAATGCAGGCTAGGGATGGGTTTGGAGCCGAGGGAAGGCGCAGAGGTGAGCGTGTTACAGGCTGGTGCCCTGCTGTGATACCCCTGCAGGGAGAGCCCTGCCTGTGCCTTTGGGAGGTGAGCAGGCGGTGACGGCTCTGGGTGAGCGGCTGTAACCTGGAGGCTGCAGAGCCGCCCAGGGCCCTTTGCCTGGCTGCCCAGGCGAGCAGAGAAGCCAGAGCACCTCTGTCGTCTGTCTTTACACTCGTAAGCGTGAGCCATGCGTTGTCTCGTGTGCTAGAAAACCCTGCAGTCCCTCTAAAAACATAGCTCTTCTGGCTTTTAGAGTTCTAATGAGACTGCATGTGTGATAGGTGGTGCCCTGAAATCTAGCTTTGAGCTCCTTTTGACCATTTCACATGCTCTCTTATGCCTAATTTTGGTGTAAGAACACATGAGCAACTTCCATCAGTTTTTGCTCTCTGCAAATCACCTGTTCCAATCCCATCTCCGTTGCCTGCGCTTCTTTATTCCTCACTGCTTCTGCTGTTGTTTTTAACTTACTCTGCATGGCATCTGGGGAATTTGTTCATTGGAAAAGCAAAATGAAGTTGCGTTACAGCCTCACATGTGTAGCAGGGCACTCGCAGCCTGCCAGGCCTTGAGCAGGATCCAGCACTAACGCTGCAAACCCTCCCCGCTTCCTCTCCTGGCCCTGCTCAGCTGATTGCCTTCTATTTTTCCTTGTGGTGTTGTTATTAATAATCATATACCAATCTCCTCTGACAATCACAATCATTTCCTGAGAGAGAGCGAATCCAAGTCAACCACATCCAGCTACCCAGCGAAATGATGCTGTGTCTACCAGCCTGATGAATGCCGCTTCTGTCTGCACCCTCTCTGTGCGTGGAGCGCTTGATGATGCTGGAGGCTTTGAGCTCTGTGTGCTTCTCAAGGAAACTGGTTGCAGGGAGGAGACATGGCTGCCAAGGATTAAAGAGGATGGTGGTTTTTTGGGAATGACCATGAGAAATAACACGTTTGGCTCTTCCCCTGGGTGCATCTGCCTGCGGAGGTCAGGTGTGACAAAGGGGCTGTCTAGGGAGCTGGTGTCTGGTTCTGCATGGGTAAAGTCTCTGCCCTTAGGGCATGGTTGTAACTGGCTTTGCAAAAGGTTTTTTGTGAACAGATCAAGCCACATACCCCGTGCTTCCCCCTGTCTCTGTTCCCTCAGTTTCCATCCTCCCGTGAGCTGAGTCTCAGGGAGCTCTTGCTAACAGGTTTCCTTCTGGAAGGGATTTCCAGTGGCAAAATGGGGGTGAAAGCTTTTTCCCAGAGCTCACCAGTTTCTCAGTTAGGTCCCTCTCAGCTTGGCTCTGTGGGCTCCCAGGCTACATGTGCTGCCAGGTTTTTCTACCAGAGCAATTTCCCTTGTTGCAATTCTTGACAGCACCACTTTTTCTCCAAGAAACATTGGGCTGCTGAATGTCTAGCAAACTCAATTGGCCTGGATGGATGGGATGAGCCAGCTGGGTGTGCTTTGAGGCAGAAACCACCTTTCCTTTCTCAGAGGAGGTACTACCAAGGAAAAGGTGGTGGCTGCAACTTGCTAGAGTGAAAGGTTGTGCTTGGGTGGGAAGGAGAGCATGGTAGGGAACTAACTGCTTATAGGTACAGGGTAGGGGGCTCTGGCGTGGGGTGCCCCCCATGCCTGTGGCTCTTCTCCAGGGTGTCTTGCTCTGCAGCCTCCCTGGTTCTGCCTTTTATTGTGTTTTGTGAGAGTAGGTTGGCTTTTTGGCTGGTGGGATTAGCGTGGCTGGCTGTGCAGCGTGGGCAGCCGGGGCTGGTGGGCACATGTTGCACGTGCAGGGGGATCGCCAGGGTCTTATTGCAGTGAGGTGCCCGGGATGGGCAGAGCTGTGAGTTGTACTCGGGAAACGAGGTCAAGAAACCCTCAGGAGCTCAATTAACCACAGATGACCAGGACAAACTAGGGCAGTGATTGCATGACTGTTTGGCGAAGGCAAGAGCCCACGCGTGGCCTGCTTGGTTTGCTCCAGGCTTAGAGGGTCTTCATTTATTTTTGCCTTTCTTTTTCACTGTGTTGTTGTTGGATTTGGAGCAGAAAGCCCAGGCCCGAGCTCCCCACACGTTGCCCCTGTGAGCCAGCGGTGCCCTCGCAGGTGGCGGCGGTGCGCGGGATGCAGCCCGCGCCGTGCAGGGAAGCAGTGCACGGATAGAGCCTCCCGGCCGGCGGGCTCCTCTCCTGCCCCTCGTGCTCTCAGTCTTTGCTCAAGCAAATTCTGACATGTGTTTGTCTTTTCTGTATTTCTTTGTGGATCTTTCCATGAAATACTGTGAAGTGGATCCTGTTTTATGTTACAAGTCATTCGTAATGAGATTGGAGAGAGATACAGTGTTTGACTGCAGTGGCTGTTAATTTTAATATGCTGTGAATCTCGAGGTAGCTTTTTATTCTTCCTACGTTGAACTGGTACACTGCTGCTGCTGGAGTCTGCATGGGGGACATGTCATGTGAAACAAAAAGGTTTAATGAAGGACAGAGGGAGGAACTCTGCCAGTGTTTTATAAAACACAAATTTTATTTTCCTAAACACAAATCACAGTGTCTAGATGTTTAGAGGTTCATGATTTAGCAGCTCTAAGAAAAAGTTTGGCAGCAGTAAAAAGGACAGGGGGTGGCTGACAGAGGCCTTAAAAATGCACCCGGCTCCGCTGGGCAGAAGATGAGGGTTCGGTGGAAAATCCCAGTCCCTGCTGGCCTGAGCACACAAAGTCCTTCACAGGTGAGGGATGGAGGAGAGCACATCAGCAGCATGAGGCCACGGACGGCAGGTCAGCATTACAGAGTGTGTTCCTTAATGGTCGGGTGATTTGGCAGAGACCAGTGAAATGAAAGGGGAAAGGACAGGGCAAAGTGGTCGGGACCTGGGAAGGAGGGCTTGGGAGCTCTGCGTAAGATGCCTGAAGTCGATTCCTGCCCAGGTCCTAAACCAAAATAAACTATAAAGCCCACACGTGTCTAAAAAGCATCAGCTGCAGGGAACCCCCAAAGCGGTACCAGAAGGTTCACAGCGGGGATCTGAGCCAGCTTGCTGTGTTCACCCAGCTCTGAGGAGCGGCATGTGGGCTGGAGTTTGCTGAACTCTGGGAGTGACAAAGAAGGTTTCCTTTTGGTTGTGTTGGGGTTTGGGGTATAGGGTGTTTTTTTTGTTACAGCTGTTGAGTTGAATAGCTGCTCTCGGACTGCCTTTTAATTCTGCGAGGGAATGTCACCATTTGTGTTCTGTTTGTCAGTTGTCTGTGAGCAGCAGACTGTAGATGCAACTGCATTTGATCATTTGTCAACTTTTCCTTTTGTGCTGAATATCTGATAGCGTTTGCTGAAAACTCATAGCATTTATGCTCGTTTGACTAGCTGCTGCAACAATTGCAGGTGATGAAAGAAGAGAGGCTGGGACATGGGTACCGCACATCTGCAATTGAATATTTGTCAACAATAAGGTACTTGCTTAGCTTGCTAATAACAGACATCAGAAAAGAGGTGGTTCCAGTCCTCACACGCAATTACTAGTTCCCTGAATCTGTGGGCAGACTGGAAGCATATCGAATCGACTTTGTGGAACTGCTCTTGGAGGTGTATTTCCCATCAACAGCTGCCTCAGAGGTGTCAGATTCAGAGCAGACCTACAAATCCTCTGCGTGGTGCTGACCTGCAGTGCCGAAACCCTTGTGAGATGTGTGTGGGACCTGGCTTTGCTGCTACAGCCATTGAGGATTTTCATGGAAGAGGGATGGGAAATGGCAGGTCTTTTCAGTATCCAACCCTTGTACTCTGGTGCATGTAAAATTCAGCTCTCAGGAGCTCCCCTGCACAGAGCACACTGCTGGCAGCAGGGTCTTGATTTGGAGGTCTGGGGAAAGCTGACCCTGCTCGATGGGAGAGGAGGATGCCCTTACCCTGTCTCCTCCCTGCTCTGTTCAGAGCCTCCCTGAAGCCTGAGCAGAGCTGTGCTTTGACCTGGTTCCTGCTGTCAAGTGCTTCCATTTACTCTACAAAAAAATTCTTCCTTGCTGGCTGTAGGAACCAAACTCCCAGGAGAAGCCTGTGACTGGGACCACTCCGTGCCCTGCACAGGCACTTGCACAGGGCTCCCTGCTCAGACCAGGCTCTGTGAGCAGCAGCAGGGCAGTTACTCGTAGGGTGAGATTTTTTTTTTTCCCCCCACTTTTGTTTCTCATCAGAGGCTGAGTAGCACGCTTGCTCATGGCATATCAGGCCTCTTGCAGCACACTTCATTTAAAAAGCTAATTTGTAATTGGAAAGCAATACACATGCTCCAACAACCCCCTCCTCTCCAAAGCAAACAGAGGAACGCCACAGAGAAATAAAATAAAATGGGATGAGAATTATCCGTGCTTGCTCTACTCTGCTGTTTGTCTGCTGGGGGAAAAGAAGGGGTGAAGCAAAGTTGCTAAAATAAATATAATAAAAAAGCAGAATAGAAAAAACAGCCTCTAATGTACTTAGCGTTGCAAGTTGTGAGATGGGGATTAGCCCTGCCTGTCTTCACGTGTAATACAGTAGGCTCTGAATTGTTGTAGGAACAAGGATGCCTTTTTCATACTTAGCTTTCTGCAAGCAGGTGTGGATGGCAGCAGTGGATGGGTGACGCCAGCCCTGCTGCCCTGCGGCAGGCAGGTGTCAGGGGCTGAGCCGCCATCCAGCGTGTGGCCAGGACAGTGGTTGAGTTCCTTCTTCACCCCTTGGCATCCCCAAGGCATTTTTGAGGGGAGAGCAAGTGTTTTATCCTGCTGCGTAGCTATGGGTTAGACTGAATCTGCCTCTCGAGGGACTCCTGAACAGCCTCCACTTGCATCCGTGGTGTGCCTGTGCCCTTCGTGAGTGCTTCTCGGAGCAAGGAGACCAGCTGCGTCACCGTGTTAACAACGCAGCTGCTGCCCACCTCTGCCTCCTGCTTTCCCCTCCTGCCCTCCCTTGCTTGCCGGCTGCCTGGCATTCGCTTGGCTGTGCTGTCCTCGTCAAGCCCTCCCACTCGTGGTGGGCTGGAGAGGGGAAGGGAAAGGTGAACCTACTGTTGGGCTTTGCTCTGCAGAGCTGCCAGCTCCGATTTTTGTCATCCCTGCTGCACTCTGCCTCTGCAAGTTCAGCAGGGGCATTTTCAAAGACGTTCTCTGTAGTTTCCAGCATGGGTGGAGGGGCAGGGAGCTGAGGAGGAGCAAGCAGCTCTTGCTGAGGAGCATTTCAGGGTTGAGATGCAAGGTGGGGGCCAGTGCGTGCCAGGATCCTGTCACCACTGATATCTTTTACTGCAGCTTTTTTGCAGCATCAGAAAAGCAGGGTGGAATTAGGCCATGTAGCCTGTGGTACAAGCTCTGCTTGTTGGTATTGTTAATGGCTGCGCTTAGAATATGCTGACTTTTTCCTGAATAAAAGCTAAAAAGGAACCCTTACAAATTAATCGTTATTAGTACTTGGTGCTCGCTTAGCTATGCACGCAGCCGGTCAGGGTTGTAAATACTTGTTCCTTTGCTTGATCATTGTGGCTGTGGAATGTTCTGCTCAGCCTCTCTGGGGTGGCAGCAAAGCCTTGTACTGGGAGCTCCTGGGAGGGGGGGCAGCCTGGCAGTGGTGGGACAGCAGCTCCCCTCTCCATAAGCTCATGTAAAATGCAAGTAAACCATTTGAAGCCTAAGGGAGTTGTATGGATGCTATGCTGGCATCGCTAAGATGAACCCGCTTGTCATTGATTCTGTGACTTCTCTGTTACTCCAGTGCAAAGGCTGACTTACAGTGAAGTTTGCTCTGGCCCTAAGTTTGTCACATTCTAGTCAGGTCAGGGATTTATTGAGATTATAAACCAGAACAGAAATTTGTGCCTGCTGAACTGGGTGGGAACGTAGAGTTCTTTGCATCTCAGGTCTTGAGATGTCCTGGCAGGGTGGAAATGCTTTACGCAGCCAGTGGGAGAGGACAGGGTACTGGTACGGCAGGGAGGTTGTTGCAGATCACAGGTATCTTGTCCGGCTGAACTTTGTGGGAATCTGGCACCAACGCTCTTTGTGCTGGGCCCCCAGGAGGAAGGCAGGACTGGTATGACAAGCACGGATGCAGTATCAGCCTGCTGGTGGGCAAGGCAGAGCATGGCGGTGAGCACGTGTGGTTTGCCGAGCATGTGAAGGTGGCAGGTTGGGTTGTCTTCTCCGTGGGTTGCACCTTGTGTGCTGGTTTAAGTGCAGCAATGTGCTGCCACGTTACTGACAACAACCAGCCACAGCAGCCTGGTACCCTTCTCTGCTGGCATCTGTGGCTCTGCAGGACCATTAACCGGGAGTAAAATACTCATCTCTAACCTGGGAATTTAGTCTTTCAGCTACTAAGTTCCCTAGGAGTCTCAAAAATAAGTTCTCAGCCTTTCTATATTGTGACTTCTTCCACTCCAAGTACTACCCTTGTAATCTCCTGCACATTTCAAAGCTACTTGAAAGAGCTTCTTGCTTTAGTGCTTGCCAGATTCCCCCCCAGCTGCCAGGAAGAGAGTAAGCAGCCGCTGCCTGTTCTACTTGAGAAATTCAGCTGCCAAGTGGTTATTTACAGCGGGCAGAGGAATGAAAATGTTAAATGAAATCAATTGCTGGCAATGTGAAAAAAGGAAGGAGGGGAAAAAACCCCAAACCCTTACAAAATCAGGATTACGCTGGCTGCAAGCTGCAGCCGCCTTAAAAGGATTGCAGAGAACAAACAGCAGAATGACAACGACAGAAAGCTGTGCCCGCATTAACCCAGCCTGGTGCTGACTCCGACTTGTTTCTGTTCAATCTCCCTATTCCTGTCCAGTTTGGTCCCTCTCCTGGCAGGGGAGTGGATGGGGAGATGGAAGAGTTTTGGGAAGGGAGCTGGACTGTGTTAAAACAGTTGTTTCAATTCATTTCAACATCAGGCTCCCTGCCTGGATTTAACCTGGAGGTAAATGAAAAATTAAAAACTAAATGAGCCCTGTCTCCCTCACGAACATTGAATTTTGCCTTAAAAATGGAACTATCTTGATTTCCCTTAACGTTTGCAGGGTGGTGGTGGTGGGAAGGTTACTGGGAGAGGCTGCTGCTTGGTTTAGTTTTGGCTGGATCACAAGTCAACTTTTTTTTGGGGTGTCAATCCCTTCCTTTACATGGAAGCCTCAGGCTTCCCTGCTAAATTGCTACACAGACAAGTGAATCCCAGCCTTGCATTGGGCAGTGTGGCAATTAATCAGCCATTAAAAAGGAAGACCTGCTGTCTTCTAAACCAATTAGAAGGGAACCGGTTGCTTGTGTAACTAATGTAGTGGGATTGGTGGTAAGTTAAAGACCCATTGTGGAGAGGGTAGCTGAAATAAGGCTCTGTTACAGGGGTTTCAAGAACACGTTGAAACCCACCAGAGCACCAGATCTTCCTCTAAAACAGGAATCTCAATTTGCAGCCGTATGTTGCAGTAAACACTGTCCCCTCTGCTTGCCTTGCAGTCGGCTGAAGAAAGTATTTTTAACTTTTGATGATGACGTGTTTTTAAAATTCCTTTTTCTCTTAAATCTTCACTGGGTTTCTGGATGGGGGGTGGAGGTGAGGAGGAGGCTGTGTGGTGGCCTAGCTCCTGGAGACCACCTTGGAGGTTGGGTGCGCGAGGTGGAGCAGCGCTCCGGGGTGCTCCCCAGCACCGCTGTGCCGGCGCGGGGGCAGCCCTATGTCGTGCAAAGGGGATGGTGCAGGGATGAGGTCGCCGAGGTGCACCTAACCCAGGAGCAGGAGCTGGTGCTCTCTGCATTAACACAGCACCTTTTTTTAGCTTGTTGGCAGCATGGGGCTGCTTTCAGGAGCTGGGCTGATGCTTTTGCATAGCGTTGCGTTTGGGTTGGTGCGGGGCAGGATTGCTGGCTGTAGGCACAGTCTGCATTGCTGTGACAGCACGCTGTGTTATCTGTGGCTTCTGCAGGGTTTACTCTAGCAGCCACTGGAGCAAATCTCAAGTGTTTAGCTGGTTGCATTGGGCTTTCAATTCTTGGCAGTCCTGCTAATGTGCTAATTTGAGCTGCTCTCTCCTGACAACACGCTCAGTCTGCTGGCTGCTGAGCCAAATAGAGCAGGGGGGTGACCTCAGCCTGCTACCTGGGAGCACTGAGCGTGGATTTTAGGAGCAACCCCGTGCTCCATCCATCCTGCCAAGGACCTGCAGGGGTGGGACATGGTGGCTGTCCCAGCTGCGAGGAGGGAAGTGCCTTGGTGAGAAGATTCTCAAGCCAATCCATTAGTTGTCTGTTCAATATAGTCCGCTTTCAGAAGAGGTGTGATTGCCATTGTCAGACTGCTAAAGTAACAAGATGTGTGTTTAACTTTACCTAACGTACCATGTGCAGCTACTTAGGAACAGTGCAAACTAGATAAATAAATCACGGCTTCACTTCAGTCCTAGCAATGATTTTGCTTCTGCTCCATTGTAACATAGAGCCTATTAATTTCACTGGGAATGTGGGACTCAGTGTTCACTTACCTTATGCTTGCATTTAACAGCCTTCACCTGCAGAATTTTAACGGATCATTCCAGACCAACTCCTGTAGTTGTTGCTAATCCTTTTTTACAATTCCAGTAAGCAGTAATCTTAGAGTGGATCTGTGGCAGGGAGACTTTGAGTCTGTGTTTATAGCATAAAATGTTGGAAAGGCAGCGTGGGGGTGGCAAGAAGGGCACTGGGTGCTCAGACTTCTGGTTTTGGCTCTGCAACTTGCTTGGTGACTGTGGGAAAGACACACTTCTCTGAGCCTCTGTTTTCCTGGCTCCCCTCATTGCACAGTGTATTTTATTTGTGATTTTTCTCGAGAGCGGTGTTTGCAGTATTTCTCCAGTTGCAATGACTAGTAGCATCAGCCTGTCCTGCCCGCTGATGCTGTCTCGTACCAGTCTGGGTATGTGGTGGCAACATGAGCTGTACCTGTGCTTCATCAGTGATGAAGTGCTGTGCAGGTCAGACTATCAGCCTGTGACAATAAGCTCCCTTCACTTGCTGCTAAGGAAATGCTGCATTTTAGGGCTGATCCTGGCTGCCAACAGATCGTGCACTTGTATGTATAAATGTTTTGAGTCTGGCCAAGTGGAGCGTCCTCTGCCTCTTCCTCTCCCTTGCTCACCAGATCACTTGTCATGACCCCCCCGTTCCTGACCTAGCTCTCGCTTGGGTCAGCATCTCATCAGCCTCAGTTCAACACATTTAATCCTTATTAAACAGTAAGTGTGGACTCTACAGTCAGTAGGGTTGGTGTGCTTTGCTGAGTTGGGCCTTTAATTATCCCAAGCTACAACAGCTCTGCATCCCGAGCAAAAGGTGCCCTCGCCATCCATCTCGCCTGCAGCTCACAGCCAGGGAAGGTGTACGCTCCGGTTGAAAGGCACCTCAGCTGTAGTCCGCTGAGCCAATCCTCAAATTGAGTTTGAAGTCATTAAGTGGAAAAGAAAATTTTTGTGACAAGTGATTTCCCTGAGCAGGTGACAAACTATAATGAAGTGGGGCGGTTTGGCTGGAAAGGTTTATGATAGCAGCTGTGTTCCCTTCCTCTCCTGTGAGCAATCTGGGCAGGAGAGGATTCGTGGAAAACTGTCCGTGTAGCTGTAAGATGTGTATGTCAGCCTTGGATTAACTTTCCCAGTCTTTTCCCCAAAATGTTGCTGGAGATCCTTTGGGAACAAAGGCAGGATGGGTGACTAATTGCCATTTAAGCTGTACTCTTCTTCCTAGCGAAGTAGTTGGTTGTGAAAAGTTTGTGAGCAAATAACACCCCTGGACAATAGTGTAACGTGAGGGCTCCGAGTTATTTAGATGCACTATTGCTAGTTATATCTACACAATTTCTTCCTCTTGCTTTGGTCCTGTTCCCGTAGGACAGACACAGCCAGCACATGTCTGTGGAAGACGATGGGTGCGTTGGGTGCAGCGTAGTCAGCATAGCTCTGATGGGTAGCTGTAGAGATTCAGCAACGGGCACATCACAGCCATGCGCAGAGCTCTGCCCAAAACAGCAAGGTGATGCAACGCTGCCCTTGGTCAGAGCCAGAGGAGAAAGGTGTGAGCGAGGGCACCAGGGTGGCTCTTGCAGCATGGAGTCAGGTTTGGGTACAAGAGCACTGAGAAGCTGATTTGAAAAAAAAAAACCCTGAAGATATGCAGTGTGAGAGCTGCTGCGGGCAGCAGGATGCTGGAGCAGGGCAAGCAGTCGCTCATATTAATGTGCAGGTAGCCAAGTGTGACAGACCACGGCAATAACACTTGGGAAGGTGGTGCAAAGGCTGAGGAATAGGCTGGCTTGGCTGTGAGTGCTGTGCAGGTGCCCTGGCCAGGATGATGCCTGGCTGTATTTAATTCCACTTCTAAGCTCTGTCGGTCCCTAGGCCAGACATCTTTCTTGTCTTGGTGAGCTAATGATTAAAAATTAAGTCCCTAAAATAACAGAGATGAGGCAGGGGTGGTGGGGGGGAGGATGATGGTCCTTAAAACGGGCAGCATTCACAGTGCAGTGCTAGCCAGGAGGTTTCTGGGATGTTCCTCTGAGGTGGTGGGCACCTTGTTAGAGGTGAGGCTTGGAGCACTGCAGGCCAGCTGCTCCTCATTTCTTTCTCCCCCGATTGCTGGTTATGCAGAGTGTGGGTGGGATGGATTTTTTTCTTAGCGCAATGTCAACTGCTGGCTGAGCAGTGCTGGGATTTGTGTCAGGGTTACGTGCTCTGGGGGGGGTGCAGCTGGGTCTGCCCAGGAGGACCAGGCGTGTTTCGGGGAGCAGTGACGTTGTGAGGCTGTGCTCACTTGTTGCAGAGGAGCCTGATCTCTGCGCTGCCTGCTTGGGTTGAGCTGTTAATGACCAACTCCTTGCCCTCTGGGCTTATGCTGGTGCCTACTTAATGGGATTTCTTCCACAAAAGGGTAATGATGAATCACCCAGGCTAGACACTGCTGTCTAAGGCCACCAGCTGCTGACCTTCAGGACAGTTGGATTTATGCCTTGGAGCAGGTGTTGAATTCCTGATGCACAGGGCAGTGCTAAGCTGGGAGCTGCTTGGTCCGGTCTGCTGTCCATCCCACACCAGGCTGAATTATCCAGCTGTCCCTGCCTCTGCAGCTGCTTACCCAGGCTGGGATGTCCAGCAGCAGCACACAGGGTAGGGAGGTGGTAGATGATGACCAGCTGTGAGGGCCCCACTGTGCATTTACTGAGCCTCAATTGCCTTAACAAGCCTCATATGGGACCTATACCCACTGCCCCAGCCTTAGGAGCTTCATTTGAGCCCAGGTCCCTGTGTTTTGCTGAGCTCTGTTGAAGGTGTGACTGTCCCCAGCATTGGTCCCTGGGTGCACCCCAGCCCCATGCTGCAGGTCCCTACTGCAGCCCTGCTTCGGGCTGGGTCTCCTGGATGGACCTTGGAGTGACATTGTGGGTAGCTTGGCCTCTAACCCTGTCTCCTGAGTGGACTTTGGACCTGCACTGCAGGTAGCCTCTACAGCTCTGGCACTCTCTCCTTGTTCTTGACTGAGCTTGGTGGGTGGACCTTGGCCCTGACTTGTCACCTTGCCTCGCCTGGAGCTGTCCGTGGGACCTGTTGCTACCCAGCCCTGCTGAGGCTTGGGGGAGTTGTGCAGGGTCAGCGAGGGCTGTCCTGTGGTCACCACCAGTTCCTGGTCTGTCCCCTACATAGAGCAGCCCCACTCTCACTGCTCCCTGGCACCAGCCATGGTCTTGTGGGTGTAACATCGGGCTAATAAAGAGCTGCTACTGAACCCCTAGCAATTGGATGGTCTGGTTTGAAAATTTGCTTTTCTTGAGCTTCCACCTTCACAGCCCTCCCTTGTCCCTGCCCCGGGTTTCTGGGTGGCTGCTGTTTGGGATGTGGTGTGGAGAGACTGTCCTGTCCTGGTTGGGAGGTGTCTCCCAGGCAGAGAAGGGGGTGAGCACGTTACTTAAAGGGGTGCCAAAGGTTTAGTGTGTGCTAGGAATAGAGCAGGAATAATTGCTTGGAGGTACTAGGTATGCGTAGCACTGCTCTGCACACAGGGGTTGAACGTGGACTGGGGGAGGGATCAACGGGAGCAGTGATGCCAGCTGGAGACACCACAAGCTTTTTACAAAGAGCTTGAAAGCAACACAGAACCCAACACACTTGCATATTCCAAGCAATGCACGTAAGCAAGACTCACTTTTACATTTTTCAGAGCAGATTAGCGATTTTCTAATTAGGGAAAGAGCTGAATATTGAGCACTGAAATGGATAAGCGACTTAAAAAGAACACAGAAAATCGCAAAGTGAAATCACTTAAATCAGCCTGTCTCCTCCCCCCTTCATGCTTAGTATGCTGTTTATCTTGGCAAATGGGGGGAAAATAAATTCCCTGGAGGTGGCACATACACATTGCTACCTGAATGCATCAGATAGGTCTATGCAGAGAGGTAAAAGCTCTAAGCCGCAGATTTTTGAATCAGCCTGCAGGACCTGCAGAAATACAAGCAGAGCTGCATCCTGGGCTGGGGCTCAGTCTGGCCGTTGTACCAGGCAGCAGCTGTTTGCTCAGTTTTGACCTGGATCTCGCTGTAGATTAAGGACTTCCTGGCTGTTGAGGGTTATTTGGCCTTTTGAGTGGTTTGAAGCTCAGCACCTTTGTGAAAGAGCATTGCCGTGTTTGTGATTCTGAAAGAGTTCCTGGGGTGGCTTCCTCCTGGGTGCTGCCAGATGCGGATCTTGAGGCCCAAAATGTTGGCCATGTACTTCTAGCAGAAAGCATACTTTAAAGGCTAAAGGCTTGTTTTGCTCATCAGGCATGAAGCCCTTCGCCTTTTCATGCCTTAGATTTGCCATCCACAAAATGGGGCATAGCAGTGGCTGGAATGGGATTGCACTGGTCTAGGTTGGTGTCTGGGCTTTGGAAGGGACCAACACTAAGGTACTCTGGAGAGGTGCAGAAGGCAATTTCCCCCCAGAAATCTCTCCTTAGACCCTTGTTATCCCAAAGATAAAAGTTAAGGAAGTGGTATGAGTTGTAAGGATGCGGGGTGGGGAGCACATCTTGCTGTGCATGCAGGCAGCACTCTGCATGCTGTAGCCACTGCTGGACCATAAATAAACGTTAGTGGGCACTCTCTCTCCCAAAGCGCTTATCGCTGCTACCATCCATGTGGAAAGAGGAAAGTAAATAGATTCTTGGATTGTCTTAAAGGCAGAGGGAATAGGATAGGATCAGTCTATTGGATTAGTTGAATAAACTACAAAAACCAAGATATAATTCTCTGCAGATGCAGGGTAATGGACTATGTTGTATTTTGCATTTCAAGCACCGGAGCATTCAAACTGAGCTGTCAAAAACTGGTGGGCTTGTCTGAATTAACCATGGCTTGAACTGGGCACAATATTTTTGTGACTTACTTATGCTCCAGTAGAATTTATGCCTGGTTGCAGCACACACGGTGCTTGCCCAGGGAGGTTTGCTCTCTGCCCCGCAGTGCTTACAGCAGGAATTACATACTGGGGAGCCAAAAAGCTGCTTTGATGTTTGTCTAAAAAGCTGACTTTGCATCAGTGGTGTCCCAGAGGAAGGAAGGTAGCTTGCTGGATGGAGGGTCCTGGTGTAAATCCAGCCAAGATCACTCAAGTGTTTTGGTTAAAACATCCATCCAAAAGCTATGCATCAGCATGACTTGGTTTTTGGCAGTTCTGCGGAGGCTAAGGACAGCTCTCTTACCCCTTGTCTGGCCAAGATACTCAGGTGGTAAGATGCTACAACCCAGGAAAAAACAGCATTGTGCTGGCATTGGTGCTGCTTGTCCTCTTCCCTAGTCTGTGAACACAAAAGCATGGCTCTCAGTTTTTGCCCTCAGAGGGTATAAAGTGTCAGGGAGATACTGTGCACCCTTTGCTTTCAAAGGGGCCCTTTGTAGTGGCCTTAAAGATGGGTCAGAAGGATTTGTATGTTCCCTGACAGCTGTGGGGAAGGGGAAACTTTTCCTTCCATTCTCTAGATGAAGATCGGAGATGAGAGAGGTTGGCAGTGGAGTGATCCATTGGTTAATCACGGAGTTGGCATTTGGGGGATCCAGCTTCAGTTCCTATGGAATATTTCTAAGTATTTGGCCATAAGCAAGCGCATAAAGCAACTGAAGTGCACAAACAACATGAGAATCGATCAGCCCTGCAGCAGGCTCTTGCTGTAGCTTTAAGCCATCTAAGGAAGTATCATTATATCCAATGAATTGTATTCAGATTGGAAAGCCTTTGCTGTGCCTCAGTCGGTGCCTTCAATGTGTACAGAGCATATAGCTCTTATAATATAGATTCTATTTTCTGGCCACCTGTAAATTGACAGAGCCTCAGAATGGTGTAAATTCACTCTGGTGTTCATTCCCATTTTCTCCCCCCAAAATAGCTTGAGAATTGGAGACCTCAGCTGATGGAAGGGCTCTGGTGTGGCATCCATGCCTCAGCCATGTTCTTGGGTGTCCCTTGCAGATGCAATGAAGTACTGCAGCCCTTCACAACACACGTTGCAGTCAGCTGGCACTGCAGACGGGGCTCTGCCGAGCTGGCCCTGACGGACCGTCAGCCACATGGCAGAAGAGGAGGTGGTTAGGTCAGTAACGCGGCGGGACTGAACGAAACCCAGCTACCTTGAGCTGCAGCCTGGATTCAGAGCCGCAGCCGCCTGCCCTGTCAGCCTGCCTTCTCTGCTGCCTCCAGCCTGCTATTTTTCATTAGATGTTATATCCGTTCTAATAAGTAAAATAAGCCAGTGCCCATTCTCTGGCTCTGAAGAAAAGTGACATGGCATGGTTCATGTCCTTGTGGCTGACTTCACCTCAAAGCAAAGTAACCTCACCTGGGCGCTCTCTCTGCCAGAGTACGTTGGGGAGTCTGGGCTGTGACTGCTGCGGGGGGGTGTGGGGGTGGGCAGCGCTGTACCCTCTGCTGTGGTCCCGTTTAGGTTACTGGTGTAGGAGGTCTCCAGTAGTACTGAGTCAGTAGGGCAGAGTGAGCATCTGCCCGTGGCTGGGGTGCAGGACTGGGTGCTGTTTGAAGGTGTGCCCTGCTATCTGTGTGATCTTAAGCTGTGAGGGTGGTCAATGTCATTTTTTTCCAGTAGCTGCAAAAATCAGGAGAAATGCAGCACGGCGGAGTTCTAGCGAGGCCTCACCACCTTTGCCAAGTAGCAGCCAACTTGCCCCGCTCAGTGCCCAGGTGGGAAATAAACTTGCTAAATGAATATATTTACTGCAAATGAATTTGTACCAAATCTTGTATGTGCAGCAAAATCCTCTCAGATGAGCATCTGATAAAGGATTAAAACTATTAAATTATTAAAAAATCCCCTCTGCCAAATGGTGAAATATGCAGATTTTACGGTGCTTTGTTGTTTTGTTTTTCCCTTTGGCTTTGCTATTCCCACCCTCCTTGCCCTGTTTGAGGGGAGGGAAGAGGGGGAGAAGGGGCTGTGCTGCAGCCCCTGGAGACACAAGGAGTGCCAGGGAGGCTTGCAGTGCTGGGGAACGGTGGTGAGCTCCATTATCCTGCGGGAGGGGGGAGAGGGGAAAGGTCCCCCAAACCTCTCCCACCTACATCCTACTTTTCTAGGAAAAAGATGGATTTCTCCTTAGTATGGAGAGCTTTCCTCGTGGGGAAGGCTGGATGCATTGGGAGACTCCTGGGAATTTGGAAGCCAAAACTGGTGAAGCCAAGGAGCAAGGCTAAACCCTGCAGGAGGGCTGTTCCAGGTAGGGTAGCGTCCCGGAGGAGTCTGCGTGAACACAGGCTCACCAGTAGTCCTCTCCTTATGCAAAACAGGGGAAGGATTGCTTTCAGGCAGCCTCTGAGGTGGCCCTCTTCACCTGAGCTGCCACGTCTCTGGATGAGAGGACCATAAATATTGCCTTCAGCTTTAGGACCTGTCCCCTTCCTTGGTAAGCTTGGCTGCAGAAATGCCCTGGGACTCTGCAGCTTCCATCTGTGTTGCTGGTACTGGCAGGTGACCTCAGTGATGTTTGATGGCAGCAGGCAGGGAAGTGTCAGGCCATCTCCCCTGTCAGAGCATCATTTGGCTGTGACATACATGTGTCACTGGTCACCTTTGGGTGTGCATTGCCAAGCATTCAGGGCTTGCTAGGAGTTACCTTAGCACGCAGTTTTAGGGCAATAACTGGGACAGCAATCAAAGACCCAGTATCAGAGGAAAAGTGCCAAATATTCTGTTCTAGGAGAGGTCCAGCTAAAGCCCTGCCTAATGCTCATCACGTTTGCAAGACTCGTGTGTGCTTTGTCCTCGCTGTAAAGTAGAAGGTGTGAGAAGGCTGTGTTGTTATGATAGTGTGCCTGGGATAACTCATGGTAGCTCTTGAAGAGGCAGATTTGGTGGGAGAAGGGGTAGGGCAGGCTGTTATGACTCTGAAGGTTGAAATGAGAATGAAACGTCAGTCTCTGCTGTGAAAGGAGCTCTGCTGTGGGCTCAAGCAGAGCTAGGATTTCCCTTGGGCTGCCTGAGGCTTGTTTTGTGCTGTGGAGTTGGATCCCACCAGCCAGGGGCTGCTGCCCAAAGTACCCGTGTCCCTGGTGTGCCAGGCACGGGCACTGCTCTGCTGAGGATGCTTTGGGGTCAGGCTGGATGGGATAACTGCTTCATTAATGTAACGCTGATTAGGCGGTCAGGGACCGCATCGGAGTCCAAGTCATTAGGAGCTGTCAGCAGCCGAGTGTTCAAGTGGAAGGATGGGAGAGGAGGAAGGAAGAGCCAAAGGGGCTGTTGCAGTGGTGGTGTCAGCTCAGTATTTACAAGGGGAATAGGCCTCTGGTGTTTTATGGCCTGTAAGATGGTGTTTTCTCTGGGCCTGTTTGATTAGATAGGATTATCTCAAGGGCTCGAATGGCACATCATTGACTTCTGCTCACTTTCACGGGGACGTTCAGCAGCCCTAATCTATACCCCCTGTTTCCAAAACGCTAAGAGGGGACAGCACTGCTGGGGGGAAGCCTGTCCCAGGAGGGGCTCTTGGGGAGTGTGCACCCCTTATTCAGCCCGACTCCAGCTCCCCTGCTTTCCTGCTCAGTGCCCTCCCTTTTGATTGCTTTTGGGCCATCACTCACTGTCTCCCAGAATCAAGAGCTGGTAGGTTGAATCTGTCTCCCTGACGTTTCGGGAAGAGCTGGATAAGGGTAGGAAAGAAAAAAGATGGGAGAAGAATTTTACAGCTCCAAGAGGTGACCAAGAAGACCAAGAGGCCGCTGTTTGTAGCTGGTATAGTACTGTGGGAATCAGTCACAGTCAGAGGCACGAAGAGGTAGAGACCGATTTAGGGTTATTGAGCAGGTTTTCCAGCTTCCTGTGCCCAAGCCTTTATTTAGCATTCATCACCCATGTGGATGTAAAAATCCTTGTACCAAACCCTTCGAAGCTTGTCCTGTGGGTGCTGGAGTGCTTTGGGTAAGGGCAGTGTGGCGCTGGCAGCAATGTCAGGCAGGTACACCTGGCCAAAGTGAGCCGAAGTATTTAAGGGCTGCGACAGTGACCAGCCTCCCTCATTTCCACATTGTAGCTGCTGGCAGAATCCTGAAATGAGATGGCAAACTGCTTCTGTAGCTATTGTCTATATAGATTGGAGGCTGAGGGGTTACAGAGCCGGCTTTTCCAACAGGATTACAGTCTTCTGGCCATGTGCAAAGAGGGGTCTTTGTGCCGTGGAGGCAGAGAGCAGGGCAGGAAAAAAAGGAGCATAAGGAGAGGCTTTGCTTTATCCTGGCCCATTAGATGTAGGAGAAACCAGTGCATCTTCAGCAGCGTTGGAATTGATTGCCATGAGGAGAACTGCAGAATATTTTGTGTTGCTTAGTGCATGAGGGTGAAGGCAAGGACAGTGTGGAGATGTGTAGGCTTGAAGGAGCTGGAGAGGGTTTGGACAATGATCTTGTTGGAAGGCTCTTGGCTTGCATTTTGGTTCCTGCTTGCCTCAAGGCAGTTGCTGGTGGGCGGGTTGCTTCTGCCCCTTCCTTGCGAGTGGGGGACAGTGACTTGTGAGCAGGGGAGCATCCTGATGTGGTGGTTACCAGCGTCAGTAGAGGGGCTGTCTGCAGGAAAGGCTGGCATGAGCTGCCAGGGCTAGCGGCACCTCTGGGCGTCTCTAGTAAAGTTCAGTGACTCTGTTCCACTTGGCATCACAGAACTGATGAACTTAAGCTCAGGGGCTCTGAAAGCACTGTCCTTGTTAGCTGGTCTCCTCTGGAAGTGGGGCCGAGGGAGAGCTGGGAAAGAGGAGCAGAATGCCCATGGCATGGCAGGAGGAGGGATGTGGGTGGCAGAGAGCTCCTGGGATGGGGCTGAACTGGGGACCCGCAGGCGGAGCTGCTGCTGGCAGATAGTTGTTACGATGCTGCAGTGCAAGGAGTGGAGCACAGAGCAGAGGGTGGCAGGACCACTTAAACCCTGGGGTTAACTGTTCTTCCCTTGGAAACGGCATTCCCTTTAACCTGCTGCTTTTTTTTAAACCTTTGAAGCTTTTTTCCCCCAGTTCCTCTGAAACAGAGATGCTTTTTTTTTTTTTTTTTTCCCTTTTTTTTTTTCTTTTAATTCAGGGGAAGTGCTGGCACTCACCTCCTGCTGCGAAAAAAGTGCTGGAGCCCAGCGCCTGCCAGTCCCAGCTCGTGCTGTGCCCTGATTAGCAACTTGTGCCGGAGCACATCAGCACAGGAGGCAGGGCCCCTCAGGGAGCGATGGAGAGACGGAGGGGACCATGGAGATCTCAGCCGTCGCTTTGAGGAGACTTGCTGCCAGGTTTACCAGTGCTGGCAGGGCATCGGGGCTGCAGTGCTTGCTGCCGGCTCTGCCATGTGTGCATGCCTGCCTGTGCCCTGCTGCCTTGCCTTGGTGTGACCTACCTCTCACAGCTAACTCTGCTGCCTGAGTTTCTTTAGCCTCTCTTCCCAGAACAGAGGCATGAGCACAAGCAAGGCAGGCTTCCCCTTCCCTCTGCCTGTCTGCCCACATGGGCTGAGAAGCGGGTTTCTTCCCTCAGCTGATGCTCACGATGCTGCCTGGACATTTCTTCTGGTGATGTTCAGAAGGTGGGACTTGGATTAGAGAGAGAAAAAAGAGTGGACAGATTGGGAGTTAAGCTGAGCCCTGCCAAACTCATTTTAAGAAGGCCCTCGAGGTGCCATTGGCAGTGTCCTGGCTGTCCTAGCCCTTTGGCATTGGCTGAGGAATGTCTAGGGCTTGCCACTGTGGTAGTAAAACCTCATCTCAGGCTCCCAGTCAACCCCTCAAAGCACTGAGGCTGGTTTCTCTTCCCTGAGGTCTGGAGGCAGTAAAAGCAACTGCCAGACTATTTCAGAGCTTGCAGTGTAAGCCCAGAGCTCAGATGGACGCCAGGCTTCCTGCATCCAGTTCCTGAAAAAAAAGTTCTGTCCCCGGGGAATGAAATCATAACCTGTAAAATTGCTTTACTTCCATCCCCTGGGACTACTTGCTACCATTAGTACTAGAAATGGTCCTATAGCAACTATAGCCCACCTCTTCTTCCTCACTCCCACTTCAGTAATGAAAACACTCCTTTTTTCATATCTCTCCATCCTGAAGAGTTTTAATCGAATAAACCTGGCACACGCACTGCTGAAAGGAGGATGCTCTCTGTTAGCCAGAATCTGTGCCTGTTTCATTTTCTTCTGATTTAATTTTCCAGAGATTAAGATCCTGCTCATCTCCACTCTCAGAACTTGGCTGCCTTCATTGTGTTTGTTGGTTTTACTCAAGTGGGTTTTTCCTTTCTGTTGGTGGCTTTGTTTTGAAAATCTTGAAACCCCAGGGGTATTGATTCCCGGGACCCAGCCGGCTGTGAAATCGATGGGGAGCCGTGCCTCCCAGCACCTGGCACCAGCTCGTCTGCGCTCACCCTCCGCTCCCGAGATGTGGCTTGTTGTCTTCCTCCAAACAGCTTTGGCATTGCCGGCACATGTTGCTGCTGAAGAGCATTTCTCATGTGGATGTGTTTTCTCATAGCAGGGGGCTGGCTGCTGGCTCCCGCTTGCTCTGCAGAAGGTTGTCTGCCTTTGCTGCCATCTTTGGTTCAGCAGCTGTGTGTAGCTGTGACGGCAGGAAAAGTGTCACGGGGCTAAAGCTGGGGTTAATTGTATGGATTTGGGAAGGTGGTTTAATCGCAGATTGCAGAATGGTTGAGGCTGGTGGGGACCTCGGGAGGTCATCTGGTCCAGCACCCCTGCTCAAGCAGGCGTTTCCCAGAGTGGGTCGCTCAGGACCACGCCCAGGCAGCTTTTGAATATTTCCGAGGAGAGAGACCCCACAACATCTCTAGGCAACCTGTTCCAGTACTCGGCCACCCTCACAGTGGGAGGGAGAAAATAAAAACCAGTTTTCTTATGGTTTGATGGACCTCTTGTGTTTCAGTTTGTGTCCGTTGCTTCTTGCCCTGTCACTGGGTACCACTGAGAAGAGCCTGGCTTAGTCTTCTTTACACCTTCCCTTCAGGTATTTATGGACACTGGTAGGATCCCACTCAGTCTTCTCTTCTCCAAGCTGAGCAGCCCCGGCTCTCTCAACCTTTTCTTGTATGTGAGATGCTCCAGCCCCTTAACTGTCTTAGTGACCCTTTCCTGGACCCTCTCCAGTAGTTCCCTATCTCCCTTGCCCTGGGGAACCCAGAACTGGACCCAGCGCTCCAGGTGTGCCCTCACCAGTGCCGAGTGGAGGGGAAGGATCATCTCCCTTGACCTGCTGGCTCTTCTAAGGCAGACCTGGGTGCTGTTGGCTTTCTTTGCTGCAAGGGCACATTGCTGCCTCATGGTCAACTTGGTGTCCACCAAGGCCCCCAGCACCCTTTCTGCAAATGGAAAGGGAGAAGAGTAAGGGTCGTATCTTTGCAAGCCCGTGTTTAATGGCTGGATTAAGTGTGTTCATGCCTCCCCCGGCTGAGTGCGCCAGCACTTGCTGGCACCCCATTCCCATTAGCTTGGCAGACTGGTGGGCTTTAGCTTCTGCAAAGTGCGGGGCTGTTGGTCTTCTGCCTGGAGTTCCCCTGGTTTCCCCGAGGTGTGTTTGATGCAGGGAAGGCTGCGCGTTTTGGGGAGAGCTCCTGTGTTTGTGCCGATGGAGGGGAGGCATCCCTCCAGCTGACCCCCACGCTGGCCCCTGAGGACTGTTGTTTGTGAGGAGACTGAAGCACCCAAATATTTCCAGTGCTCTTTACAGGCTGTGCAGATGTCTGGGGTCAGTGGTGACAAATTATGTAGATTCCTCCCCCTTCCCTCTATCCTTTCTCATTTCCATTATCTGGCTTTTGTAGAGGCTGTAATTTATTGCATTTTGCAACCTTGTAATTTATGGCTTTTTTTATAGTTCTTCCCAAGCTTTCAGAAGTAACAGCTCCATGTACCCCAGTGCATTTCATTGTCACACTTGAGGCTTTCCCACCTCCCCCTGCACTTCCACTCTTTTCTTGTAACTTGCCTGTTTACTTGCTAAATTATTATTGTGCACTCAATAAAAATTGCATTTAAAAAGTGGTAACTGAAATGACATTTAACATGGAAAGCACTTAAGCATAATTACACTATATGCATTACATCATTTTGTGACAGTTAATAAAAAAAATTCCGAACCGGGTTTTTTTGTTGTTGGGGGCTGTAGAGGGTGAGTACTGGCATTTCATTACTTCAAGAAAAATATTTTTTATTTTCACTGGAGGGCTTTGTCCTGGGATTTTTCTGTCTCCTCCTCCCTTGCTGGTACTGCAGGTGTCCCGTTTCTGTCGCAGCAGCGTAGGGTGAAGAAGTCAACCCTGTTGTTGAGAGGGGCTCAAGCTGGCATAACTTGCTCAGAGTTTGATATGGTTTATTCCCAACTGGAAATTTTGAGGGGGTTAGTTTATTTGGATCAGTGACATAAGCAGACTTGCTGCAGGGCTGCAGCATCCCTGTGTCAGCACCCGGGCTGTGGTAGGGGGGAGGAGGTGACATAGGAGGAGGAGGCCCCCTTGGCCCATAGCAGTTGCATGTTGTCTTGGTCCAGTTATGGAGACTGGAGTAACGGTGAGTGTCAGCGTAGCTTCGGCTCCTGGTTGTGCTGTACAGTGATTTTTAAATTATTTTGGGTTTTTTTCTGAAGGAAGCGGCTGCTGGCTGTAGCTGAGAGCTGAACAGTTAATGTCCTTGCTTTGTACTGTCCAATGACTTCTACAGAAACGGGGGAAGTGTGCCAGCACCTCATGACCTCGTGGCTCATATCCTCACTGATATGACTACTTGATTATTAGATTACCTGTAAATCACAGCTTCTTGACCATCTGCTATGCAAAACTCCTCAGCTCAACCCCAGCATCTGCCCAGCCCGGCCATGCAGACTGTGCTGAATTCCTGAGCAGATCAGCTCAGCTTCCTAGCCGGGGTTTGTTCTGCCATGCCTTGTCCAGGCCTTTTTCTACCTACATGCTGCAGAACTTTGGTGTATGAAGTGCTTCAGGGGTGATCCTCGTTCCTTGCTGTTCTTCCCTTCTCCAGAAGGCGAGATGAGCCTGGTCAGACAGTCGTGTAGGCTGCAGACCAGCTCTGTAAGTCAGGTCCCTGTCCCATGTGGGGAACTGCAGCTGGAGATGCAGGTTGGAGGACCTGCATAATCAGGATAGTCCTCCTGGTAGGAACTGTGGTCTACTTCTTCTGGGAGCCCTAAGCTGCTTGGAAGAGGGGTGGTGGACCTCTTTTTGCACCATGAGTGAGGTGAGGAGACAAGAGGAACACTGAGTAGCAGGGCACAGGAAGATCTGAGATAGCAAACAGGTGTTAGGATCCACAGAGCCTGACCTTTCCAGGCTGCGTGCGAGGGATTTTTGGAGCAAGTCAAGATAGAAAACATGTGTTTTCTGCAGTTCAGAGGAGTGATCTTCAGGAAGCAGTGTCTGTGGCAGGTTTGGATACTGGTCTGTGAATTGGAAGGCTAGTGAGCTTGTGGGGAAGCGAGAGGAGTAGGACAAAATGGAAGCATGCCTTTAGTTAAGAAAGGAGGGCAGGAAACAAAAACCAGTGAGAACACAGTTAGTGTCCACAAGCAAACTCCCCAGCACGTCTAGAAATAGTGTGTTGCTTTTCTGTGTGGTGGTGTGACTTGCCCTTCAAGTTAATAAGCTGTTAATCACTTTATGGGTCATTTCACTCAAAATGTTCACCAAAGCATCCCGAGGTTGAGATAAAGGAGTTTTGTGAACTCTGGCATTTTTTCCCCCTTTTTCTTCAAATGCACACATAACTAGAAACCATGCAGAGGCAGTAATAACTAATATAGCTGGGAAAGGAATCTCCTGGAGAGATTACTCTATGCTTTTTCAAGGAGGAAAAGGCATTTCTGGTTGCTTCTATCTTTTTTTTTATTACCATTTTTCAGAGTTAAGCATTTAAAAAAAGGGGGGGGGGAAAATCTATCGATAAAATCCTCACCCGCTTGACAATCAGTCTCATCTGGGAACTACTTGGTGTTATCTTGGCTTGATTCATTAGTAAGAATAAAAAAGGCATTAAAAATGGACATCTCTATTGAGGGCACTTAATTCTTTGCAACAAGAGTCAATTATGTCCTATTGAGTAAACCCCATGCAAAACCACTTACTTGTGAAATTCCTTAGCCTGATAGAGGACCTGGAAAAATAAGGCAGGAGGGCAGAATCCTACACTAGCAGATGTGACAAATACCCGTTCCGCCATGGATTTGCCCATCACCTGAGGTACGAGGCTGGGTTGCAGGGACGGGTGACACAGAGGTCTGTGATCCACAGCCTGGGTCTGTTGGAGGGAGAGAGGAGGGCAATTCCCCCATGAACTCAGCAAGCAGCTGGAAGCATAATTTAGCTCTCCTAATGTTTTATGGCCAGGAGGCTGCTGCCACCCATTCCCAATTCCTCTTGTGCTTATTTCCCAACAGCTCTTCAGTTTCTGAAGTAACAGGGCTGGATGCTCCTGCAGCACATTGTGGAGGGTGCTGCTATGCTGTGCATACTCCGCTCTCAGAGGAGACAGTGCTGGTTTTTTGTTGTTTTGTTACTGGTCTGGGGTTGTATTAGGACCCCTTTGAGATGATGGCACATTCGCTGACGGTGCAGGTGCTCAGGATGAGCCCATCACCACAGAGTCTGGACGCCTGGCTCGGGTGCAGAGCTGTGCGTGGGTTTGGTACTGAGAACTGCTGTCCACATGTATAAGGCTGGTTGTTTCAGTCTATGGCACGTTGTTGAGTTTCTCATTTCAGCAGGAATTAATTTCAGCGGCCCTGTTGCCTGTGTTGCTCAGGAGATGAGGTACAGGTTCCTTCTGGCAGTGTAAGCTATGGCACCGGGTGTGCTGGAAACATGGCATCGATCACTCGGGGCAGAGGACTTTTCTGATGGCAGCACTAGTTTTGATAACTTGGATGAGGAGAGTTATAAATGGTAGGAAAGGGAATGGCACTAAAAGGAGAAGCAAATTCTGAAGCATGTTTCCTGCTACAATTTTTGTGGCTGAAATTTGGTGATACAGTAAGATGTATATCGATCATCCAAACACACAGAGATATACGTGGTCTATATAATCATCTAAGTTTTATTAATGACACAACCCCAAGTCAGCTGTATTATTTATGAATATAATCGCAAACTCACTTTTCTGTTACGTGATCAGCTAAACTCCAGTGCAAAGCAGCCTTCAGGGTTGCCCAGCCTGGAGTGCAGTGACACGCATCAGGACTGCAGGAGTGAGCAGGGCGCTGCTTCCATGCTGCAGGGCTCGGTCCATGGTCCACTGGGCTTGGGAGAACAAGCTACAGCATAAAACCCTGACATTTGGAACATGAGGCAGAACCCTATGGCCCTGGGAAATGATAGTTTTCATTTTAGAACGTGCTCCCTAGTTTTAGGAGGAGAGTTATAAGGTGGTATTAAAAAGCACCTGCTGCATTGCCATCAGATGTCTCACCATTTGAGTTTAAATGTCTCATCTGAAAGAATTCCCAACCAGGTTTCCTTTAAAGCAATTGAAGCTGCTTGGGTTTCAGCTTTTGCTGCTGCTGTTTTGAGTAATGCTAATTAACATTCTGGGCAAAGGAGCAGAGAGTGGGGAAGGGAAATGCTTATGATTTGTAAATGCCACTTTGCTCTTCTGGCACCGTCCCTCGGGGGAGAGGATTTCTTTTTGTTTTCCTCCCCTCCCTCCCACTGTCTTGGAGTCAAGCTGGTGGTTGGGCATATATTTTGCCTTAAGCATATGTGTAACTTTTCAGTGTGTGATGGTGGGTGAAACCTGTACAGATGTGAGGGTCCCTGCGTGCGCGCGGAGCACGGGCATGTTGCTTTGAGTGTATGCGACCCCACGGCTGGTGCGTGCGAGCCTTTACCAAAGGAGGAGGCATGTGGCAGGCTTGTCCGTGCTACAAGTTTCCCATTCCCTTGATGATAAGCTACAAGCAAATGGGGATGAAATCAGAAATTGGCAACATGCTGTCAGGAGGGATTAATTTCTGTCCCTGATTAACTTTATGCTGGAACAGCAGGAGACTAATACTTCACCGTACACGGTGCCTGATGCAGCCTTTTCTTACACCAAGTATATCTTATATATCGGGTATAACCCGATCCTGCTCTCCTCTTGTTATGTTATCTTAGATCCAAGTGGCGGGGACATTGCTCTGGACGCATAATGACAGGCTGCATACATGTTTCCTAATGCTGATGGAAGGTACTGAAAAAAAAATCTGCCAGTGCTTTGGGGGTCTGGCTCAAGCCATACAGGAGTGTTGTTTCTGCTTGTAGTAGCTTTAATGCACCAGTTGGTCCCTGGAGGCTCCTGGTGGAATATTAATACTCTCTGTTCCTGTGCTACCTTTCCCCTAAGGCTTCCACAACACTTTGCAAAAAATTAACAATAAATTCCTTCAAAGCAGGAGGTCAGTGAGACCATGCAGGCACAGGAAGGTGATTTGCCACTGATCATGCTGGCAGGTCAGTACTGCGTGTGTGGCAAAGGGGGAATACAGAGCAAGTCCCCTCTCTCAGCCCTAAGTGCCAGACAATTGCTCCCCACCTGTGCCTAAAGCTTAATTAAGATCACACGCTGTTGTAGGGAGAGTGCAGGTGTGGAGCTGGAATAGCGCTTTTTGTCAACAACGAAGTACACGGGCAGGGGGACTGTGGGGGGACCTGCTCCTGTAAGAACAGATGGGTCTGGCACTCGGTGGTGTAGTTGTGAGCGTGTGCTCATGTGCAGGGGGAAAGGGCTGGGACGGCAGGGACTGGAGCCCTCAGATGTTGGGGAAGAACTGAAGGAGGAGAGGGCAAGGCGAGTGAGGATGCAAGTGTGTGCGCAGGTTTGTGTGATGGTGGTTGAGCAGATCCACGTGAGTGCTCCTGGCTGGGGGTGCTGGCTTTCTGGCCCAGCTCTGGCTCTCTCACACTGGGTGCTTCCCTGCACCCTGTTATTCCTGGGGTGCAATGGGAACCCAGGGATCAAGTTCTTCCCCACCTGTGGGACAGCCCTCCTGTGATCTTAGCCGTGTACGCAGGCAACATTCATCGGCCACTAGGAGCGATGCTAGGATTGCAGAATGTCCTGGTGTCTTGTCCTCAGCCATACGGAGAGCAGAAAGTCACAAGCCAGATGTACTGGCTTTGCAGGAGCGGGTGTGTCTGGCCCTGTCTGGGAAAGGGACAGCCTACCCTTTGTTCCCAGTCCCTGACCTGTAACACATCACCTGGTGAGTTCCGTTGGTTGTATGGGTCAGTGGTATCTAGCGAAGGGTGGGTGTTTTCCTTTGCCTTGGTCCTTTTCTCGGTTGAGGACCACCCTTCCAAGGGCTGCAGCTGGCTCTTTCTGGCTGATACCAGGGAGAAGGCAGGAGAGCCTGTGAGTCACTGCGGCACAGTCAGGGCTGACGGAGGAGAATTTGCCAACATTAACCCCCAAATGCTGATCGAGCGAGTAGTGGCTGATGCGGGAGGGAGGGCGCTCAGCGACGTTGGCAGGAGATGGTGCGGCAGGGGCAGCTTCTGCCAGCAGCCCAGTGAGTGAGTGCCCATGGCTTGGAAATCTTGTGGGCTCTCTGAAAGGCTTGATCCATGGGATGCTTAGCTTCTACTCCCTGCTGAGCATGAGTCCGTGTCTGGTCCTTCCCACAATGACAGCAGGCAGCCCTGTGCCTTGGTGGTGTGTCATAGCCGCAGCTAAACGAGCAGCGGATTGAGAAGGGTGGTGCAGCAGGGGGGGAGGGCAATTTGCTGCTCTGCTAAGAGGTCCCCACTGTATTTTCTCTTTAATTTGAAGGGCTCCTCAGCAGGCTGTCAGGGCTGGGATGTGACAGCTGCACCTGCATGACACTGGGAGGCTGCGTGCTAGCAAACCCTGCGCGGCAATAGCCTGGAGTGGGGGGCTGCAGCAGCAAGCTGGGTTTAGCAGGCACATCTGACAGACACTGCGGTTTTTCATTGGCATAATCACATATTTTGGAGGTTGTGAAGATGAGGAAGGTGAAGGAACAGGAAAGGTGGGACACAGGACGGCTGGGTGCCGTTGCAGCCCCCCATTGCTGCAGCTTTGCGATTGCACGTTGTGGCTGACCTTTCCTCCCTGCTCTGTGGTTCCATGGCAGGCTGCGGCCACTCACTGCTCCGCTCTCGTCAGCAATCAAATCAGGACCAGGTATCTCAGGATTCATCAAAGCTGCTCTTGCGGTTCCTATCTGAGCGCTCTTGTACTGTCTCTCTGCCCTTCCATCAAAAAATGTGTGCCTTGTTATGCTCCAGGCTTGGACTCTGGTTTTTTCCCCTCTCCCTCGCTCCTGATCTATATTTTCATTTCCCCCAAAGTTTTGGTTTGGGGCATCTGATCAGAAGTGCCCAGCTTTGACCGATGCCTGGATGTTTTGGGGACTGTTTTGAATAGCACCCTAGTGAAGGCTCTACCAATGGTGTTTCCTAGTCACCTTAATTGTAGTTTGAACCCAAGACACTTGGATATGAAAAGCATTAACTTGTGGGGAAAGAACAAATGAATTTGGTTTTTCTTAGCCTATAAGAGTAGAAACTAAAGTAGGACAAATCTTCAGATATATAACGGGGCACAGCAGTACGAGGCTCGAGTGCCTGTTCATTAATTCTGAGTCTTTTCACCAAGAACATGGTTTTGAATTGCAGCAAGGGATTTACAGTTTAGGCATCATAAAAAGTTTTCAAGTAGGATTGTGAAGTACTGGAGCATTTTGTCTTTTGAAGCACTGGAATCTCCTCCATCACTGCATACCTTTAAGAACAGGTCAGAGGAACATGTTAGGAACGAGGTAACTGTGATAGTTACGTTAGAAATCATGCATCCGTGATGCTACCTTCTGTTGGGGGTATCTGAGCAGGCTGGGACCACATGAGCTGATGAGATCTCTTCCAGCCCTGTTCTCTGTGATGCTGCAGAGTTTTCTGAGTCTTTTAGTGAAGTCTTTTCATCCAGCTGTCTGATCTCTGGAGGTTGCCTTCAGGGATGACATGCTGTGGGCTCTCTGTGGGTGCATATCAGTCCTGCCTCTGCGCCCCTCCAAGACTGTGCTGAAAACAAACCTGGGCTGGGTTTCCCAGCTGGAGGGTTTGGTGCCGAAGCTCAAGTCTTGCTGGTGAGGCTTTGGAATTGGGACTAAGTCGAGAACCTCAGCTGATAGGACTTTATAGAGGGTCACCTCTTTATTAAAATATCCAGGTATGTGGTGTGTTTTTGTTAAAGTCTCCATTTCTGGACCCCTGCCTAGGGAGCAGGAAGCACTAGCAGGAAAAAGGTTGAGTCTGCAAGTGCATGGAAGAAAGATGTCTACAAATCTATTGTCCATATCCTCTGGGGGACGAGGCAAAGCTTTATAAGCTTATGCCACAACAGAGAGGACTTTATATTAAATATCAGTAATGACTTTCTAACAGGCTGGCTAGGAAAACACTGGGCATCAGTCAGGGAAGCCTGGGCTCTCCGTAACCGGTGGGTAAGCGCAGTGCTTTGAACAGCACAGGTTGGATGTATACTGCATGAGCCGGGGGCGTGGGTTGGACAAGCGGGTCTCTTCCGGCCTTGCTTCCGGTGAGTCTGTGCATTTACAGAGGTGCTTTCAATGCTTGAGATTAGGGAGAAAAGCTTGTAAACATGAATCCCTGAAGATCAGAGAAAGCCCCAAAACCTACATGAGAAGGTAAATCAAGAGAATTGCAAAGTTGCTATTTCTAAAAGTTCAATTTCTTTAAAATAGATCATTACTCTGCAGAAAACTGTAGGGGTGACTGTTGACAGTGCTGACTTATGCTGGCCTAGATTTCAATTGCTCTAGCTCTAAGAGATTTAGTTTAATTCCATGTCAGTGGAGTTATGCCAAATTTGCATCACTGCAGCAGAGAGCTGAATTTGGCCAGTGGTAGCCATCAATAAGAATAAAAGGCAGCACGAGGTAATTGTTACTCTTTTTCCTATGTAGTTACAAGGAAAACCTGCAAAAATGTGTCTGGGAGCTTTAGTGTTAGAGGCTGCACAGCACAGCCTTTTTCCACAGCCCTTCCTACAAGAAGCAGCAGCTTTTCTGGCACAGGAAATAAAGCTGTTTTGGGAGAGAGGCCTGGTTATTTATTTAAAGTCAAGTCTCTAAGGATCTGAGAGCCTTGCATCACTCAGTGCAGAGTGAGCAAGGGAGCCGTGCATGCTTGGGGTACACTTGCAGGGAATGAGGAGCAGCCCTTGCCTGGCTGCAGCAGCCCTGCCCCGGGCACTGCCACTGCTGTGTGCTTTGGCAGAAGAGGCTGGGTGAAATGCTTTCTGTCGTCTCTCATAGCAGTGGTGGTCCCTTCCTCATCCTCCTCGCTGCTGGGGAAACTGAGTGCGGTGAGATCCCATTTTGGGTTGGCATTAGCTTTTGTAAAGTCAGTGTCCTAAACATTTAGCCTTGGAAAAGAAACAGCACAATCAGTGTCCTAAACATTTAGCCTTGGAAAAGAAACAGCACAATAAAGGAAAACAAAGTTTTAAACCATCCAGCAACTGTAAGACAGGCAGAACTACAGCCACAGAGAGGCCAAGGGTGACCTGGGAAGCAGAAAAGTTTCTCGCTTTATCTTTCCCTAGCCATCTCCATCTTCTTCTCTCATTCATCTTTCATGTGCTCTCTGAAGCCACCAGTCCCAGCACAAACCCTCCCTCCCCACCTGGGCTTCCTGCTCTGTTTCCCCTCTCCTCTGAGCCCTCCTTTGGGGTCCCCTTTCTGCCAGCCCCTGCACTTGTCCTGGCGGGTCCAGCGTGGTGCTTCAGCAGCGTGCGTGCCTGTCTGCCTGAGAGAGCACTTCAGCCTCTTCCAGTTAAACTGATGATCCAGGTGATCCATTCCAAAATTGATTTTAATCCTTGCTTATAGGTAAACTGGTGGGAAATTGAGTTCTGTTAACCAATATAAATCAAGCATGTGTTTCTGGAAGAGCTTCACATAGAAAAATTTGCAGCGCTATCAATGCGACTTTTGATCTGACCTATCCCTTGCTTTAGTATAGCATAACTTCATTCTCTTAGGGACACTGGAGTAAACCCAGTATGATCCATTGTACAGAAGCACAGATTCTGATAGAAATAGTATAAAGCTGAAATATAGCAGAAGAGTACATCTTTATCTGTGACAGCATCCCTCCTAGGATGTACATAGAGTATTCGAAGTGCAATTTTAATGATGCTGCTCTGTCATACAGCTGTTCTGTATAGACATGACTTAATCAAACTGGTTGAACTCTTCTGCATATATCCTGAAGGAAAGCAATTGAGGTACCTTTTAAAAATGCTGTGTTTTCTTTACTAAAGCTTTTGTTATGTCCCATATTACCAAGACAGCAGCCAGAGTCAAGGATCATATTGGAGTTTTTTGTTTTCTGTTCTGCTGTGCAAGTGTATATTTTTAGGGACCGTGTGATCTCTGAATGCGTTTGGGCATTTGTCCAAGATGCTGTAGTTGTTCTCTCCCTCCCATACATTAGTGTAGCAGGCTCTGGTGGGCCTGTGCCCTGACCTGGCAACAAGACCCACGCCATCCAAGTGGCTGAGTGTGCAGAGGAGTTGCCTGGGCAGAGCTCCCGTCCTGCTTGAGACCTTAGGTTTTCAACTATGCAGTGATTTATTTTTACAACCCTTTATCTGAAAGGAGAAGACTTGAGTTTGAAGTTATGGGGTACTGAATTACCTTGCAGAAGATTCACTCTCTGCAGACACCCAGGCAGGTCTGTTGCTCTGAAAGCTCCCTGTACAAGGGTTTGGGCTGCTGAAGACTAAAAGCAGCTTTCCAGGCCAGAAGAGGTTTTCTATAATCCAGGCTAACCGTGCACAGCCCTTGATCCCTGGCTAGTTGCTAAATTATGCATAGCGGTCTGAGGTCTGTTTCAGGGCTGGCGGGCCTGAAGTCTCAACCATAGAGGCTCGTGATCCCGGGGCGGAGCGAGCAGAAGTCCAGCTGGTGCCAGTGCCACAGAGGATGGGAGACATGGATGCTGGTGCCAGATGGGGCAGGACAGGGAGCGCTGGAGCAGCTCTGCCTCTCCATCCCTGGTGGAGTGGGCTGCCTTCCTCGTCCCCCATGTCCTCTGTGGTACTGCTGGCCTTTTAGTGAAGGAAGGAGACCTTCGTTCCGTGGTGTGTTTGCTTCAATTTTAACCGACCATCCCTGAGGAGAGCTAAACCGGCGCGTTTCCCTGTCCTGCTTCTGCAGGAGAGCTATGAAGAGATGCTCAGGGGGTGCTTGCTTTCTGTTAGGTAGGTGGAAGGAAGCAGCGCAGCAGGGAAATGGCACTGCGTGAGGAGAGAGGGAGAAGCGTTAGCAAATGTCAAGCTGTTTGCCTCCTGCGCGTGCTCGAGCTCGTCCACGGGCTGCAGGAACCGCGGCTCTCGCTGAGGACAAGGCAGGGTTGCGGCAAGGGGCAGGTCGGGCTCCGCAGGAGCTGCCTGCACTGCTGCCGAGGGGGCGTCACGGTGGGTGCCAGGGCTCGGGGTGGTGCTCGCAGAGCCGCGTCCTCAGGGCTGGTGGCATCCGTGGTGCCGGCTCTGGCAGGTGGTGTGAGCTACACTGCAAAGCCCTCGTTGGACTGCGGCAGCACCGCTCACCTGCAGCTGCTTCCCCTTGCCTCCCCCCGCCAGCCCCCGACTCCTCGACAGGGAAAACAGGGATTAGCACCTTCCCGGCTGATGGCTGCTTTGCCAGAAGGCCACCCCCGTGCCCTTTGCAGTCCCCATCCCCCTCGCCCCTGCAGTGGTGTGTGATCCGCTCTGCGCGGTGTGGTACAGGCAGCACCGCTCGTCCTGGCGGGCTGTCAGCAAGGCTGGTATCGCTCCTGTCACTGCCTGCTTGATTATCCCTGACGCTGCACCGAGGCTGACATCCTCCTAGTGTAATATAGACACCACGATGATTGCCATCGTTGCAAGAACTATAAGCACCAGACGATGAAATTTAGCAACAGTAGGTGCAGCAGGGACGAGGGGTGAGATGGGAATCGTGCTGTCTCTGCTCTCTGCCTGTGGCCCTGAGCAGTCTCCATCTTCCAGCATGATCTCTGGGGTTTCACTCTCCTTTTCCTGCCTGTCCCCTGTTGCACGCTGCTCCCTGCTCAGCCTGGACCATCTCACAGTGCTCTTGCCAGTCATTTATGTTTACTAGGCAGTTCTGTAGGCTCCCTCTTCATCAGAGGGGTCTGCTCTGTGTGCTCAAGGCACGAGCAAGTCTGCTTGAGGGTTCCCCCTGTTCCTCGTCAGTGACACCCTGAGCCGTGGGGAAACCACAGGACCCCACTGGAGGTGAGATGAGTCTCGAAATGGGCCAGGCTGCTGCTGGTCTGGTGGAGACCAACAGATCCCGAAGCTTCAGGAGAAACACCAGATGAGCATCTGAGTAAGCAGTGCCTCTAAGGGCAGGTATCCTGCTACAATATTTGATATACCAATTAATTGCCTTTGCAGAGACCATAGCTGGGTCACTGTATGAGGGTGATCAGCATGGGCCTGGCTGCAGGAGCTGGAAGTATTGCCCTAAACAAACACCTTCCCTGCCCCCCCTAATAATGCCAGATGGGAAAAACCTTTTCTTTTTCTGGCAGCGGTCCCGTCTCCGGGGCACAAGGGGTTATCTTGGGTGTGCGTGGCTGTTGTACCTGTAGAGGTGCCGTTTGGTCTTTGGCCTCCCTCGTTTCGTCTTTGGCCTCCCTTGCCGGGAGCACCCCTCTCCAAGGCTCGATGCTCATGGAGCGGGAAGGCAGCCCGCTCTGTTGCCACGTGTAGTACTTCGCTCTTCTGCAACCATGCTGGGTTTGCACTGTGATTACACACTGGTGTTCGGACTGCAGCTGTCCAAGCCAGGTGTATTGGACTCATGGAGGGGGCAGGAATTTCTGGGAGATAACTGTTACCTGGATCAGGCGCCTTTGCAGCAGGAGCTGGAGCTCCACAGACTCTCCCGGTGGGGCTGCAGTTGGCCCTGAGCAAACCCCGGCTGTGGGTTGGCCTGTGGGTATGGCGGTACCCTGGCCCAGTGGGGCTGAGCGCAGCAGGGGTCACCAGCTGCCATGGTGGGGTTCAGCTTTTTGTTTGTTGTTTTTAAGTGGGGTGAAGGGGGAGTCTTGGCATGGAGATGGTGCTGTGCCAGTACAATGGTGTGCAGCCCCTCCGATAGCTTGATTTTGGGGAAGGGCTGCTGCTTGGAGGATGTGAAGTGGAGCTTGGGGTAGAGGGAAGGAGAAGGGGTCTGTTTTGGATCGTACGGGTGCTCCGCTGTCCCAGCCCTCCTGTCAGCATCCTTCCTCTGGTCCAGGGAGGGAGGCTGGAGACTGGCCCTGCTGCTGCACAGAAGAGGCCAGTGCCCCTGTGAAACAGCAAGGCTGGGGCTGATGAAAAAGTTTTGCTTTCTAGTGGTGCCCAAAGGCACACGTGCTATGGTGCTGTACAGGGAGTTCCCTGGAGTTTGTTATTTTCCTTCCTGTTTTATCATCAGATACCTTGACCCCTTGAAGGTGCTGGGTCCTCTTGTGGCAGCTCATCAAGTAGTGATTTCTGCACTCGTGGGAGTATTTCTGTGCCCTTTTCCTTCTCAGGCTGCCCAGTTTTGGTGCTGGGTGTGCTCATGGGGAGTTGAGGAGGGCAGATGCTTTCTCTGAACCCTGACAGCTCCCTGGACATATAGGCACAGAGGGAGTTAATAGGTGAGATGAGCATCGTTTGTTGTGCGTTAGGAGCAAGGCAAACGTGAATTTAGAGAATGGATGTTCTGAGGCAGTATCAGATCTGCCTCCTCGCTTACACAGTTGCTGCTGTGACCATGTATTGGCAATTGTTTGTGTTACCAGCTCTGCTTTTTAGTAAGGCTACTTAGCATAGCTGTGCTGGTTTAGATCATCTTCTCAGCTGTTTATAATTGCACTATGCTCAGAAGTATTCGGGATTAAATTTTTCATGTTGCAGGCTGTCTTGAGCTATTTGACCACCCCACCCCCACCCCACCCCCATCTTTTTTTATTTTGATTTTATTTCAACTCCGTACTTTCTGTTGTTTTGCCTGCGTTAATATTTCCATCTGTGCTTGCCACTTACTAGTTCCCTCTCAGCATCCACTACTGGACTCTTCTTTCTACTGCCATGCCTGGATGTTCTGGCTACTGCATCCACCTTCAGCCCTTCCCAGACTTTTTATTGAGTTTGCAGTTTATAATTTGGTCTTGATCCCTGTCCCCTGAATACAGCTTCCTCCTCTGTGCTGCCTGAGGGTTAATACCTCTGTAGGTAATTCGGGGGCTTTGTGCAGCCCTTCTGCAGACCAGTAACTTAAAATTTGCCAACTATGTTGAGCATGGCTGATGCAGGGGCATTACCCATTCCAGCCTGACTGGAGCATTGCAGGATCACGCTGGGCTCTTGTGTTCCTGCATTGCCATCACTCACCCTGCTTGTCGCAGGGGTACATGCAGGCTGTGAGGGGATGGGGTGTGTTCACGAAGGGATTGCAAATTAAAACCCAGACTACAAAGAGCATGCAACCTGCCCCCTGCTTCTCCCCGAGGGTGCAGGTGCAGCTGGGTGTGAGCGTACCTATGCAGAATCAGAAGCAGCAGTTTCATGACTCTGAGGTCACTGCTGTTACAAATTTCAAACCCAGGTCCCAGAGCACCCAATCACAGGAGAATTTCAATGAGAATGGCTTTCTAATCTGGACAGAACTAACGGCTTCTGCCATCGCTGAGGAACGTTTGGGATGTCTTTGGTCAGAAAATCCTCCCTTAGATTCAGCTTGAGGAAAAACCCAATATGGGAAATGTCACCTTAGATAAGTAAAACTAGGGCAAGTTCTGAACAACCCAAAGCAAAATGCTGCAATGGAGAGTGCGAAGCTATCTTAATTGCCTGGAGCAGTACCATTCATTCCCCTGCCTGTCTGGTACGTTCTTGTGCACGTATGGTCACTGTTAATTCATGTTGGATTGTTCTAATTAATGCCGATGAACTGTTCAGCCAAGAAGACTGCAGAGCTCTGCAGCTGCAGAGAAGGCTGGAGGAACATCTCCTGGTTTCTTTTTCTGTTTTTGCCTCCCTTGTGGACAGGCACCGTTTCTGTCCGTAACCAATAGGAGCCAATTTTCTGTTTCATAATAGGAAAATACTAATGTCAGGACGCCCTCCTTACCCAAAGCTTTCTCCTTGAAGATTGCTCCTCTTTGCTTTCCTAATTGCTGCTGCTCAGCTGGAGGTAACGCGCGTCTTCCAAACGCATTATTTTGTTACGCTGTTACTTACCAAAGAGAAAAAAAGAGTATGAGAGAATATTGCTTTGTGTCGAGCTTTCCTGCTTTCCTCACTTTAACCCTTTCTGTGCTGATGTGGGGCGTTTAGCATGAGATGTTTTGCTATTAGCAATACATGCTTTTTAGTCTGAAGCTCTGGATGTGATGGAGCCCTGATGTGAAGAACACCTAGAAATAATTTCTGCTGGAGCCTGAGCGTGCCTCTAAAATGTGTTCTCTCACTAAAGCGTCCTCTTCGGAGTCGCTGCACTGATATAATGATCACCTAAAATAAGAGAGGAGTTGCCAAATTGGTGTGAGGTATGGGTGGTTTGGGGACCAAAACGATTTGGGTGAAGCCCTTGGAATCAGATTGGCTGAAAACTTAATGCTTGGAGTTACCCTTCCGTGAAGACTGGCAGGTCTGGAGCCTGCAAGAGCAGAGCCTCGGGGAGGGTGCTGGAGCCATGCTCCATGTGTTTCTTAGGGACTGAGGGGTCGGATGAGGATCGCAGGTGTTTGGCTTGCTGTGTCTCTGCTCTTGGCTCATGGGCCGTGCTCTTGCAGGTCAGTAACCAGGAAAAATCACAGAAATGCTATTTTCTCCAGAAACTTGAGAAATGAGCAGGACTGAGCCTTTTGTGTGCCACCCCACTGACAGAGGTGGTGTGGGTTGCCGTCCTGGTAGCCAGGGCAGGCTACCTGAATCCCTTGGAGCTGCTTTGGGGAAAAAACCAACCAACCAAAGAGTTGCCTGGGGTAAAGCTAGGATGGAGTAACAGTGTATGTGGACACAGGGCTGCTGGGGGAGGCGTGCTGTTGGGAATTTCCAGTGGCATGGAAGAAAGGAGGAGCTCGGGCAGAGCAGGGACCCCAGCAAGAGCTGCAGAAAACAAAGCTGAAGCCTGAAGATTAACCCTGCAGGCCTGGAGGGACTGTGCAAAGCCAGAAGAGCAGCCTTTCACTTAGTCTCCAAGCGTACTCCTGTGGCTGCAACCTCGGAACCCACTTTGTTTAACCACAGAAGGAAAGGGGAGGCTGTGTGTGGGGGTGCCTCTGCACAGGCCCTTGAATTCATCCCCAGCTGCCTTTTGGTGAGCCGAGTTGCTTCTTGCTCCAGTTCATTAACATCTGGAGAACAAAGAAGGTGGACTTTCCCAATGTATCAGGTGGGTCTCATCCTGTTCTTGAGCTGTGTGATGTGCTGCTGTCCAGATCCTGGGCACACCTGTATCATGGTTTAACCCCGGCCAGCAACCAAGCACGAGGCAGCCACTCGCTCACTCCCCCTCACCCAGAGGAATGGAGAGGAGGATCGGAAAGGAATGTGAAACTCCATGGTTGAGATAAGAACAATTTAATAGGTAAAGCAAAAGCCACGCACGCAAGCAAAGCAAAGCAAGGAATTCGTTCACC
>JAVJGI010000050.1:187471-255866 GCA_035590275.1 Ibycter americanus | reverse complement strand
CTGATGTCCCTTAGTGGACATCACTAATCCAGATTGGAGTTTTCCTTACTTTTCCTGTGCAAATAAATAGTTTCCTGACTTCCCCCTTCCTGAAAACTGAAATATCTCTCTGGTCCCTTACCCTGGCAGCCAGCAGGTGAACTTACACTGGTTCTTGTGCTCCAGGCCTGTACCACTTACCTCTGCAGTTGATGCCTTTTGGCCGGGGGTTTATTTTAGGCTTATGGAATCCTTCCTGCCCCAGAGCATCTTCCGTTTGGCAGGCGCTGTGTGCTGCACCGCTCCCTGAGGCCAGCACGTCCAGGGGAGCCGCCGCACGCTGCCGGTGCCTGCGTTGCTGAGGTTCGTGGTCTTGGGTCACACAGCAGCACTGGGAGCTTTACCTGGGCGGTTGCCCTCACACCCACTCTGAACGCTGCCGCACCGTGTAAGGGGAGCTAACCTTTCTCTGAGGGTTTAATTGCTGTGCATGCCTTGTCTTTGTGTGCTCTGCGCCCTCCGGTGTGAGGAATCCAGAGACCTCTGAGACCAAGCGAAGGACAAAATAGTCCTTAAAGGGTGTTTTACCTCCCTTCCTAAAACTGTGTTGTGTGTTTGACAGCAGTTTGCATGTTGTTTTTCAGTTTTTTCAGGTTTCTCCAGTGCAGGAGCAGCACTCTTAGCAGAGGTGGAGGTAACTAAAGCCTCTTAGCGTTGGCAAGGGATTTGCACCAGTTGAGTTCTTGGCTCTCTCCAAACTGGGATCAGTCAGCTTGGTCCTTACCCTGTCGAGCTCCCGAGGCCTGGTGGGGCTGCCTTGTTCCGTGCACTGAGGGGATGCCTTTGGGGATGGTTGAAAGGGTAAAAGAAGATGGGTAAGGCTTACTGGTCTATCTATAGAGATGAATATAGATATAAAAGTGGTGAGTGATGCAATAGAGGAGGGGGAATTGGTGCTAGGGAAGAGAATTGCCATTTAATTCTTTATAAAACAACCTTTAAACGTGGCTGGGAAAATATGTTTGCAATGATAGCAAAAGAAAAGAAACCTTGTCACTGAAAAAGGGATTTATTTGAATTTCCTTGGTTAGTTTTGGTGTGAGAAAATGCATTTCCATGGCAGCTTGGTCGCTAGAGTTGCTTCTGCGCCCTGTCCTGTGGCTTCATAATCTGTGCACAGTTGGAGAGGGCAAGAGGAGGAGCTTTGTTTCCCTGGGGTTACCTGTAGTTTTGTGGGGAGTGTGTACCTCTGTGCTTTTGGATCTGCTCTCAGTCCCTGGGAATTCAACCCCTGCCCTCTGTACTGCTCTACATCCTTGCAGAGCCCTCTGAAGCGTAAGATCTTGGGCGGAAAAGGCTCCCACCAATTTATTCTCGTTTCATGTTTTTCCCCCTGAATGTTTGAAATGCATCATCTGGAATGGAAGGCTCTTATATTGAATGGGAATAATTGACCTGGGAAGAAAAACTGAATCATTTTTGAATTCAATTCAGGTAGAACGAGGATCGGTTTTTTTAAGGGTTTCATCCCCTAGTCGAACTAAAAATCAATTATTTGTATAGCTCTGTTTACGGACAAGTAGTGAAGTTAAAGACTCTAATGACTGAGGGGGTGGAGGCTTGGTCCTGGAGGTTAATTGACTTGCATGAAGCTTTTTTGTCTCAAAAGCTCTCTTCAAATCCCGACTTCTTTTCCTAAAGAAAGTGGATTTGGCAAGCCTCATTTCTGCAGCCCACAAAACCCAAATCAGCTTTGGCACAGCTTATCTCAGGAGGTCTCTGCACGAGAGTCCTGTGACTTGAATAGCATGGATAGCTGCAGGTGAGGAGCAGGAAGCAGCCGTGAAGATGGCTTGCATAATAACAATTTCGCTTGGCTCTGGGAAGCAGTGCTGTGCTGTTGTACACGAGCTGGCACGCCAGCGTGCTCCCTGTCTTGTACTATGGTGTCTATGCTTTCTGCTTTACATTGCTTTGCTTTGCATCTACTGAAGCTTTAGCGGGGTGAGCCTGAAACCCATCAGCATCCAGCACTACCCCATAGCAAGAAGCTATTGTATGTTCCCAGAGCAGCTGATGTCCATTAAATGTTTGAGTGACACTACAACAATGTGTAAAATATCTGTGATAAGGATCTAGCAAATCTTAATTAAAAAAAAAAAGTCGACAAGAATGTAAATTGCACATACAATTGTGATAAAGAGCCAGTGATAACATTAAAGAGATTGTATCAATTTAATGCAAGTTTAGTGCCAAAGCCTGTGATCTGCTCTTTGAAGCGGAGTTGCTGGGAGCCGGTGGTATTCCAGCAGACAGTGCTCAAACGGTCCGGGTCCTCTGGAGTAGCCATCCCTGCAACCAGAGTGCTGCACGGGAGCTGTCTGCTTCCTGGGGATTTAATGAAAACCTTTCCTGCCTCTGCAATAAAAGGAATGTTCCTTGGAAAAAATAAAGTGCCCTTCTGTCTGCTGGCCTTTGGGTCCCTCAAAATGCAATTAAAAAGCAGCTTAATGCATCCTTGTGATGAGAAATATGTCAGCGTTCACAGGCACGATCTGAAGTGAAAGCGAGATGAAGCAGATGCGAGCAAAAATATTTATCCGTGCACCTGCCTGCCTGCTTGGTGCTGCTTGCAGAACCGTCGGCTGTGCTGGGATGTGTGGGACTGGAGCCAGGTTAGCTGGAGGAGCTGGCAACGGGAGCGGCTCCGCGGGCATGGAGCAGGGCTGCAGCGGCGCTTGCAAGGGCATGGGAGCTCATCCGTAAGCCAGCCTGGACTTGGGGTGTGTCTGCCTGCCAGTCACCTGTTGGCTGGTGTTTCTCCTTTACGTCCTCGCTCTCTGTCCCTCTTCTGCTGTTTCAGATATGCTACTTCCCTGAAAGTGGCCAAGGAGCATGGCAGCAAAGGCTGTTGGAAGTACCCTTACAGGTTTGATGGAAGTGGCAACTCCAGTTTTCTGTTGCAGGGCTGGCAGCTGTAGGTCAGTGTTTGTGCCTGCCAAAATGTTTACCCAAAACTTTAAGCATAATAATGGGAATTAAAGTTAATTTTAAAGGGGGAGGGGGGATGGTGTCTGCAGGCATGAAAATCTAAAAAAAATAATAATAAAAAAAAAAAATTCTGTAAGTAAAAAAGTAAAGTAAAGCTGATAATTCCTTAGCAAGTGGGGGATTATAAGCACTGGACTGAACAACCCTTCCAGACTGGGATGCTAGTGCAGGGCTCCCACAAGCACCAGCAGTGCTGCCTGTCTGTGGCCGATCACCTGGCTTTGGTGCTGCAAAACGAACGATCATCTTGGCCATCCTGCGTTTGCTATTTGTCTGCTGTTACTTGTAAGAGGCGTGGGTTGAAGTCCCACCTCGGCTCTACACAACGAGCTGCGGTAGCAACAACAACTTTATTGGAGTTGTGCTGGGAGCAGTGTTTCATGTTGCATGCCAGTAGATGGCACAGCTTTTATATCAGCTAATTATAGAGGGAGAGAACGCCCGTCTGTGCTGTTCCTGCTGTTCATCTCAGCCATGCCTCGCTCGCCACTTCCACAGATGAAGATGTCTCTGCTGGTGTGCCTGTCATTGAGGAAGTCAGATAAGATTACAGGAGAAGATGTTGAGCTTTACAGCATTGGGGGGCAGTGGGAAACCATGATGGGGAAAAGGAGGTAAGCAACCATACTCTTGGACGAGCTTGGAAAAAGATAAGCAAAACTGCCAGGTGGTGGTAGCGTGACTTCCCAAGCGCTTTCCAGCAAGTGGTGACTTCCCTTAGGATAGATGTATTTGACTGCTCTAGCTTTATGCCAGGGGAAACTAAGGCCTGGAGGGATCATGCTTTGTCTTTGATACACCTGGAAACAAGAGCTGTGCTTCCTAATTAAGTTGTGGGACTTCTAGCTACGAGGTGTCCTTCATGCGTGGTTACTACAATAACATCTCTCTGGAGCTCAAAGCTCCTTCTCTCTGCTCTGCTTGGGTTTAGCGCTATTGTTCCCTGGCCAGTTCAGGCTTTGAATGTGAAATTTTTTAGTAGAAAATGTGAAATGTGCCATTCTGAAGGAGTAAGTGTTGAATGCATCCCTAAATCTTCTCCGTGTGTGATGCTGCCCAGCTGTTCTGCACATCCTCTAAACCAAAGCAGTGTTCTGGCCCATTCGGGATGGGCATGTGGAGCTTGCTGAGTGGTGGCCGCTGGAGCTGGGAGGGTTGCTCAGGTGCAGCAAGACAGCTGTGAAACACAGAGGGAGGCTGCTCGTACTGCTGCACCCCTGTCCTGGGAGATGCGCAGAGACCCAAACATTAGAAGCAGTCTTTCTTCCTATCTTCTGCCTGCTGAGGAACAACTTTTCATGGCTGAAATTGATTCTTGCAAGTGGATGGAAAGGATATATCCCAAATCTTGAGGGCCTGGAGTGCATGTAGAATATAAAACAGAGTATATGCATGTGCTGCTGTAAATAGAGTTGTCACTCTAAAAGAAATGGGGTTTCTAGTGCTTGTCAGATCACTTAAAAACCATTTTTATTACTAGATTACATTCTAAGATAAAGTTTATTGTAGCAAAAAAGAGGGAAGGTGTAGGATTTGACTGCAGATTTGGAAACACACTTAAAATTATGAAGAGTCTTTGAGCCTTAGCTGAGGGCAGACTGCCTGCTTCAGGGTTTTCCTCCGGGGCGTCTCCTGCCCAGCAGATTTAAAGGATGATTTCCTCATTTCAGTGCAAACTCTGCCCTAGCATGTCACCTTTTATAATCAAGCAATGATGTACCAGGTGGACATTGGTGCAGAAGCTCCAGCTCATGAGTCTGGCTCCTGTGCAGGGGGCAGAAACACTTCCAAGGTGTCTGTCCCAGTTGGGAGTCCTGGGGAACACCCCGTTACCTGAATGTGGCTTTAAAGCAACTGCCCTAAGGGTTTCGTGTCAAAACTGAGAGTCAATCCTGGCACATGTTGACTTTCTTTTTTCCATACTTCTCCCCCATGACTATTGCTCCTAAAACATTTTGCTCTAGTTATATCCTTTGTTTATGCTCTTACTTTTAGTGCTACATCTGCAAGCAAAAGAAAACACTGGGTAGGTGTCAACCCTCTTCTTAGCCATATTCCTTGCAGATACCAGTAGCATCCCTTTTTCTAACCCAGCTCCTTCCATCTTTTCCTCCTAGTTGTTCCTAGTGATATTAGTGTACCTTTGATGTGTATCAGTGGCAGTTAACAGGGTGTTTGTTGTTCTCAGTCACCTCAGCCGTTCGTTTGACGCAGCATGCCAGAGAAAACAGCAGCCATCTCCTCCCACGAGGCTCGGACCTCAGAGTTCTGTTGTTTTGCATCTACCTGCTTCATCTACCATCGTAGTTTAGATAACTACAAAGCACATCACAGACCAGATGCTGGAAGAAGCAGTTGCTCTGCAAGCGCCATCTGAACGCCGCAGCCCCCTGCACTGCGCAGAGCGAGCATGGTAGGGAGATGCAAATGGAAGAGCAATCTGCGACTGGGGAGGGATGTCTGGATGCAGCAGACCTACTGCTTCCAAACCAGCGTGTGGGTTTGGTCAAAACTTGGCTTTTTTGAATGTTGCACAAACATTTGAAAGTCACTCAGTATCTGGAGTGGTGAGAAGAAAGTCAGCTGGATTTAACCCTTAGACTTACACAGACCCGTGTTTGCCACAACCTCTGGCCTCTAAAGAACTACATTTATTTTGCATAGAGACTAATGCAGGTAGTCCTCACTGCCTCGGTATTAGCGTTTTCCTGTCTCTCCCACCCACAGCCCCTACTGAAATGCAGAACTTCTGCAAGGTCCCATTCTCAGTAGCTGTTTTGCTCCCTCTGTGCTGAGCATCCCTAAAACCTGAGCCGTAATAGCATCCCGGCTAATTATATCACTGCAGATTTATTTCATGGTAATATTATGGCTGGCCTCAGGCATCACCACTATCATTGGAAAACATCGAATGATCACAGCTCCTTAGCTGCCTCCATTAAACCTGAGAGAAGCGTCTGGGCCTGTTTATAAGTTTGTCTTTTGATGAGAACCAAGGATTGATGAGCTAGTGGATGCGAGGTTTGCGGAACGTGCCCTGGAGGGAAGCTTGCCTCGTCACGGCAGCCATAAGGTGCAGATGGCAGGATCGCTAGCTGAATGCATACGCAGTCTGGGAAGCAGGGAGCGAGGCGAGAGCGTCACCTTTATCTCTTCAGGGCAGACCTTGCCCCCTCCTTCACAGCAGCATCCAGCAGCCGAGGGCTGCGTGGCACTCCGTGCGGGACGGCTCCGTGCTCTGGACCGGTGGTGCTGGTGGCTTGGTCAGAGCTGCTCCTGGGGAAGGGGGTGTTTCGAGTAAGCAAGTCATCTTGCCATGCCTTCTGCCGAAAGTCTTAGAGGTAGGGCAGAAGAAAAGGCAAAAATATCGGTGCTGTTTTTCAACAAAAAATGGAGAAAAAGCATTCAAGAGTTTTCTCTTTTCCTTGCTGGAAATAAAATGCCATGGCTGGTGTGCTGAGTACCAAGGCCGCCTGCTAAGAGCATGACTGTAGGTCTGTGCTGTATCTCCAGGGCTGTTCTGTTCCTGGAACCCAAGCTTGTAGCTGCTTGGTGCTGCAGGTTGCATCCCATATGGAGCACAGTGGTGGGGTGGCAGTAGGTCTGTAGGGTGAGGCACTTGGTGTTGAAGACCTGATATCCGTGCTCTGGTTTTTGGAGGATATATCAAAATATTTCAGCATACGTCCCAGTACTGCACTGGTTGGTTGCGAGGGAGCTTTTGTCTGTGCCTGAAGCCTGGTTTGACTTGCAGGGATGGAGTGACCATCGTCCCCAGCCAGTGTGTTGGTCTTTCCCGGGGATGCCCGTGGTCTCCAGACAGTCACCTAAGAGAACAGCAAAAGATTATCACGGATCTGAGATTTTAGCTCATGTGGAGAACGTGAGGAGGTAACTTATCAAGGTCCCTTTCAAGATCTGTAAAAGTAGATCAGTTGTTATTGATTTTACTGTGTCTGTCTGTAAAGTCCTTTTTGGTTATGATGTGAAGTGCTCCAGCACAGCAACAAGTGGGCCAAAAACTTGACTGAAATGGGGTCAATAAATTACATGTAGACAAAAGGCACTTACACTCAGACTGCATCAAGTCTCCTGGTAATTTCAGCAAAACAGTCAGAGCAGAAATACACTGATAATTATTTAAATTAGACTCTGAGCATTGAATTTTTTTTCTTCAAGTAACAGCACTTCAGCACTTGTCCAGATGAGTGCTAATTTACCCAAATGGAAAGGTTTATTAAACATGCCAGCCAGTGCTTTAGTAATATTTAGGACAGCAATTTTGCTTCATTATATCTCTTAACAAAGAGGACACAGGCTTCTTGATCCAGCACCAGAGCAGTCGGGATGTTGGGCAAGATCCACGTCAGCTCTGCCTGGTCTTGAATTCAAGTGCATCATTTCTGCTTCAGTTCTGCCTCTTTGCCAAGTGCAAACCTGGGACCTGAACTGAAAAAACTTCACTGACTTAACCAGATTGAGGGACACTCAAAATCCAGACATCTTCTAGGTGCAGGAGTCACAGCTATGATTTGGAAACCCTGAAGGATGAAATTGGGTTTGCTCCAGTGAAATGGGCCCCGAGCCAAATGCTGAGGAAGATGAGCCTGAGCTCCTCCTGCTGCCCCTTGCTCACTCTAGGACACATTCAACCACCGTCATTTCATGGAGAAATTGAGGTGCACGAAGGCGATCCCAGCCCATCATTTGCCATCCCTTACTGACCTGCCGCATGCAGCCTCCTGGTCTCTGTTGTTACTCTGTGTGTTCTCACATAGGTGTGGCTACAAACTGGTAGAGTTGAGTCTGAGCTGGAAGCTATCCAGTGCATTTTTCTTTGTTTCACCACCAGGACTGTCTCCAGATTAATCACGCTGTGGCATGCTGACTTTGCTGTTTCCCTTAGAACTCTACATTTCTTTGTTTTGTATATTTGCGAAGATGCTTCACGAAGCCCAACAGATTGAGGTTCTGCTAAAATGTCCAGTAGAAGTTGTCAGCTGCTTTTTTGTGTGTGGATGCAGGTGTTTGTTTCTGTGGCTTCTCCCAGGACTCAGATTGGAAATTAGGACTACTTGCATGGATTAGAGACGATATAGAAGTGTCTTAGTCTGAGAATTCGCTCACAAAGAGGATGGTTATATAGTGTGCGTGCTTCTCAGAGATCCATCTAGGGGAAAATTTCTTTTAGGCTTTGAAATTCCTGTGGGTCCTACAGAATAATAGACCATCACCTCTTTTATGCATGCATGCTCACCAAGGACATGAGGATTAGAAATACTGCATAATGTACCAAAATCTGTGTTGTGCTATTTGTATCTTTAAGACCTTGTCTGGAGCAGAGAGGCAGGGACAGAGTTTTGAGAAAGACTTCAGTTTGCTGCCATTAAAGTTTTAATAGGAGTTGAAGGAACAGGGTATAGACAGAAGTTCGCTAGCTTTTTGCTGTAGGACAGTATAGTTTGCATACATCATGTTCATTGGTAATGGTATTTCTCCATCCTCTGATTATCGGTGGGAGCTGTCATCTTTGCTGTTATATAGTAGCTGTCTGTCTTTACTGGAAGTGTTTACTCCTTGCTCCTTCCATAAATATCTTTTCCCTCTCTCTTCTTCCTCATTTTTTCCCCCCACGATTGGTATGTTAAGCTTTCATACTATAAATCTTGGGAGTGCCTGGAGCTCTGGCTGTTTGCAGAAGATTTGGCAAGGGAGAACCCACTGGAGTTCTGCATTGTAAATTCTTCCAGAGCTCAGATGCAAGGTGCAGCCAACAGTGATGGGAAGATTTTGGCTTGATTCCAGTCACTTGGTCTGTCTTCGGTACCATCAGGTGAGCAAGTGGTGTCAGACCAACAAGTGGAAAGGCTGTGGCTGCTCTCCTATGCAGATGTGGGTGTTGAATGTTCCAGAGGAGAAACGGAGAAGTGGATCTTCTCTAGAGTTAATGCAGAGGCTCTCTAATCTCCTCAGAGAGCTGGAGTCGCCCCAGACCAGTTGAATATTGTTGTGTTCTGTTCTGCTGGAAGTGCAGTACAGTTGCTGGGAGGAAACATGCCTTCTCTGCTCCCCAGCATGGGTGGATAGGAGGCCAGGTCTTCCAGAGACCACTGGTGATTCCCATCCTCCTCATGCTCCAGAAAAGACAGAGCACTGTGCTGCCACAGCTCCTGAGACGTGAGCATTGGTGGCCCCTGGGAGGGGCCTGCTGTGCAATGATAGCATAATATGGAGATGGACACCTCGCTACTTGCACGTCCTTGGTCACCAGGTCAGCCTTGGGCTTCCTGCTCTTCATTGTGCAGAAAATCATGCCCGCAGTGCATCTAATAGCACGGTGTCGTGAATGTTTCTAGCAGGCCTTCGAGTCTCTAGAGCAGCAGGGCTTGTTGTAGGGACAGCAGTGCTGCCTTACCCAAACGTGAGACCAGTCAGCGAGCCCTGCTCTGCTCATCCGCCAGCTGCCACATCCCACCAGGCAGCATTCCTCTTCTGGTAAAGCACACTTTTGCCAAAGTTTTGCAGAATATGTCTGCTGCAAAGTGTTTTGGGCAGCAAGCGAGATAATACCCAGCCATGGCTATAGATTACCTGTCGTGTGATGCTGTCGCTATTTACAGTCCTGGCAGTTGACTCATAGGAACGTGAAATTTTCAGAATGGGGAATATAAATGGAAATAATTTGAAAGGAGCTCTTGCTCCACGTTATTGACAATATGTGTTTTTTCAGCATTTGGCATTCCATAAGGAAGTGTTCTGTGACACCTCGTGTATGGTGGAGCACCAGTACGCCATGGGCTGTCAGCCGGTCTCACCCATCCACAGTAACAGGGATGGAGGGAAGCAGCTTAGAGTCCTCCTGGCTTATCCACCTTTAAAGTGTGGAGAGACAGACAGTCTGGGATTCAGTTTTACTGTTCTAGCACCTTTGTCACCACCCTGATTGGAAGTGCTTAACCTCCTCTTCATTAATCAGTTTGAATTTTATCTAAAATTCATCCTCGATGAAGGCAAATTAGATAGAGTCTGCTGCTTCATTCTTGGGCTGAAAATGATGGCAGTACATGCGGGGTTTAGCAGGTGAGTGCATTGCAGCCTGGATCAGAGACACACTGTATTTTTGGTGGCTCTGTACTGACAAGGCTGAAGGAGTCAGCCATGTCCTGCGTGCTCAGCTCGCAGCAGGTGCTGCAGGCAGGACAGGCGTGTGATGTGCCGGTGGATCCCAGATGACTCGTGGGTGGGATGCCACAACCCAGAGCGGCAGTACAAGTCCATCACCAGGTCACTGAGGTTGGCAGGGACCTCCGGAGATCATCCAGTTGAACCGCTGCTGGAAGCAGGGTGAGCTGGAGCAGGCTGTCCAGGAAATCCATTGTTCTTAGGGAGGTTGCTGTTGTCATCTTCATTTTATGGGCAGGGAGAGTAAGCCCTGGGTAGCGATCTGACTGGGTATCCAGAAGGTGAGTGCAGGTGGTTGGGGTGACATGCCTGGCGTGATGGTGAGAAGGTGATGAAGGCCTTGAGGCTGCAAGGCACGAACGTGTGTGCTTACTCATCACTTCATGAGGTCCTGGTTGCAAAGGCGCTGTCTTTCCATTAAGGAATTTTTTTCAGGAGTTAAAGCTACAAAGTTCTGTAAGACTTGAAGAGCTTTAAGATCAGTACATAAATACATCAGAGAGGTGAGTTGTCTTCTCTGAACAGCTCCTTTACATCCTTACAGTTGGAGGTTTTTGTACAGGGATGAGTGGAAAACCGGGAATAAGGGGGATAAGAAGCAGTGGAGGTAGAGTCCTTGGCCTTCTGGTCACCAGAGGAAGTGACCTTTCTGCTGAGATCTTCTGTAACAAGGACCCTTGGGCAGTGGGCTTCCTCTAGTGGTCTCTGAAGTTCAGCCTATGGGGGCAGTTACACAGTCCCTGAGGGGTGCATGGCCTCCTGCGCCATCCTGCCTTGCCCACCAAGCACTCTTACAGCTCCTGCCACCGGGTTTCCTGGAAAAATTAGGCAAACAGCCAGGCACGCTGTCAGAGTCTGGCCAAGCCACGTTCTCACGCCTGGGTGTGGATGAGCATCCCACAGGGGTAGCTCTGTCCCAGCCGGCCAGAGAGCATCTTGAATGTCTGATTAACCTTTTGTGGCAGGATTTCAGCCATGCCCTTTCCTTGGGAAGAGGTAATGACTGCAAGGCACTTGCTTTTGAACTCTTCCATCTATCCAAAACCTGCGTGCCTTTTCCTGGATGAGACTCCCTCCTGATGGCTGTGGCCGACGAGGCGGGGAGCTGGGACTGATTGGCTGCGGTATTGCAAAAAGCTGCCGGCTAATTTACCTAATCCGTAGCATTGAGTTGAAATGCAAAAGTGCCGGCTCTCATCACACTGCAGCTGCAATTTACATCGGGAGAGAAAGGCGGGGGCGCACCCATGAGATAGAGACGGGCTCTTTTGCTGCATGGATTGGTGGTCTCCGCTCCTACTTGGGGTGGAAAAAAATTATAATCTCACCTTCTGCTTTTTTTTCTGGTTATTTCTTCCCTTTCTCCCTGGCAAGGGCAGATAATGTAAGAAGTAACCTCTGGGGACGTTGGTGACATCCTAGGGAGAAAAAAACATTTGCAGGCTCCTAAGAAAAGAAATTTCACTGGCAGGAACAACACTTAGAAGACCCTGTCTCTGTTAGGCTGTAGACATTTTGTAAAGTGTCCTGAGTCCCCAGTGTCATCTCTGCTGTGGACCTGGAAGGCTTTTATAGCCTAAATCCAACTCTCTTGCGAAGCACCTCGCTGTGCTTCTTGTGGGGGTTCGGGACCTGGTGTGCGAATCTGTTCTTTACATGGGGTTGCTCAGGTGACTGGCAGGTTAACAGCTTCTGCTGCATCTTGTGGAAAAGAGGAACTTGGGGAAAACCAGAACAAACCAAATTTTGCTGCACTGCTTGAAACAGCTTGTGAGCTGGGAGTTTGTCCTTGCAGTCCTTTCCTCATGCCTTCTGCTTTCTGCTGTGACTGATGATTGGGACGGGAGCGGCTCGGTGTCGCGGAGCAGCTCCACAGGCAAAGCCTTCTGGCAGTCTAGACCTGAACTTCCTTTGCACTGCTGCTGCTCCTCTGGTCTAGCTGCTTAGCTAATACTTCGATGCTTGTGGGTTGCCTCATTAGGAAGAGGAACTAATGATGGAGCTAGTGATGCACTCCTCGCTTCCGAGATTGCACACCAAGGCTGGCTTTGCTAATACATCTTTGCTCACAGTTGCATGAAATTCTTGCTAGAACAGTGTTTGTTTGGAAAGCTGTTCTTAAAATCCTGGGCAATATAGCAGGATTCCGGTCTAACCCCCTGCACAAAGCAGGGATGGTTGGGTGTATTGGTCAGGGCCTTGTCTGTTGGGTTTTGGTCTCCATGGGTGAAGCTCCTACACTCTGGGTCCCTGTTGCAGTGTTGACCAGCCTTACGTGACTGTTCTTTTAGAATTTGCCATGTTGTGTCTGCTGCTTCTCATCCCAGCTCTGTGCAGCTCCAAAAAGAGTTCGGTTTCAGCACGCTCTAGAGATGTGTTGAACTGCTTGCACCTGGCTGTATTGCCCTTCCAGCAGCTGCAGGAGCAGTTCAAGCCCCTGTGAGTACCACAGCCTGTCTGTTCTTCTATCTAGAGACTTTCCCTCAGTCATCTCTTTCCTGGTGCCTCTTTCTTCCTTTGTTCTTTGGCTCCTTTACCCCATTAAACACATGGGTTTGAATCAACAGCCAGTGTAACCCTCTGCCCACAGTACTTGCATTTCTAGCATGCTCTGCATATAGAGCCTGTGGTTTAGGTGATGTCCCATCTTATTTCAGTGTTCCGTTTCTGAAGAGAAGACTTCCCAGCCTCCTTTCATTCAGGAAACAAAATGTTATGCAAATAGCTTCAAGCCCAGCCTTTTGACCCTGGATTGCAACAGGGAGCGGGATGTCACTACGGACTTGGGCCAGGCAAGCAGACGGCAGTCCTCCCTGGTGCTGATGCTGTGGAGACATCCTCATGCTTGCTCTGGTGCTCACTTGTCACCAGGGGAGATGGTGTAACTGGGCTTGAGCACTCCCATTGCCCAGAGTTGGGTGTCGGGCAGCCAAACACTGGATCGGGTTGCTCAGATCAGTACTGGAGACTCCATCCTTGTGGGTACTCAGAACTCAGCTGGACCCAGTCCAGTACCAGTACTCAATGGCCCCATCTGAATGGGGACCAGGACTTGGCCATATGATGGTCTTTCTGTTGTGAGAACTAAAGTGGGCTTTCACACTCCGAACTGGGGGAGGAGAGTTGTTGATGGTGCAGGAGTGGTAGGAGACAAGCTGCGAGCGGTATGTAGGACACCCACTCCTGACTTCCAGCCAAGCCAAGCTGGAGGAGGGAGTCTTACAGATTACTTTGTTGAAGTCATCAGGAGAACAGCACGTCTCTGACTTACTTTATAGGTCTTGTGCGGATTTCATGTGCCAAAGCTGAAATAATATATGATTTGTGAAACTGGCTTTTTTCACGGTTGTAGGAAACAACCCAGCCATTCAGCTCGAGCAGCAGAGAGCCCCCCGATCAGTGCTGGCAGGGTGGGCTGTGCTGACTGCTGTCAAGATGCTGTTTCTGAGGAGGCTGGTGGAAACAAGGGAGTTGGAGTGGTCCATCATGCTGGACCTCACTCGGCAGAGCAGCTGAAACAGGGAGTGCAGGGAAACTAAACAGGAGCACGAGGACTGCCAAACTGATGACAGTAATGTGTGTAGGACAACATGTTAAGAGAAGTGAAAGAATCAGCCTGGCTGATCTTTCTGGTAAATTCAACAGATGCCTCCGAGAATATAGGAGTCACACCAGTGTGGGGTTCACCTCGTCTTTCAGGTGGGGCATCTGATGGACTTGGAATATTTCCCCCAGTGGACTGTGGCAGGGTGTCTGCTCTTTAGGCATGGAGGTTTAGTTATTTCCTTTACTGCTTTGCTAAATCCAGAGGAAGGGCACTAAAAAAAAAAAAAAAAGGTTGTAAAATTGAATTGTGCAGAATCTGGAATATACCCGGAGCAGCCACACCTGATCCAAGGTAAAGAGGAATTTTTCCTCTTCCCTGACAGCTTCCTCTGCACGTTCAGTCTGCAGCTGAAGTGGGCTTTTTGCTCTTTCCCTTTTGTAATCCCCTGATGGGTTTGCTACATTCACTCCTCAATTGCTGTAAGCTTTAAAGTGCAGAGAGTCCCATTAGATAGCCCTTTTCCATCTACATTACCTACTTAAGCAAATTTCCAATTAAGATTTTCTTTTTTTCTACAACTTCAGCCTTTTTGATGTGCCAAGTAATTTGTGTGTTAGAAATGCTGGTCTCACAGGGCGGTGGGTTCCCCACCTCCCTCTCTTCCAGGTCAAGTCATGGGGAAGTGGTAGCTCATCACAGAAATGCATTCACTGCATCCCTCTCTGATTTGGTCCTTTGGACACATTTTTGTATGGTGGTTTTGTTGTTATAATGGGACGATGAATGATTCATTGCTCTCTCACAGCAGAGGGGTCAGCAGGTTGCCCACAGCCATATCTTATTATCATGTGGAACTTACTCTGCTGAGGGATTGCTAACCATCTGTAACACATACCGCTCATTTCTGTGGCGTGCTCATAACCTCTGCTAATTATTTATAAAGGGTTAATTAATGGGATTCTGCTCAAAACAGTGACCCAGTGTTCTTTGTTTCTGGTCCTTCAGCTAAAGTAACAGCACTCTTACTGAAAACAACGGTAATTTACCCTTAAGAACAAGGTTTTGAGGTGCTGTATCAAAGCTCCATGAAAAACTGAACATGGCGTCTACCTCTTTCCTCTGATCAGTGATTTTGTAATTTTATAAAAGAAAGCAATCAAGTTTGTCTCATTATATTGGTGCTCATTGTTCAATTCCATTATCCTTTTAGGCTTTTCTCTTAATGTTTGTTCCACTGTTTCAGTAAGGCTTGAAATTAGACTAATTCCCCAGATCATTCTTCTTCCAGTTTTAAAATGTAGATGAAACAGATTAAGATTATTGAGTTGTGAAAATCAAAGAGACAATAAGGTAGAACCGTTAATGTGCTGAAAGAGGCTGTTTGCCTGGTCCCGTTAGCCCCTGTTCCAAAAGAAAAGCAGAGGGCACCCTGGTATAATTAAAAGGCAACAGGTCTATTGCAAGTTGAAGGAAACGCTTTTTAGTACAGCTTGTAGCTAGCTGGTAGAACTTGTTGCTCAAAGATGCTGTCAGAGCAAGAAATTCAGCAAGACACAAAAAAGAGGGGAAGCTTGTTATGAATAAGAACTGTAGCTCCGGCTCTGCCGTTGTGATAATCCTTGCTTGTGCTGTTGTAACGGTGGGTTCACGTGAGTGATGGAGGATTTCAGGATCAATCTGAGTATCTGTAAATCGAGCTGAGGAGAAGATGAATGACCAAGTCTGTTCTGTTTCTTGTTTTGGGAAGATTTAAGGCAATATAATTAGTGAAGATAGAAAAATTACTTCCCTTCTTGCAGATGGAGTTTAAGGTACATAGGTGCAGTCTTTCAGGCTGAGAAGAGGAGAGTTGGGTCTTTAGATCATTGGCAAGATGCAAAAGCTGGTGGGACTCCAGGCCACTTCCACTACAACACTCTCTCTGCTTTTCCTGAAAGACGCATTAAAACTTTCTGTTCGTGCTTTACAAGCACACCCCAAACTGAGACCACCTGGCAGTAACTCTCCCTAGAGAGCCTCCCAAGCAGGCCTCTCCTACTTCACTGAGCTCTGAACTGCTTTGGATCTGTGAAGTACAATTGGTAGGGAGGAGGAGTATCTTTTATTACACCTGCCTTAGTGGCTGAGCCAGATAGCTGCACTGCCTTTTCAACTCTGTCAACTGTTGGGATATGAAATATATATTTTAAATTGCTAATGGGGAGGTGAACAGGAGAGATGAGAATAAGGCCGCTGCTCTAATGGAAATGTTAGGCATAAGAGATATGCATGTGCATCTTCAGTGCTTCTTCTCTCCCTCCACTTCATTATTGCTTTCTAAGGCTTCTGCTTTAAAAATGAAACAGTTTCTTAAACAGGCAGTAGTTTTTCATGCATTTTACCCATTCTGTCTATTAAAAGATCTTGACCCCTCCATTTCCATCTTTTGGGATAAAAGTAGTAAGTTGTGCCAATTTGGTAGACACTGTGGAAATCAGTGTGTCTATGAAATGCATGTTCTCTTTGATTGCCTGCATTTAAGCCTGATTATGTTCAAATCACCCAAACATCACAAAGTGCTATGCGACATATAATAATCTGTCTTCAGAGGCAGACAGAGAGAAGGGGAAACAACTCTTTAGATTTTGGTAGAACCCAGAGAGTTTTACACATCGGTTCTTCAAACACCAGCCTGTTGGGAATGTCATAGAGCCAAGAGCCCTAGCGCTATTTGCAAGCACCAAAGCTTGGAGATATCTGAAAGGGGTGAGGCTTTAATGCCAAGAATAAGTTTTTCATTTTAGTAAATCCCACCCCAAAAGATAATAAAGTTGCACCATTCACTTGCATGCTATCAGATTCCACCAATCTTCACTGATGCTAACAATCTGACATTCCTGTTGGATGTAATGGAGATGAAAACAGGTCTTTTGCCAGCCTTCAAAGAAAATGGTGCAATTTGCTAGCCTAATGCCTGTGTTGCTGCTAAGCAGTGTGTCCCAGAGACCTCATGCTTGGCCTTTGCCGGGACAGGTTTCTTGATCCATTTCCCTTCAGAGAAGGGCATGCAGTGTGCTCTGATCATGGTCAGGTGGGGTAAAAACACTCAGGCTCCTTGGACTGTCTCAGAGACACTGTCCACACTGCTCTGCATCCCTCCACGTGGCTTTTTGGTGTAGTGCTCCTCACCTGGGAGGCAGTTCCTGCACCCCTAGAATGATTGCGTTGGCTACTAGCCCAGCAGTCCGTGGCCACAAAATCTAGATGTCAAATAAAATAACTGTCGTGGTTTAAGCCCAGCCAGCGACTAAGCACCACGCAGCTGCTCGCTCACTCCCCCACAGCGGGATGGGGGAGAGGATCGGAAGAGTGACAGTGAGAGAACTCATGGGTTGAGCTAAAGGACAGTTTAATAGGTAAAGCAGAAGCCACACATGCAAACAAAGCAAAACAAGGGATTCGTTCACTGCTTCCCATGGGCAGGCAGGTGCTCAGCCATCCCCAGGACAGCAGGGCTCCATCATGCGTAACGGTTACTTGGGAAGAAAAATGCCATCACACTGAATGTCCCCTCTTCCTTCTTCTTCTCCCAGCTTATACATACTCAGCATGACGTCATATGGTATGGAATACCTCTTTGGCTAGCTTGGGTCATCTGTCCTGGCTGTGTCCCCTCCCAATTTCCCGTGCCCCTCCAGCCCCCTCACTGGCAGGGCCTGAGAAGCTGAAAAGTCCTTGACTGAGTGTAAACATGACCCAGCAACAACGAGAAACATCAGTGTGTTATCAACGTTGTTCTCACACCAAACCCAAAACACAGCATTGTACCAGCTGCTAAGAAGAAACTTAACTCTGTCCCAGCTGAACCCAGGACAATAACTGATGTACCCTCTAGGCTGTGATACTGGTGGGCTGGCCGTACTTGGCACGCTTCAGGAGGGGATGAGGGCACCCCATTATTCCCTCCCCTGCAATGCCACTGTGGTACAGGGATGCCCTGTGGGATCGCTGCACGCTGCGCTGGCCATGGCATGGACAGAGCCTCCTCCTTTCCCAGGTGGCCACTCTGGCACTTCATCAGAGCTGTGTTCGGTCAGAAAGGTTTCAGTGTGGGGATTGCTTTGAAATCACTAACTTATATTTACGAAAGCACAGAGAGGGTTTGTCATATCTCTTCCATAGTGAGTGTAGAGTGTGACTCATGACTATTGAGTGTAGAGTCCCGTCTGATCCGGGGTCCCCTGGCGTGCAGGCGCTGTGGGAGAAGGAAGGGATGGAGTGGAAGCCGTAACTTGTGAGTCCACATCTTCCCTCTGCACGGCTGCTGGTGATTTAAATTGTCAGCTTAATGCATTCATCCATTTAACTCAATAATGTGTTTGAAGAGCAGAGGAGGGTGAGGGCAGGCCCCTTCCCTCAAGTGGGATGTTTGCCTTGCAGAATTCCAGCTTTACTGTTTCCCAGTTAAGACCCAATACTGTCTCCAGTGGAGAGGAGTCCCAGGCTTTCCTTCCTCTGATGCGGTTGGAAGATCTCTGGATTGGGAACGCTCTCCTACACATGCATGTGTGTGTGTTTGGATGTGCGTGGGCACTGCCTGGCACAGCAGGCTCTGCTCTGGAGAGCTCTGGGTGCTGTCAGAGCACAGAACTGCTGCAGCACTAGTGTGGTGGGGGAGCAGAACGGGTGCTGTTTGCTTGTATCCAAGCAGCTGTGCCCGGAGGTTTCCTTGTCCTCTAAGAAAGCATGGTTGTTGCAGTTTTAGGGCTGTGCTTTCAATCTCTTAAGCAAATTACCAAGAAAAATGGTTGGTACTATTTTTTTCTCCTGGTGCTCTGCTAGTTCTGTTTAGGGCTGTTGTGCCGGATTTTCTTCCTTTTATCCTCTTGTTTTTCAGCATGTCTGCCTTTTTCCTTTCTCTTTTTATTGAGATTTGTCCTTTCTTTTATAGAAATTAAAATGCCACATCCCTGCCAATCTGAGACTGAAGCAAAACTGAGACTAGAGAATAGTTTGTTTCTAATTGAGATTTGAAAAATATCCCTCAATAATGCTTTCAGCTATTATGCGTGGGAATATTTTGATTACACTTGTTATGGCAAACCCACATTCTTCCATTGCAGGATAAGAGGACAAATGAGAGCAGTATTTCCACCAAGAGGTGTATATCCTGAAGAGCAGATGGCTCAGGGTGGAAGCCGTGTTGCACGTGCACGTACATCGCTGCGTGGTGCGAAGAGGCACAAAGTGATGTATAACAGGTTTGCTTACCCGCACTGGGCTTTTTGTCTTTGTGCTTCTGAAGCCTTTAGCACCGCTGAGCTTCAGCCCTTTGGGGATTCCCTGAGCACCAGCAAACATATCCCTGGTGCCTTTGTGCCGTTTGCAGTGAGAGTGCCCTGGAAGATGGGCTGAAGGCTTTTGGCATGGGTCTGCGGGTCTACAAAAGACAGCTGAGAAAAGCCATCCTTGTATTATTAAGCTTAAACTCCCTGCCTGGAACATAGAGCTCAACTGGAAAGCTGGCAGGAGCCTGCAAGTCAAAAAAAAAAAAGAACCCAAACAAAAAAAACAGCTGGAAAATGCTGCTGCAGCGTGAGTGTCCAGCACGGGCAGGCAGGAGGGGAGGATTGTCAGCAGGAATATTCTGGGACTATTCATGGAGTTAAACACGCTTTGTAATGTCAAAATACAGACGGGTGAGGAAAGGCTAAGCAGCTAACAGCTAGCTCAGTAGTCCTAAATCTGCAGTTGAGCTATAAAGAAGCGAAGGCCGATGTCCATCGGCAGCTAGCCTGGGCAGTGCCTGGTGTCTGCGCACGCTGAGCCTGGCAGCGAGGCGGCGGCGTGCAGCTGGCGCTGGGAGCGAGGAGCCGCTCGCTGACAGACAGCTGATGCTGAGGCAGCTCTGCCGTTTGGGCAGGGTTCAGATGGATACCAACCCATGAAAAGAGCTAAATTCGGAGAGAGAAAAGGGCGTCTGGATGCTTAACGCCATCAGTTGCTCTGCAAAGGACAGGCGGGAATGGGGACTGGTGAGGAAAAGTTAGTCTGTTTAGGTTTGAGCGCAAGACGTGGCTGAGCCATGGCATCCCAGCATCATGATCTATGCAAGGGGTGACCCTGCTGCCCACACGTCACCCGTGTCCCTTTCTGCTCTGTGCAATGGGAGAGCCATGAGCCAACAGTTTGTAGGCTTTGACAGCTCCCTTGGCTGCTTGTTATTTTTTTCCACAACAACTGAGTCTCGGGTGCCACCCTGGATGTCAGGGAGTTAATTTGTGTGTGAATGCAGAGGAATAACTAAGAATCTGCCAGCAACAGCTCCTGGCAGAGCTGAGACCAGAACCTCAATGCCGGGAGTGAAGTCCTGGAGTCCTCCAAGTCACCTGGACCAGAATGACAGACTTGTGTCTCCTGTCCAAAACCAACCCCTCTGAAGCGCACAGCTCAACCTGGTATTCCTCAGCACTGCCTTGCTGCTTCTGAAGCAAGTGCCTGTGCATGCCTGTCCTCCTCTGCCTTCCCATCCAGGCTCTGCTTCATCCAGGTACGGTGCTGCAGCAGAGGAGGCTGAGGGTTTGCAAGCCTGAGGTCTGAGCAGTGCTGGAAAGGATTCCCGTACCCTCTTTAAAAATAAATGTACTTGCATGTACAGATTGCATTCTTTTATGGAAGGAAGTGTCCTTAATAATAAGCGTGGTTTTCCTACATATAACCACTCCGGCGCTGTGTACCTCCAGGGTCCTCACGTTAGCCCTTAGTTGTCCCTCCATTGACTTGCTTCCCATGGCAGGTTAGAAAGCAAAGTGATGGAGCTGTGACCGCCATGGCAGGGAGCACTAGTGCCTGTGCTGCCTCTGCGGGTGTGGGGCTGCAGACCCCCTCCCCAGGCCTGGCACTCCTCCAGCCCCCCCAGCACTGTGCAGGAGGCAGCACAGGCACGTGTATTTGTCAGTTAAACATTTGCTTAGCTGGGCAGCTGAGAGTGAGTGAATCCATGATTTTTGTCTCCTTTTTTTTTGGCTAAAAGGTCAAATTTACATTGAATAAATTTGTGTTCCACTCGGTAAAAACAAATGTAACTGCTTGAGTGCGTGCAAGGGGCATTGCCTGCTAACTAGTGCGCTCAGAAGAGTGCTCACTTATGTCTGGAGGCAAGCGATTACTCTCAAGTATTGTTCTTTTTAGAGCAAGCCTTTGCAGGGAGAGCAGAGGAGGAGGCGGGCGCTGCAGGGAGAGGGACCATGGCAGCGCAGTGGCTGCTGCAGCTTTTGGCTGGCTGCGGGGAGGCAGAGCGGGGCTGGGCTGCTCCGAGGCCTCCCTTGCTGCGTCAGGGAGGGCTGAAAGCCTGTAACCCTAAAATGCAGCCGTTTATAGAGCAAATGACTGAAATCTGCTGGAGCTGCAGGAGTTTGGGAAGTGCTGAGCATCATCAGCTTCTCCTCCAAGCGAGGCCTGTGGGGCTTTTCTTTTTGACCTGCAGGCATATGGGGGGGAGCTGCAGGAGGATGCTAGTAGAGAGAGGGGTGTCGCAGCCATGGGGAGGAAGGCCAGGGCAAGTGTGCAGAGCCAGAAGCAGCCTGGTTAAGAGGCTCTGCCCACATCTTCAGCTCTGCCCTACTTTGTCACTCTGCAGCCTCTTCTCTCCCAGCAGTTCATCTGTTTGCAGCTTTTTCCCTGAAATCATCCTGCCTGTCTCTGGGCATGGAAATTCTTCCTGGTCAAGGAGTGCAAAGCCATTGTGCCCTTGTCATTCAGGTCTCGTGGAGAGCTGGGATGGAGATGGAGAAGGGACGGCTCTTGCCTCTCCCCTGACCCACGTGTGCACGCTTAGCGTTTCTCTCCCGGCAGGCATCCCTCAGCATTGCCCCCCTCCAAATGTGGGTTTTCCTTGCGCTGAGTCTGTCTCCCTGCCCACACAGCACCTGACACGCTGGAGCTGAATCAGAGCACTGCAAATCCGCGCTGGGGAGCTGGGCTCCGGCAAGCTTTAGAAGTCTTCTGCTGGGCATGGCCGGTGAACGACTGGGAGCTGTATCTGTGGGGCCACATCGCTGCCCCTATTGCTACATGTCTGAGTGCTGCAGGGCTGGCCACCAGGCCAGGGGCTTTCTGTAGCCATTTGGGTGGCTCTTCTGCCCCTCGGGCTTTGCCTGCCTGAAGCACAGCCCTGGGCAGCACTGGTTGTGAAACCAGGGAGGAGGTGACCGGTCTTTTCATATGCTGAGCACAGCTACGCGATGGGTCAGTCATCCCAGCTGCTTTATTACTTCTGTCTGGCCTCAGCCAGCAGGCAGCAATGAGCTGCAACGCTCGTCGTTTACCTCCACTCACCTTACAGAAACGTTTGTTATCCATGTGCAGGAAGGCTGTGGTTTGGCAAACAGCTAAACCCACTGGTACTTACCAGTAAGCGCTAGCTACTGCGAGCTGTCCTCGCATGGGGGGGGCCTTCCCTGGGCTGCCTGGGCTCACCAACCGAATGGAGATTCCCGGTGATTTGTTTTCCTTGGACGGTTTTCTTCCAGCCAAGCGCACTGGATTGTCCCTGGGAGGAGTTGGTACGTGGAGGAGGCCAACAGAAAAGGGGGAAGAGAAACGGGTCTGTCAGTCCTCAGCAGCTTTTAAGCATCCCCATGTCCTTAGCCAGCTGAGAGGGGATGAAGAGAATTTCACCGCCTGTTAAAACAAGGATTCAGTCAGTGGTGGACCAAGGAGATGGCATCTGCTCCAACAAACGTGTTTGCATCTCCAAGGAGGTGGAGTTGTCCTGTGTATAATGGAGGGCCAGACTATGTCCTCAGTGGGGAAGAAAGAGAAAATCTCTCCAGGGCCCCTAAAGGACTTGGGACAGGGGATAAGTGCAAGTAAGTGTAGTAGAGGGAGAGGCAGATTCCACCACAGGAGGTAAAGTGTGATTTTCTTTCATTCCTTCACTAGTACCTTGTATAAACCCTCTGAACTATGTTTTCTCTTTGTGTAATTCTATAAGGGTTTTTCTGTTCTGTCTTAATTTGTTCAAGTTAAATGTGATTTCCAGGTAAATGAATAAAACCAAATCATTCTCTGCTCACAGTTGTGGCAAATGTCTAAACCATGGCGCTGGGACACGTTAGCCGTGTGCCCTCGTGGAAGCTGCGCAGAGGAGGTGGAGAGCTGCTGTTGCAGGGCCAGAGGAGAAAAAAGTGTATTTTGGTGAGCAGGGAGCCTCTCTGATGTGCTCAGGATACTCGGTGCTGCTAGATGCTGGCGGTGGCCAGCTGGAAACCCAAAGGCTTTTGAGATGTTAGTGGCTGTGCATCTGGTCCAGGCAGGGTGTCCAGAGACCTGCCCCCTTTGGTGACAGTGGCTGTGGTAAGCAGTGAGCTCTGCAGCTGCAGCGGTCTTATCCCAGCACTGCGTCTGGCCATGGAGCACAGAGAACGATGTGACATGTGCCGCAGGGCTTGTTTTGTCTTGGGCTTTCTCGCTATTGCTTTCACGCCTGTTTTACACAACCTCTGACTGCCAGTGCCGGTTGCCTCCCCACCCCGAGACCTCCCTGCGGGCCCTGGGCGCAGGGCATTGCAGTGCTGGGAGGCAGGTCTGAGAGTGGAAGCTGCACCCCGCTGGGTGTACTGAGCTCCCTGCACCCCAAAGGTGAAACGAGTGACAGCAAACGTGCCCAGTGCATGTTCGGCACTGCGTGTGCTGCTCCGCAGGGGCAGGGCCAACCCCAGGGCAGCCTGCAAAGGGAAAACCTCCCAGAGAGCAACTCCCACCTGCTTAGTATTAAGCAATGTGAGTCCCAGCCCCTCTTTCCCAGTCATTACACAGTGATTTATGATATTTGCTGTGTGCCATTCTGTGGATAATACCCTTGCTGCAGTTCAGTGACTTGTTTGTTGGGTTGAATGATTGCATGACAGTGTCTTGGAGTTCTTTTGAACCTGGAGATGCTGCAGATGCTCCTCTGTTGCTGACTGCTGAGAGAGGGGAAGCTGTTCGTGTGCTGGTGGTGGCCATTTCACAGCACTGGCTGTGGTTTGAGAATTGGCATGTCACTCGGAGCTGATGGAGGTGAAATCATGGCAGCAGGGATAACCCCGTTAAACGGGGGCTGCCTGGCCCTCGGTCACAGCGCTGTGCTGGGGAGCCATGGCTTGGGTCCTGGTTCTGCTGCTGCCTCCCAGGCAAACTTGGACATGTTTCTAAATATGTGAAGGGGCCCTGGAGGATAAAGCTCTCCACTGTCCTCTACTGTGAGGATAAATTCATAAGTGACTGTGAAAATTTCCAGCCCTGCTGAGAAGGGCTTGGAAATACCTGGAAAGGACAATAAATTTCCAAACTGCGAGCACTGCTTAACCTAAGCTGCTTTCCATGGTCTCTGCACTGCAATACCGTGGTTTCGGAGTCACTCTACCATTTGTCCTTCAAAGAGCACAGCAAGGAAAACAGTTTCCTTCCCAATTCCAGCATTTATTCTGCTGGCACTGGTCTGTTCCACTTGTTTTAGGTAGCGTTTCTGTGCTCCGTCTAGCAGACCTCTGGGTGCCCTGGAATCAATCAGGAATTCCAGCCTTGTGCCTGCTAATTGTGTGGCTGGGTGGTAGCTGAGAACTCTTCCAGCTGATAGATGGTGTGCATGGAGGTTTTACTCCATCCGACTGCCACCCTCTAAGCAGTACGGCGTTGTGTGTGTGCCCAGCACAGGGGTGAGGGTGGGCACTTGCGCAACCACGCAAAACAAGACATGTTGAGTGTGCATGGGGATGTGCTCTCACTGCTACTGGGGCAGCATTAGGGTGTCACTGTGGGAGCTCTGGCTGTCAAAGGGGTGCTGGGTTGCCCAGGCCGCTGCACAGACTCTGTGTGTGATGCTGAAATGCCAGGATGGGCCCTGCAGGGGTTTGATGGACTCAGCAGGGTATGAGAAATCCGTGGCGCTCTCTGATGGGAAGGCACTGAGGAGCAGGTGTGCTCTGACAAAACTAGCTTCCCTCCATCCACAAGACGCTGGCCATGATGGCAGAGGAGTGATATACAGGTGGGTCCATCTCCCAGCCTTGTAGAAGCTGGGGTCAGTGGCTGGACTCGAAATAGCTCCAAGGTCTGCATGGCCTCCACAGCTGCCCACAGCAGTCTTCTGATAGCCCTGCATGGCTGGCTGGTGGTGACTGCCCTGGCACGCCTTGGAGAAGCCTTCTTGCATCTGTAAACAAATTTGGATCTGAAGGTAAGCGTGCCAAAGTGACAGGTTTACCCTTCTGAGGCACTTTCATTTTTCAGGTTTGACTTGACTTGTCAGGCAGCTCCTCGATTGTAACCTGAAAGGGTATTATAGGAGATGCTGTACTCTGGGTGACATTTTTAATCTTTCATCTCTTCCAGCTAATGCGTTTCGCTGATCAGTTTGCCTGGCAGAGCGACCTCGCTGGCGATGCCAGGTCTGAGTTCCTCTTCCATCTGCCTCTCATTCTGCACGCGCTGCCACACGGCTTAACAATTGTGTTTTTCATGAATAATTTGTTCTTTCCACATCAGGCAGTCTGTGTCGCTCTGCAGCCGCCGGCTTTGCAGAGGGAAACAGCTGAGTGAACGGAAGAGCCAGCAACGCCGGCCCTTGGTGAGTCTGCCCTGTGCCTTCCTGCACTCAGAACAGGGGCTTATTAATTTCTCCTTCAAAGCAGCGTCCTTTGCTTCATGCATTCATGCCGTGTGCATCTCCCTTTTGGCTGCGCTCTCAAGGAGTGACGTTTCAGTGTTAGCATGTGAGTTGGACATTGTGCCCTGCCCCAGGAGAGTGCCTGGCACCTCTGTTTGCTGCTTGCCGTGATGCATCTCTTGTGGTGGTGCATTGGAGGGCAGCGAGGGACTGAAACAGCCCTTGCCCTTGTTGTGCTGGCCTGGGAGCTTGCTCTCTGGTTATCCCCCAGGTCCTAAGGCTGACACAAGTTCCTCTGAAAAACAGCACCCACCCTGATGCCCCTGGGGTGAGCATTTTGCAATGGGTGCTCAGCTGGGACTCTCCCAGGTGCAGCTTTCCTTGGAGAGATTTCTTCCAGCTACAAGTGAATCCCATTGCTGTGGTCCCACTAGCTGCTGCCTGCACGGCTTTCCCAGGGATCAGCTGCATCCTGAGGCATCCGAAGGAGCTGGTTCAGCCCTCATACTTCAGCAGAGCAGATAACAGCTTTGATGAACTGTGTTATTTGCCATGGGAAATTTTCGTTAGCCCTCTGCTGTTGACAGAATTGCACAGGATTTGGGTGTTGGATTTGCTCCTTGCAGTCCTCAGAGCAGCATCCTGGTCACAGCAGCAATCAGTTCAGATTCCCATGCCTGCTCAGGAAAGCCCCCCTGCCAGAATAACGCAGGAGGTCAGGCAGGGGGCTGGCAGGCTGCGGGGGGATGCCGGGGCCCCTGGCCCCTGGGTTACCAGCGTTGAGCACAGTGGTATCTTGGAGGGACGTGGTGCTTGCCAAGCTCTTCCTCGGGAGACTGGTGCAGGGTTGCTTCTCCCTGTGTATTTTCTGACTTTTCTCCCATCTTGTTCCAACATGTCATCACAGCTGGCCTTTAAGGATGTTCTTCCTTCCAGAAGTACTGGAATTAGCCTATTAAAGCTACTCCCTTTAAAAAAGAGGTGTGGGAAATACATGAATCTTCCTCTGGAGCAGCAGCGCCTGCAGGCAGGCTCCATTCACGGAAGCCCTGCTCTGTCCCAGCACAGCCTGTTACACTGCAGCACCTGACCCAACGTCTGTGAAAATCGAGGTTCAGGTTTCCCATGGACCTTCTGGGCTTTCTGTTGGGCTCTAGCTCGTTTGTGTAGCATGTGGTACTGACCAAATCCGATGTTATCATGTTTTTACAGGCAGGGAAACTGAGGTCTAGAGTGGCTGAATCAGGATATGGATCCAGCCCGTGGGAACTTGGTGTCCATTGCAGGAGAGGGCCAGAGGGAAAGGTGCAGCAGCCCAACGATTAGATGGAAAGGGTCATACGTTCACAGCTGGGAGGACTGAGGCTCCCTTCAGAGCTTTTTAATGGCTTCGAACCAACGCCTTTGGCCTGAAAGCCTTGCATCTGTCTTTTCGATGACCCTTAGGTGCTGTGGTTGCACAGCCGGTTCGGAAGCTCAAAGGCAGACCAGCACTGTCGGATGCTTCTTGGATAACAGCCCATGGGCTGTCATTTCTGTTGGCTTGTGATACTCAGTGTATGTTTTCAAATACCAACTGGAGTTGTTTGCAAATGCCTAGTAAATCCCAAAATAGCCCCAATTTGCTGAATTTTGTGAATAGTATTCAGCCCACTCCAGTTACAATAGCAGCCTGCCTCCATGCCTCGCCGGAGCTTTGCGGAGGTACAATAGTGAGAGGGGCAACGAGTGAGGCTGGGCGAGCAAATGTTATTCTTCCAGCTTGCTGCACAAACAAAGGATGCTATTTGTTTTGCTGGCTTCTAAAGCATCTTATTTGTATCGGCTCCGATTCTTTTGCTGCATTCCTAGTTTTTCTTTTGTGGCTTTCCAGCCTTTGGGGATTCATTGTCCTGATGAAGCGTGGTCCCTTTCTATTGGTGCTGCGGAGCTGGAGGACTGGTGCTGGGATGTGAATCACCTCCGATCACCTCTCCTTTGTGCGTGGGTGGGATGTGGGGATGTCTGTCTGTGAGCATCCCTTCTGCTAACCCACAGTGGCATGTCCTCAGTTCCCTGGGCTCCCTGGAAAGCCTGGCAGATCAGGGGCTGCCTTCCCCTCTCGCCCCAAGCTCCTCTTGCTCTGCTGTTTACATGCTGGGTAGTTTATCTGCTGCAGTTTCTTCCCGGAGTCCAGCAATGCAATGCTGATGAGGAGTGACAGGAAGGTCACAGCGCAGGGGAGGAGGGTGGGGAATGTGCCCTGAGCTCGGCTCTGCCTCACCAGCCCCGCGCTGCCTCTGCTCAGCACAGCCTTGCCAGGGCAGCGGGAATGTCCTTAGTTGCCCTTGGGGCTGCTGGAGGTGGCAGCCTTCCCTTTCCCCAGGAGGTCTGTTTCGTGTGAGATGGTCCTTTATTTAGTCATTATTTGTGTTTTATTTCTCATCCTGCTTCTGAGGCGTGGGTGCCTGTGATGAGCCTGAGCGAGCTGCTGGGGACAGGCAGGTGCCAATAACTCTGGTTCCTCTCCCCGGATGGGGGGATTTCCCCGTCCCACCAACCAATCCATGGATCCTGTGCTTTCCTTTGTATAACAGCTGTTGCCGAGTGCTCTGGAAGAAGCAGCTTTGCCTGACGCGGGGAAGGGAGGCAAGGCTGCTCACGTGCTGCCCGAGCCATTGGGCTCAGCAGAGCCAAGAGGCTGCCAAGCCCCAAACCCTGATGTGAGCGTGGGAGATGTACATGAGTGCAATGGGATGGGTCTTGCTCTGGGGGTCAGGCAGAGGTGGGACCCCTCACAAAGCCCCAGGGTGCTCAGGCTTTATTTATTTATTATGGCAAGGGAGCACTGGGTGCTGTGCTTCCTCTCTCCAGCACTGTCTGAAGCCTCAAACTGTTGAGTGGATTTGGAAAGGGTAAAATTTGTTAGCTTCTTAAAAATAAAACCAAAAACACTGCTGTCTCTTCAGGTTTGCTCTAGGCTGATGGACTGCTGGTCCACACAAAGCCGTCGCTGCCTGGCAGAGACCTCTCTCCAAGGCTGGCTGCAGTAATTGCAGGGCATGGCGCTCAGCATTCATATCTGAGCTTGGCATCTATATCTAATCTGAAAATAAGTCACTATATATTTCATTAAACCAGCTGCTGCTGCTTTTATTTGCTTATTTTGAATGATGCTCTCTTCTGTTGAAAAGCAATTTGTTTTAGAAAAATGGTCTGTCTCTGCTAGCAGCCTGTGCCCTGCATGGCCCGTCCTGCCCCAGCCCTCCCTCTGTGGCTGACTCTCAGCAGCGGGGCTGAGCCACCATCCACCCACGCTGCAGAGATGGGACAGGAGAAGGTAGCCCCGTGGGTGATGTCCTGTCCTGGGACACATATCTGCATGTCTTGGCTGTGCAATGGCCCTGTGACCTTGAACAAAGCACCTGCAGGTGGTTTGGTCCCTCCGTTCCCTGTCTGTAAAGGAGAGATGCAGCAGCAAGTTTGGCGGTCCCTGGGTTGCCATGAGTACCTGTGGGTAGGTGGGCTGTCAAGAGTCACCCGTAATTTGGCCAAGAGGAGGCGAGTGGGCTCGCTTCACCACTTTTCCTGCTGGAAAGCTGTCTGAAGTAATTGCCTGGCCTGTTGTGCTCAGTTTATCTGGGTCTCTTTGATTGTGACACAGTCTCAAACCAACAGCAAATGAAACCTGTTAACTTTCCGGATATAGCCTGCCCCACCTCACTGCATTCTGGAGTTGCAGGAATCGTATTTTAAAGCCTTGTGGCACAACTGTGAGTGGTAGCAATGTACCTTCTTTGTGAAGTGGAATTTGAGATTCTCAGGTCGTCTCATGGCCAAGGGGTTGTTGCTTTGCAGAGGAATTCCCTTGCCCCAGGGAGGGAGAAGGGATGCCACCGGCTCGGGTAGGCCAGGAAGAAACCTCCTACAGCCAAAACCTCGCACGCTGGTTACGTGTGTATCTGTTAACATATGGCAATTAGGAAACTTATTTCCAGCCCGCTGTTTGCCGTGACAGATTCCTGAACCCCAGCCAGCGCTTCGCGGGAGGAGCTGTCGTGGAAGAGGAAATAATGGGAATCTCGGGCTTTTTATAGCACTACCCGTTCTCTCTCGATTGCCTGTGGGGAGCCTGATGTCCCTGGCACCGTGCGTGATGGGAGTGCGCTGCGGCGTTGGTGGCCAGAGCGGGACCTGGCTCCGGAGACAAGGTGGGACCTGGCTCCAGGGGAAGGTGGGAGCCGGTGTTTCTGCTGAATGGTGAGCCACGAGGGTGAAGCAAGCTGGTCGCCCACCCATCCGAAACCTGCGTGTGCCAGGATGTTACCTGCTGGAGGGCACTTCCCCATCCTTGCAGCCGGCAGCTGCCTGACTGCCTGTAAGAGGAGCAGGTATTTGGGAATTTTTAGGAGTTGGTGGTGATTTTGATGCCTCAGCTGTTTGGCAGTTCAACTGGAAATGTTACAAGTGTGTCCCGTTCTCAGACTGAAGTAGAGCTGTGCTGGGCACATGAATCCAGGTTCTGAACCACTCAGTTGCCCAAAAATATCTAGAAAAATCTCAGCATTGCACCCAAGTGAACAACAGAGAGACTGAAAACATTTATTATGTGTTTTCACTTCAAGGCTTTAGGACTCTCCTAGCTGGCGGTGAACCACACAACCAGGAGAGAAAGAGAAATCCTCCTCCTCAGTCCCAAACTGAGTCTGTCTCTCCCCACTCTCACTGTCTTCTCGCCCGGGTTATTCGTTTCTTGAATACCCCCATTTTTTTAAAACTCGTCCCTCCTTTAACCTTCTGCTGCCCAGGCAGGGCTGGGCTGGAAATGGGCAGCACAAGGGCCAGGAGTGCAGCAGGAAAACGAGCAGTGGTGATGGGAAGAGGCCAGTGAGCCAAGGCTGGGACCTGCCACTGGATGAGCTGAGCAGCACGGAAACAAACGTACAGGAAGTAGCATTGTGGGAATTTAATTTTTTTTAATGGGATTTAGGGGTTTTTTTTTCACGATAATTTAATTTGCTGCAAGAGCAAAGGCTGGGCAGCGAGAAGGGAAGGAAGCAGATCTCAGACTGATGACAGGAATTGGTTTTGGTGGTGGTTGTTACTTCGGTGGCACAGCACTGGCTGCAGAGGTGCTGCAGCTCAAGCCAAAAGCATCGTCAGGTTTGCAGAGATGATGGGCTGCTGTGGATCACAGGTGTCCACAGATCCAGGTGTGGGAGGAAGGAGCTGATGTTGGAGGCCAGCAGGTCTCATGGGGCAGATCTAGAGCTCAGGGCTGCAGGAGGTATCTCACATGAGACCTTTCCTGCACTAGATGTAGCCTCCTGGTCTGGGCCTGCTGCTGCTAATCTTCTATGGGGACGTCGATGGTCCCTGTAGTTTTGGGAGAGGAGAACCCAATCTGATATCCCGGTGCTGTTCCTGCCTCCCCTTGCACCCAAAGGTACGATGCTGTTGGTGTGAGGGAAAAGAAAAACTGGTCAGAGCACGTGGTCAGAAAGGTCTTGGCCCGGCTCTGTCTCTCCACTTCTTTCCACAGCTTTTCTGTGCACCTCAAGGTCATCAGACTGTTGCTTTCCACAAATTGCATTTTCCGTTCCCCCTCTTGCTCTCGTGTTCAGCCAAGTCCAGCTGCTGCACAGCTGCCGTGATTAAAGCGTCCAGGCTCTCGCTGCAATGGAAGAATACCTCCAAGTGTTGTTTTCCTTAATGCACTCAGCCTTGTCGCTCTGCAGGAGGCCGATTGCCCCTCCAGCTCCGGGTGGGCACCTGTTAAACACCACCTTGTCCCAAACGCACCAGCTAACGAGCCCTTTCTCAAGGGCATCTCCCCCCTTCCCCACATCTGGTTGCACCCCTGTGCTGTTGCTTCCCCTCAGAGCAAAACCTCCGGAGTGGAAGCACACACCGTGTGGTCTGCCCTCAATTAAAGTGCATTTGCCTGTTGGTATTTCAAAGATGGAAATGACCGCAGTCCAGAGCGTTTAAATTAGGAGTGACGGTATAGGAACGTGCTGTCATGCTGGTTACCAAGGGCTCTTTCAGCGTGATGCTGAGATTCAGGGATGCCAGTTAAAGAGCATCCCTCTTTCATCCTGACTTTACGTGGCGAGGGCACAGAGAAGAGCAGGCTTTACTTGGCAGGAAGGCGAAGAGGAGGAAATTGTGGGGGCTGTATCTATTGCTGTTAAGTGTCAGTATGGGATAAAAGACCAGCTGGATTCATAAACTGTGTGTAACCCACCTTGGGGACAAGAGAAATCTCGGCTGCGGTTCAGGAGGGAGTTTTCATCAGGAGTTCTTAGGCATGGCCAGAGCTTGCAAGACCAGAGTGCTGCTGCTGCTGCTGCTGCTGCTGTGCGAAGGGGTGATGAGACGTGGCCTGGGCAGCTCTGCCCTCTGTTTTCTGGGGGTCCCTGGGAAGCTGCACCCCACTGCACCAGCCCTGCAACACCACAGTGGGGTTTGGGGGACACCAGCCCATGCAAAGCTCTCCACAGTCTCCTGAAGGGAAGAACTCATGGTTTATAAAAGCGAAATAAACTGTCGTTAATTGTTCAGGTCTCCATGACTCAAGCATAAATGACGCAGTGACATCTGTGTGAGCCAGCAGCCAGCTTTCACAAGGGGAAGGAGCAGCAGCAGTGTTTTGGGAGGGAGCTGCTGCCAGATTCGGCTCATCCCCATTGCTGGGGAAGCCCTGCAGCCCCCTGAATGGTCCCTGAGTGCAGCACGGGAGGGGGCTACCAACAGCCCTGGGCTGTCCTACTGCAACCCACAGCGAAGCAACTGCTCCAGGAGCTCCTCCACATTTCTCTCTGCAGCTATGGTAAAACAAATTAATAGTAACAGTAATAATAAATACCAGCCGAGCCACGCTACAACATATGACATAAATCTCAGTGCCCTTGCTGGGCTGAAACTGCTGGTGCAAAGGTTGGAAGCAGCCCCTTACAATGCAGGTTGTCACTAGTGATACAGAAATGATGTGGTTGTAGACTCTTATCCTCATTGTCTCCACTGGAATTTTAATCAGAGGGCTGAGTGTCCCCCTCCCCACACCCCCACATCCCCCCAGGATGACGGGGCTGACTCGAGTGGTTTCGGGGGGCAGCACCCGGAGAAGCGGGTAGCACATGTGGTGCTCGGCATCCCAGCAGCACAAATTCACTGTACCCGTCAGCAGATTTCCTCCCAGTAGCCTGCAGTCCCTTTGCTCCTCAGTACTTTTCTTTGATTTCCTACAAAGATTTCTTGGTCCTTGTCCCAGTTTTCATTATTAAATGGGTGTTTTTCTATCGGGTGCTTTATTTTTGGGACTGTGGCATGCACGCTATTGCTCACCAGTGCTTTTGGGGGGAAGAATCAGGGTGAAGGGGGGCAACATTTCCTCATCAACCTTTTTTTTCCTTCTGCATTGGTGAGCCTCTGGCGAGGATGGTGCTGGAGAGCCGTGCCGGGAGGGCGCCCTGGGGGCAGCCGGGCAGCCTTTGCCTCCTGCGCTCAACCGTGTGTGCGTACACGTGGTTGTGCGTGCTGCTTGCTGCACGCTCACACAGCTGAGTGTGTTTCTGAAAGGCTCAGCTGCTTAAGAGCAGCTGCTCCTGAGGTCAGAGTTGTTCTTCATGCAGGAAAAGCCCTGATCCCCTGCTAGAAAAGGTATTTAGTGGCAACTGGTTTTTGCCCAAAGCCTTATTTGTGCAACCTGTGCCTGGAGACACCGAGAGAGGGCCGCTGTTCTGCCTGTCTGCCTGAACGCCATCGGAGAGGATTTTGCAGAGGCAGTCCCCCAAGGATTTTGCTAAGTGCTGTTCTTCCCAATAATTTTCCAAATGCCATTTGTACTCCAAGTAGGGTTTTATTGCAAGCATTAACAACACAAAGAGCGTACTGTGGCTCACTCTTGAGTTAACTACAAGGAGCTGTTCTGGTTTGAAAGTCAGTTTCCTTCTTTTATGCTATAGTTGACCATATTTCTTAACAAGATGTGCTTTTGCAAGGGAAACGGTGCTGGGGAGAACCACGCTGTTCTGCACTGAGTCTCCTCGCAGCCCGTTTCTCTCCGCGGCACCCCAGGTTGCCATACTGAGAGGAGCAAGTGGGGCAAGAAAGATGAGTCGCGTTGATGAGTAGTGGGTGTCTTTAGGGAGGTGGATTTTGGCTGAGAGCTGTCCTGAGCCTCGCCAGCTTTTCAGCCAGGCACAAAGCACGGCAGGCGTCGCTGACGTTGTCCTTGCTGACCTGAGCTGCACCCAACCCATCGATGTACAGGTGGAAGGCTCTGCAGCTGGTGGCTCTTCCCCCGGATCCTGGCTCGAGCATGTTACAAGCCTCATCTCTGATTAGTATTGTACTATCTTATTTTTGTTAAAAGTAACAAAAATTGAAGCCCAGTCCCTGTTCCACGATGTGAGTAGCATTTAAAGTTGATGATGATTGCAGTTCTTTTAGCCTCTTTTGTTGCACAGGGTGGTTTAGTATGTTTACCCACAGTATTTTTGGCATGTGGGTTTCACAATTTGTTTAGCAATGTCAATACCATCTGGAGCATCATCTATTTAAAGTACATTAGAGAGATGAGGAACAACCTATCATATTTTTCCATAGGGTGCATCAAGATTGGAAATGAGAGTCATTGAGAAAGGTTTAATGGGAAAGAGATGTTCGTTGTGCTGCATGCTCGTCTCTTATCGCGAGCAGTTACAACTCTGGTGCCATTCCTCCGCCGCTTTTCCTGATTGTATTGTGCCACTGTATATCTGCCTTGAAAGGCAAACAGAGCTGTCTTAGAGGTAGGATGAAGGGACAGTGCCTTTGACTTACTGCCCTGAATCGAGTAGGAGGGCTTGCAGGGGGCTGTCAGCAGAGAGGACATCAGACGGGGTCTGTGATAAAGGCCACATGGGCGGTCTGTTCCTCCACTGCTCGTGGAGGTTAATGGATGCAGTGTAGGGATTCGATCCCACTTTCCATGCTTTCGGGGTGCTCTGAGCCAGACCTACTATGGAACAGCCTTGTTGGCGGCTGCGGACCTGACAGGGGAAGGGGTGGGCTCCCATGACACTCAGACATGGGCCAGCCCAGCGTGTACGCCAAGCCCTGGTTGATGGTGAGCTCCAGCTGCTGAGAGCTCTGGTTCTGCTCTGTTGTAGACCCCCTTTGCTTTGAGTAGCATTAGGGTTCAGCCCTTGCTCAGAGGCACCTACAGAGCTCCAGGGACTGTGTGGATTTTGGGGTGGTATGGCCATCTTCGCCAGCAGCGCTGGGGATGCAGGGAGAGTCTCGGTGATGCTAGCTTCAGAGATCCTAGAAATCCTTGGAAATGCCGTCTCTGTCCAACACTGGCGTGCTGCCTCTGGTAGTGCCCTTGGGTACACGCACATGGGGCTCTGTGAGCCTGCCGGTCTGGCTTTCTTCTCCTAGTGCTGGAACCGCATTTGGCAGGTGTTAGCATAGCCGTGCTTTCAATTAGATCACGTTTTCTGATCACCGTAATAGCACCAGCAGGACAGGCGGCCCCAGCCCCAGCCCCTGCCCCAGCCCGCATGGGAAGGGCAGCTCCGGAGGGGATGGGATGCGGTGCTCCGCTTGGCTTTGACAGCTGTTTGGCATCACTGACAGTTCAGTGATGGCTGTAATTCCACTCTGTGAACCCTTGGAAGGGTGCTGGAGGAGGCTTAACGCACACCCGCTATTACTGACAGTGACTCATTCACGAGCGTGAACCCTCCTTGCCGCATGCTCCCAAGTGCCGTTAACCTGGGGGGGATTTGCAGGGGCTGGTGGGACTCCAAAGGCAGCTCGTGTCCTCGCAAGAGGAGCAAAACCTCCAGGTGAGCTGGGGACAGGGATGTGGGATTGCTCATAGGCTGTCTTCAAAAGCTGGAGACAATTATTTGACACCTATGCAGTATTAAACACGAGCGAATCCTGGCTGGAGGGGTCCCTGTGCTGAGCTGGCCCCTTGGGCGCCCAGTCCCAGCTCAGTGAGACGTGGTCCCTCTACCATGCCCATCACCTCTCTGCTGCTTGCAGTTCATAAACCGCTACACTGCTAAAGGGCACTCTCCTGGTCTGCATCAAATGAGAGTAATTGAATTTCCCCTTCCCTTCGGTATTTAACATTATTTTCAGGTCGTGTTGGCATTAACAAGAGCCTGGCTGTGGTTTGCATAAGGATATTTATAGGCCTCTATGCAGATGAGAAGTGTCGTCTCCCCGCATCATGTGCCCAGCTTGGACGAATAAATTTCACATTGTTACTTTGAACTGGGTCACCAGAAACTTCAAAAAAATATTCCTCTGATCATTTTGATACAGGTTACTTAACAAGGGAGATAAACTAGTACTTTAACACAATTGTAGAGAGAAATGGATTTGCAGAGCCCAAGGCGGTGTCGGGGCGGTGGAAGCTGTTCTGATACATGCTCTTCAAAGCTTCCTACGTTTTGCCAGCCTTAGCATTTTTAATCATTTTGCTGGCTGGCATTCATCTGGTAAGAGTATCAAAGCGCTCCTGCAAGCGGGCGAGTGTTTTACCACAACCATTAGTACAATCCTGCGCTTGTCAACCTCTTCCCCTTCGGGAGGTTGCAAGGAAAATTCCTTGGAGTTTTAAGCGATGGGGGTTTTTGCTCTATTGTAGAGGACAGGATGTAATTAGTTCTTGCTGCTGGATTTGGGGATGTCAGGTTTGTTTATTAAAGGAACTTGGGTTGAACCTCACAGCTCCAACCCCCGCTGCCCAAGGTGCCTAGCAAGGTGGAGAAGGTGCCGGTGGCCCGTGGGAAACCTCCCAGCTCCTTCTGCAGCCCAAACTGACATCCCTGTACAGGGAAGAGTGTGCATTAGCTCTTGCACAGTGCCCACAGAAGTGCTCCCCTGCATCCCTGCATGCAGATAAATACCCGCCCTTAGGCGGCCAATTGAGATTGAGATCCAGGTAATAATTAAAATAATTGTGTTGAGCTTAAACTGAAGGGTGACCCACCGAAATCCTGGCGTGCCAGCTGCACGTTCATCACCCCACAGCCTGAGGTCCCCCTCATTTATTTTAGTGCTGGTAGAGTGAGACAAACCCGTGGGACGGGAGCCTGAATGCTTGCCGGAGCCGGGTGACTGGGAGCCAGTGCTGCTGCCCCTGCACTGGGCTGTGTCTGGCTGGCTGGCTCTGCTGCCGGAGGAGGATGCCTGGCCTCCAGCCTCATCTGCTCCTCTCCCCCGGCTAAAAAAATCACTCAAATCAAACACATAGAGCCTCTCCAAAAACACCTGTTAAACTGTTGCTGTGACTTGGTTTTATTTTGTTTCTCATTTTTTAATGTCTTACTGAGATAGATGTTCAGATGAAGTCGTCCAAATCCTAAATTTCAGCCTTTTTACACAACTTCAGAAGGGAAAAATGACAAAATTTCAAAGTATAGCTGTGAAGTTGTGATGCAGTATCAAATACAAAGCCCATCTTAAAGGAAGTATGCAGGTGCAGATCCTGCAGTAGAGAAGGCACAGGAGCACTAGGAGAGGGGAGGATTGCTTTTCCCTGTGGAAGAAGATGGACAATGTCCGTGGGGATTAGATGAGTCACCTCGGTCACCCAAGGGGACAAGAGCAGAGCAACTAATTAACTCTTGGACTCCCAAGTCCCATCATTTTAATTGGAAGACCATCCTGCTAGGATGTGGTCCTCAGTCACGGGCAGAGCTGGTGAACGTTCAATCGTTTTTAGGAAGCTGTTTCACTCCATGGGATAGCTTTGGACACACTGCTGTTATCTAGGACTGGGGCCTTTTGCCTGGGATAGGGCAATAAATCATAATTAACTTTAGATTAATCATTTCTATGTATCTCCATGTAAAGATGGCACAGATTTCCCCACTGAGTTTATCATGTCGTACTGACTCTGTGAAGAGAATGTTTTCCTATCAAGGAAGCTAAATAGTTCATCTGTGCTCCTGGCTGTCCTAATACGTTTGAGAAGTCTTTAAAAAGCCCAAGAGAAATGATTCCAGATTATTGAAAGCAATTTGTCTTGTAGAAGACAAATGTGCCAGCATTTAACCGTGTCTCTGTATTTTGGGTTTCTGATTTCTCGGGATGCAACTGTAAGATCCTGTACTCATCCTGCCTGCTCAGAGCTCCCTGCCCGCCGTGGTGGCTTTCGTGCTGCCAGCCACGCTGAAGGGTGAGCTGGCACAGAGGAGGTTGTGCCTGCGTGTGAAACGCCTCTGTCCCTGCCCTGGGAAGAGAAGAGGAGTGCAGTCTCATGGGCTGAGTGCCAGTCTGCTTTCTGCAGCAGGGCACTGGCTTGCTGGTGGGATGCACTTCACGCCGGACCACTCAGCCCCTGGATGGTGAGGTGGCAAAGCCCAAGCCCACCGTGCTGTGCTGGCACGGAGGCGTGTACACCACCATTGTTCTGCTGGGAGGAACATGATTTCTGTGGTCAGCTGTGACCTAGCCATCTACTCCCAGGCAGCAGGGCCACTGTCACTTGTCCATCTGTCCCTCCAGAGGAGGATTTGTCATCCTTCCCCATGGACACAAGCAAGTCAGTAGCCATCACCACGCCCAGGTCCAGAACCTGCCCAGCGCCAGCCTCCCTGGGGCATGGCAGGGAGCTGTTTCCTCGGTCCTGAGAGGAGCTACTGAATTTATCAGGAGAAGCTCCTTCCCCCGCAGGTCCTGGGTGCGGGGGGCCGGTGGCATGGCCAGCCCTGCTGCCTGTGCTCTCCAAGGGGAGGTGGGCTCGACTCTGACTTGTGCTGTGCAAGTAAGTGCAGGTGTTTTTGTTTAAAACACGGTGCAATGGGTGTTTCTGTGGTGTCAATCAAACAATGACATTTTCCCAGGGTGAAGCTTGCTGAGATGGCACTGGTGAGCAGCAGCCTCGCACAGGAGGGTTATTTCTGCCTGGTTTTAAGCAGCTACTGCGATTTAGTCGTATATATCCAGGACAGTACAGCGTGGGCAGCAAAAGTAAAATTTGGAGTTGCAGGCAAGTAATTAGGTTTCTTGCCTGGGGACCCACAGCAGAGAGAATGGTATCAGCTGGTCTGAGTCCTGTGTGTCTGAGGTTCCGCATCTTCGTCCGAGGTTCAGCATCTTGGTCCGAGGTTCAGCATCTTGGTCCAAGGTTCAGCATCTTGGTGCAGACTCCTCTCTTCGCAGTGCCTGTGGCTCAGAGGGGAGGCTCTGTGGAGCTGTACCCAACTCTTCAGCAGGGCTGTGCCCTTGCAGGCTTGCACCCATCACAGCTCAGCATCTATGGCAGGCAGGGGCTCACACTTCAAGGACAGCTAAAGACTGGCAAAGGGTCTGAGATGTTCTGGTGGGGAAGGTCCCTCTCAAAAATGAATCTGGGAACATGCTCGGAGAGTTAGTATCTGCTGTCTTAAGAAAAAAAAAGAAAAATAAAGAGGGCTTGCTTCTTCTCCCCAGCAGACTTTAATGAAGGCTCCTACAGAGTGTGGCTTAATCGCTGTGAAATTATCGCTTCATCTGTGTGATACATCTCTGTGTCTGTATCAGATCCCTCTGAGCGGTTCGGCTGTCATGTCAGCTCCGCCACGCTGCCGGCAGTGACTCGCCCGGCCCCCTCCCTGCTTCCCCCTCGTGCTTAAGATAACATGGAGGGAATTTTTCAACAGACATAAGATGGTAATCCATAAAGATGGATTTGCATTAGTCTAACAAAGGCTGAGATGTTGACAAATGAAGGCCTTGCCTGTGTGAGGACTGGCTGCACTGGCAGTAGAGCACGTGTCTCTGTGGGGATGCTCTGGCCCAACACAAAGTGCGGTGTACCGGCAGAGGCTGGGAAGGGCTGCCCGTGTCGGTGTACCGGCAGAGGCTGGGAAGCTGCCTGTGTCCTGCTGCAGCGAGGGCTTGCCCTGCTTTACTGCCAGCAAACAGGGCTTCGGTCCCAAGCTCTTGGTTAGTCCCATGGTATTTGGCACGGGAACACAGCATGCAAATCCTACAGGGTGGCAGGGTGGGCTGGAAATAGGATAGAGTTTCTGCCTTGTGTCTGAACTACTTTGCTATAGTCACTGTAGTGTTATTTTTTAATTCTTCTTGGCTGCGTGCAGCTATACATCTCCTGTTCAGAATAATCCTATTTGTGTTGCAATAACAATAGAATTACTGCAGCGAGCATCAAAGCCTGTGTAGGTCATAAGCGTTTTGTTTCATAATCTCAACGTGGTGATGATGATGATGACCTTTTGCTGTCTGCATTTCCGTGTACCTGTGTCTCGTTCTTATTAAATATCCTTGCATTGAAATCTCTTGCTAATCTAATCTCCCCATGTGGCTGCTATATAATTATCTCATTTCGTAAAATATTGCATCTGTCATTCTCCCCCCCACACTTTTGGAGCAGAGGGAGGGTGAGGGAGAGAGGGGAGCAAAGAAGCTGCTGGAGGAGGCAGCAGTAATCCCACTTAAGTCACAATTTGTACAGTATTGGTTTGTAACTGCTGCTGCGTGTGCCACCTCCAAAGGACGATGTTCCCGTCACCGCAGGAGGCCAGGAAGGGTGGCCTCAAGCACGAAACATGTGCACTGGGTTTTTTTTGCTTGTTTGGGGGTTTTTAATAGATTTTCAGCTTGCTGTTTTTGTTCCCACTGTGGTTGCTGCCCTTTTAAGCTCTGTTTCCATGTACAAGGATGGAGAGCAGAGTTGTTCCATGCTGACCTTCCTCTCCGGTGCAGGGCTGAGTGCCAGCCAGCACTACTTTCAGCCCCTAAACCCAGGAGAGGGATTGTTCCTCCCTCAAATGCCTTTCAGACTCCTCCTGCTCTGCAAAAGCCTCTCTTGTGCTGGAGCCGAGAAGCTCCTGTGCTGCTCTGGGTTGAAACGAAGGTGGTTGCTGGCCCAGCGCTGGAGATGGGCAGCAGCAGCCCGGGACCCAGAGCCCCTCTCTGGGCAGTCATCTCTGCAAGGTCCAATGTCTGCAGGGCCCTTCCAGGTGGAGCCACCCACAAATCAGCAACTTAAAATAAATGAACATACAGCCATTGTCTTCATCGGTAATAACACAAAGCTTTAGGGAACCAAGAGCCACAGGGCTCTGCTTTTGTAATGTGTTCCCAGGGAAGGACCAGAGCGCATCTGCTCTGACAGGTCCTTTCTAGGAATAGCAAGTTTAATTAATCATCCTGTTTTCTTTTCTTAAACTATTTGAATTCTTTTTTCCCCTCAAGGGACAATGCATTGCTGCCTTTTAAATAAGTACTGCAGTTGTAAACTCCTGCCATACTTCTGTCTGGGAGCACATCTGTCTTCTGGCTTGGAGCACATCTGTCTGTGCCTCCCAACCCATCATTCCTGCGTTCTGGCGCAGTGGGAAAATCTGTATTTCAGAAGGGAATCACGTGGCTACTTCCAGGCTGCAGAGGGTGTCAGATGCAGAGCCCTTTATCTTCTAAACCCCCTTATCTTTTAATTCTGAGACATTTTTGTCTGACAGTTCATAAATTAAAAATGTTTCTTAGGTGACTTTTTGCTCCTGTTTTGTATGTATTTCATGTTAAGATGTTCCAGGCATTTGAGTTCTGGGAAGAATTATGCAAAACGAGAAGCTCCGGTTTTATGTTCTTATGGGACACACTTGGCATGCTGCAAACCATGACGCTACAATCAGTGACTGTGCGTTTTAAAAATACTGAGCTCTTTATAGAGAGTTGTGAAATTTTCCTGTAGCCTAAGCATCGCCCTGAAAACACATCAGATGTGTTGATCTATTGCGCTCAGCTCTGAACTTCAGTGAAGTTCATGTACTGACCCTGACCTCGTGCTGCACTCTGGTGGCTAAGGGCAATTTTGATGTAGCAGTCTCTCTGATGGTGTGGTAATACTTTGAGTGCTGGCTAAGGGCATTTGCACCAGACTTCACAGGTGTGAGTGATGTGTGCCAGACATGGGGGTTTATAGAGAGGTGTCTTTATATCACGCCTTGATCACCTTTGCAGCGATAGACCTTGGGGACTTTGCCAAACCAGCGGCTGGGAAGCAGGTGAGATGCTGCAAGCGCCTGGTTTGCATTGCTGTGCCGCTGAGCCCCGGGTCTCCTCCGGTGTGTGGAGGCACTGAGTGCTGGACCCCCTGGGGACATGCCACCTGGCACTGCAGGGGCCATCACCTCTTTGCCAGGGGCATGTGGGTGATGTTACTGCTCCAGGCACGCAATGGTGAGTCTCTCCATCCACGACCAATAGTCTCTCTGCCTCTCTGGCAGCTTGCCCTGCTTTCTCCAGTGCCTGTGCAACTGGGTTCGTTGCTGGTTTTCTCACTCCTCTCACTGTTTCTGTTGTTTCTGCTCCTTTCCTCTCTACAACATGGTTGCAACCTCTCATCATCGATGGTTGTCAGCACCACCTTCTCTTACTGCGTTTTATCTTCAGGCACTGCCTGTGTGTCCATGCCCCATTTCACCTGCCCTACCTGCCTGTGTTCGACATTTTCCCCCTGTGCCCTTCCCATGCTTCTTCCAGGTCTCCAAGCCATCATCCTCAGAGTCACTCTCCTTTTGCTGCTGCAAAGGTGTTTTTCTCTCTTGTCTTTGCAAATCGACTGTTTCAAAATACCCTTCACCAAGGCCTTCTGCTGTTTGCCTTCAGCTTTCGTCCTGCTCTCTCTGAAGTGCATTTCTCCATCTTGTCTCGTGTCTCTGCAACAGCCCCCAAAAAAACAAGCAGAGCTCCTCAATGGCTCCCACCAACAGCGGCTTTTCAGCTGCACTGTTTGCCTGCATGGCATGCCGGGAGCAAAATCCATCTCCCATAGGCAGCTCTTTGCACCTCCGTGAGATTTCAGAGAAAATACAGCTGCATATATATTGATAAGACATACGGAGCAGAGAGGACAATTGAATTGCCGTGAGTGGAGCATGCATCAGTGTCCCTGACAATCCGGTAATTAGCTGGCATAGAAGAGCGAGCAGCGAAATGAGCCCGGCAGCTTGTTTGCAGGCATTAGGGGCTGACTCCCATGGAGTACCTGCTTTCTGCTCTGACATCTGGGTCTGTGATGAGGCCTGATGGCTGCTTTCACTTAAAGTCACTGTCACCTTGGAGATCACTAACAAAAAGCAAATGTGCAGACAACAAATCCTTGCACAGGTGCTGGCTGTCCCTACCTGCTGCAGAGCGGGGATGGGACGGTGGGTGCTCCCGCTTTGTTGCTGTGTCGCCCCCCTTGCTCTCAGCTGGCGTTGTTTGCAGGACTGGGGGTCTCATGCCTCCAGCATGGTGGCAGCACCCCAAAACCTCTCATTATTGGAAACTCTGTGTCTCTCTCCATTCCTTTCTGTTCTCAGTTTTCTGTGTCACTGGTAACGTGTCTGTGATGGAGGTGTCTTTGCCTTGGACCATAGCTGGGGACCAGGGAAGCGATGTCCCCACCTACTGTGCAGGGCAGTTGCAAAACAGACACATCAGCAGACACACGTGCAGGTGGGGTATGGCGAGGAGGGGGCTGCACAGCATTTGTAAGCAAAAGTCTGTTGGGGGAGATGGATGCTCAGGGTGAAATATTCCTGCTTGGGTTGTTGAGAGCACTGCGCTACGGTCCCTCAGCACAGGCTTTTAAAGAATTAACCTGCTTTAGAATAAGAGGCATGATGGATAATTGGGTAAATGAGAGATTAAAAGGTATGAAGAAAGTTTTCTTGGTGCCGTTGAATTCCCTGTGGGATCAGTGCTGTTCAGTGTCTTCGTACATAGCCTGGAAAAGGAGGCTGAGCACACCACGCCAAAGGTGTCTGGTGCTCCTGGCTGGTCCTGGGTGGTGGGACTGAGACAAGTGTGAAGAGTTACAAAGGACGTCGGGTAGCGAGCGGCTGCCCAGTGAAACAGCAGATGAAATCCAGCGTCTGTGAAGGCCAAGTGACGCACGTGAGCAGAAAGGATCCTGGCATCTGTAAGCAGTGCCTGGCTCTGACCTGGCTGTTGCTGATGAGGAGCCATGTCTCGGAGTCAGAATAAACGCTCCCATGAAAATATTGACTCAGTACTCCGTGGTGGTCGTAAAAGCAGATTGAATGTAATGAATTTTTAAGAAACAAAGAGAAAATGAAACCCAGAACACAGTTATAGACTGTTGCGTAAATCTGCCGTGTGTCTGCATGGGAAATAAATACTGCGTGCAGCTCTGGTTCCCTGCTGCAAAGAGGAGCAGGGAGACAGGGGCGATGGACATCGCTGCGAGGTTTGGCAATGTAAGTGATGCTCATAAGCTGCAAAGAGGTGGCCAGGGAAATGCAGCCTGTGGCTGTGCAGGCAGGGGTGGGCACTGCGAGGTCGGTAGGAAATGACTTGTCTTTGTTTTGGCTAATCAGCTGCTGGGGCATCAAATTAAATTAATAAATGGCAGCAGCAGAGCGAACACACAGTGGCTCCTTTATGGCAGGAGGAAGGAGAACGGCTGGAACTGGCTGCCAGATGAGTTTAGAAAGCTTCCAGAAGTAGTTGGGCAAATTTGTAAGAGGAAAATACTATTGAGAGTGTTGCTGGCGCTGGCAGTGATGAGCTGAATCTCTGCACCACAGGATGCTGGAGGTCGGGAGGATGCGGGAGCATCAGTGGGTGCTTGCATGACCATATCACTTTCCCTAGGCATCCCCAGTGGCTCTGCTTGGGGAAATAGATACTGGACTGATTGAATCTGGTTCATCTCTTCTCTGAGTGGCTTCACCCTGCCCTGCTGGGGACATTTGCACATGTTGCACAAATGGAGCAGCGGGTTGGTAGCCTGTAGCGTAGAGGAGCCAAGCACTGGAGTGCTGAGCAAAGCCAATGCAGGGCTGGGACAGCAGCGTGACATCATGCTGGCGTGGCTGTGAGTCCTGCTGGGGCAAGGGTGGCCCTTGGCCCTAAAATCCTGGTACCGGATGGATATGAGGTTTACAGTCACAGGAGGGTTGGGGTGTGGAGGCAGTCATGCTCCCAGGGGGTATCTCTGCGCAGGAGGCACCACTTGAGAAGCTGTAGTTGGAAACTGGAGCTCTGCATGTCACCAGGGAAGCCCTGTAAGGCAGAGACACGGGCTGCACCTCAGGGCAAAAAGGTCGTTTGTATTCCTGTGTTCCTGGCTTCATGAAGGTGTGTTGGGCTGTTACCTTCGTGTGAAGCAGCTGGATAGTCACCGAGAGAGGTGGGGAGTGAGATGTTAGCATCTTCCGTTGGTGGCTGTTGGTGTTCCTTGACCCTGCCACCCTGCTTAGTGCTCAGCCAGGTTGTCAGTGCTGCTGCCATTCCAGGGAGCACAGCAATGCCAAAGCTGTGCAGGGAGAAGGGAAGGAAAGCAAATAAACAAGGAGCACAACTTAAAATCTCTCCAAGTGTGCAGTGTTTTGTGACTAATACTAACGTAATTGCTGTCATGCTTTTAACATAATGCTTTTATCTCCCTGATAGACTCCTTCTTCTGGTCATTAATCTCCAGGGTTTCTAAGCGAGCAAGCATTGGAGAGATGCAGCTGTTATGCTGAAGCGTGGTCAGAGGTGTGCAGAGCATTCCAGAGCAAACGCGGGATGGGAGCTGTGGGTGAAGCTCACAGCTTCACTCTGAACCCTCAGAAATCCCAGGGCTGGACAAAGCTATGTCTATTCTTTATGGTCTCTTTTCCCCTCCATACTGCTGTGCCCTGCTCGCCCATAAACCCACTGCAAAAGCTGTCTGACAGCTCCCTCAGTGTGCCTGAGCCATCTCCATCCTCTGCTCAGCATCCCTGTTTAACCCTGAGGAACAGCGCTGGGGAAACAGCTTCCCTCTTTCCCCATTCTCCAAGGTTATTGACATGAAGGCCAGGAGGGACAGTTGCAGCCATCAGCTCTGACCTCCTGCCTAACATGGGCCAGGGAACTTCACCCAGTAATTCCTGCCTCAAGCTCCTGCCTTCTCTTTGAGCTGGAGAGCACCACGTCGATGGACCCAGTGGCAATGTGTCTGGTTTTGAGATCACACTGGTCTCTGGCAGGATTGTCTGCCGGGGTTTTTGCTTTTGGTTATTTTCTTTGGCCTTTCTGGCCTGCTGTGAGCTGGGTCAGATCAGTGGAGGTGCAGCTGTGCTGAACCTGCTCCCGCTGCTGGGGGAGGACCTGCTCGTGGAAACCTCCTCCTGGAAGCTTGCTCGGGGTGAGACACTCCAGGCTGGTGTTGCTGGAGGCTCCCAGCCCCACAGAACAGCCTGTCTGGCAGTGGCAGAACCAAAGGAGGAGAGGAAAGGAAATCCAGGATAATTTCCAGGAAATCATTCATCTCACTGCCTCATTTATTTACTGCAAAGGTCTCAAAATGTCACCCAGCTCCCTGAGACACCCAGCCACGCTGTGGTGAGCTTCCCTGCGGTTTCGTGGGAAACCCTTGCAAAACTGCAGCCTTGCCCCAGTACTTATTTAATGTGACAGTAACTAACGCGGAGCGCCAGCCACACCGGACGCTGCAGCGCAGAGATGCTCGGGAAACTGCTGTGAGTGTGAGCAAGGCTTTGGCCGCAAGGTCTGTCATACCTGCTGAGCCTAAAATGATCTGCAAGCCTCGGGAACAAGGGTACGGTATCGCTGCCTGCTGCCTGCAGGCACTGCGGCTGCAGGGGGGTGAGGGAGAGGGGCTTGGGGAAGGGGCTGTGGCTGGGACTTGGCAGGCACTGGGTGCACGGGGCATGGGGAGGGCAGCTCGGCTAGGCGTCCTCGTCTCGTTTGCTTTATACACTGCACGCTCTCTTGAACTTGTCTGGATTTCAAAGGATGAAATCGAGCCAAACCCAAGCGCTCGCCCCCTCCCACCTTTCCCCGCTCCCCCGTTGCCCGTGTGAACGAGGGAGTCTGGGGTGTTTTTCACCGCCAGGCAGAATCTCATCTCGCACGCTGCTCCCAGCACGTCTGCAGCCGGCTGTGGCTTGGCACCGGGGAAGCGCCAGACCCAGCAGAGGTTTCTGCCGAAGGGCAGCAGTACGCTGCAGAGTATTTCAGACCTTTCTGGCCTGGCTGGCCTGTGACTTTTCGCCTCCTTCCGCTCCAGAGAGTCAAAAAGGATTCCCCTTCTTGCGTCCTTCCTCTGTTGGGAAACCAGCTGTCTTTGGGGATCACAGGGAGGGAAAGGGATGCAGAGGGATGCAGCAAGCGCCTCCTGCCCGCTCTGCCCACCTCCAGCCCCGGTGCTGTGTAGCTGCAGGGGCTGGCCAGGCTGGCAGGCACCGGAGGCAGCTCTTCTCCACTGACAAAATGCTTCCGACTGTGCAGTCAAAATGATTTTGTCATTGTCGGAAAGGAGAGAAATCTCACCCGGCATTGTGCATGGTTGGCAAAACTGTTGCTGACAAGATGAATGAAGGTGGACGGATCTCAATCAGCTTCTCTGCTATTTATTTCTAATTCAGACATATTGCCAGCGAGCCATCTCTCAGATCAGTTTGAAGGATTCTGTATGCGAGTGTTGCGTTATGTTTGAGCTATAATGATATCTGCAGCTTGCGGCATGTTGCGGAGCAGGAAGGTGAGATGCCTCCTCGGCCTGCAGAATCCTGCAGGGATTACTGCCGGCATCGCCACTTGCTTTTTGGGTTTTGGCAGCTCATTTTTCCCTGTGCTGTGAATACAGCCCATGCCCACGGGAGCGGGGAGCCTTGGGGGCTGTGACGGATCGCAGGCCCTTTGCACCCCAGTGTGCTGTGAGGGTTGATGTGTGTAGGTGGGAAGTGGATCCTGAGCAGCAATTTTGAACAGAAGCTTTTCCAAACCTTACCAGGTGTGACAGAGAGACTAGGTCTTTGCATTGTCTCTGTCCATTGAGCAGGGCATTCAAATATAACAGCCTTAAATGTCATTGATGAAGCACCGGAATTTGCTTTGCTCTTGTCACAAGGCCAGTCCGATGCTGGCTGTCACAGGCACGTTGGCAGCACTGGGGCTGTCTGTCCTGTCCCGTGCATGGGTGCCCTGGCACATGCTGCTCTGGGGCATCTATCCCCGACAGACCAGCACCAGTCCCCCAGCAGCCTGGAAGGACACTGGGCTTTTCTGGGGCCCTTCCCCAGGAGGGGCTCTTCAGAGCACGCTGCTTTGCCATTTCACTCTTGATGTGCAGGTGGTTTTTCCCGGTGAAGTGGGAAGCAGGCTAGGAAACATCGTGCTGGGAACGCACTGACTTGTTTTCAGTAAGCATCCCTGAGACCCTGTTATTCTAACAACCCCAAATGTAGTCTTTGGTTTTGATGGTCTGAATTATCTCAGATGAAATGGGAGCATTGTCCAGCTCTGTGCGTGTCGTTGGGATGATCCCCTCCATCATCTGTTCAAGCAGACAAATCCCAGGTCACTGTCAGAGGAAAGTTTGGTCTTAGAGCAGGTAGAGGAGCTCATTCCTCCACCACAATTTCTACTTCATGTGCTGAAGAGCCCCTTAAGAAGCACAGTCAGGATTTATGTGGCTGCAAGCCCTCCCACCCAGCATGTCCCTGCGTGGACCCTGGGAGACCACCAGCACTCAGGTAAGCTGCCTGCTTCATCCTTAGACAGCGTGAGGGGACAGGGCAGGGACCATCCTATGGCTCCGGTGCCAATCCCTGCTGGAGCAGCACCTGCAGAGATGCCATAGACCCACTTGATTCCCATGCATGAGTTTTGGCTTCCCCATCTATAAAATAAAGGTGCCTGCCTTTTTTTCTCTGGTGCTTTATTAAGTGTCCCCGCTATGGTACTGCAGCTTGTCCTGGGTGGTCCTTGCTGCTGGGCCTGGAAGGGCAGGAAACCATCACCTGCCTCTGCACTTTGGCAGTGGTTTTGGTGCAGGGGGGCCAGGCATCCATGGCCCCCTGTATCGACAGCCCAGCCCTCTGCATCGACAGCCTGGCCCCTCACAGCCACCCCCCCGGCTTGTTCCTCTCCTGGAGCTGCAACAAGTGCATGCTCCAAGGGGCGATCACATTGAGTGTTTTACTTCTTCAGTGTATGGTGCCATATGGGAGCATACCATCAGTCAATTACAGCTTCTTTTCATATCTAAATAAAATGATTTGTTAATTTGAGTGAGTGATCACTGCATGGCCGGGATGCTTTTCCTGCAATGGCGAACAGCTTGCACGCTTGCAGAGATGGATGGTGAGCTGATGCCACTGGATACTTTCTGGGGTTGTTTTCAATTTAGCTGTGAATTGAATGAGAAGAAAAACGTTTCTCTTGGCAATTTGATAGGCGCTAGCTCTTCTGACAGATGTTGGAGTTTATTATCCCACTGGGACGATGTTTTGTAGTTTGGAATTGCTAATTGCTTCGAAGGCTCGGTGCTGTGGGAGGAGCAGGATGCGGCTGTTGGCAGGTATCGGGTGCCACCAACACCCGAGGACCTGGGCTGACGAGCAGTGTTACCTTCCTGCTAATGGCTTCTGACCGGAGCTGCCAGCCTGGCCTCAGCACTGCGTCCCAACAGGCTCCCGCGAGGCTTGCCAACGGGGCTGTTACAGGCTCCTGTCCCTGGGGAGGGGGCGTTAGTGGGGGGCAGTCCCCCCATGCCAGCACCCGTCCCTGCCCTGCTCTCCTCTGTTCCTGGGTGGCACTGCAGGCAGAGCTGGCAAAGGGCGCTCCTGGTGTGTGGGGCATTTAGCCCATGGGGCAAAGCCCAGCGGCTGGTGTAAAAGGTGCCTGGCAGCATTTCCTCTTGTGCAGGTTTTAGCTCTGTGGCACTCAAAACAGACTTGTGGTCCTCAGCCGCCTCCTCTGTGTTGCAATACTTTGGGGGTATCTCCAGGGTGTCTGGGTGCTGCTGCATGTGGGTGCCCTCCCTGCTGTGACCTTGCTGCCAGCAGTGGTCTTGCAGTGCCACGGGGCTGCAGCACGAGCTGGAGCAGCAGCACCCACCTCCTGCAGCCTGGGTGCTCATCACTGGGGCCAGTTTTGCTCCTGCCCTGCTACCTGTTGTACTGCTTTCGTAGCCAGCTGCCTTCTGCCTGCACGATGTGCCCAGCTCACCCCACATCAAACAGCCCAGCACATGCCTGTGCTGTTGGCGTAGCCACGGCGCTTCAGGTCATGGCAGTGAGTCTGGGAGAGCACTGCTCCCCTTCAGCCCTCCCCACATGTTCTGGCTGGCTCTGCGAGGAAGGTTTAAGATGCACAAAAGCAGTTAAGAGGAGCCGCAAGCCAGTTAACATAAATCATTTGCAAGCCCATCCTCCCGAAGCGAAGCGGAGCCACAGACGGAGGTAAGCGCTTGCCTCTGTAAACAGCACTTGGCAAACATCAGCATGGTGGGCTCCGGGCGACACCGCTCCAGCACCCGCATCCCACTGCCGGCATCGGGGCGTGCAGGGTGTTTGCTCTGCTAGCCAGGCCACGCAGGTGCCGCCAGAGCTGCTCGGGGCTGCTTTAGATGAGGATTTTAGACAAAGCTGTGCGAGCAGCTCTGATAGCGGTGGCAGCAGCTTGCTGGAGCGCCTTCCCCTGGCAGAGACGTCACTGGGTTGTACTCCTCCCTGCATCAGAGCTGTCTCTTTGCCCTCCGTTTGGAGGGTACCAGGCGCTGCTGGGACACTCAGCTTCGCTGTCAGCAGTGCCCAACGTGCCCCAGCGTGGGGAAACTGAGGCCCGGGGCTGTGCAGCCACTCCCGGGGTGGGAGCTGCGCCCAGGGGTCCCACGGGCTGGTGCGGGCAGCAGCAGGTGTTGCACTCATGAAGTGTGTGCGTTTTTGGAGCCTTGCTTGCTCACCCGCTCCTGGAGCCTCTGCAATTGCCCTGAAACCCCTCACATCCCTCTCCTCTGTGCAGCGAGAGCCCAGCAGCCCCCGTGTCCTTCCTGTGCCCTTGGAGACAGAGAAGCCTTTTGCAGAGCGGAGCGTGGCAAGGACAGAGCGAGGCAGGCGCAGGCACCTCAGGGTGGCTCTGCAGGGGTGCGCACTGCGCTGCTGCTGGGATTCGGGGCCCTGCAGAGAGCACAGGCTGTCAGAACCTGCCCAGGTGGCAGCAGGGCAGCAGGCTGCACCGTGCCCGAGCCAGGGAGAGCAGGCAGCATCGAGCGCCCACCCCTGCTCTAGCCCCGGATGGCTTTTGTCCATTTTATGCAGGCTTCCCAGTTAGAGCTTCGTCACTTCCCTGTCCCCGTCCTGGAGCTTCGGTGGAAGTGCCTGCAAGGAGCTGGGCTGCATCCATCCTTCAGACCATGCTTTGCTTTACCACATGGACTTGTCCCCCTATCCCCTTGCTTCCCTCTCTGGTATTTTTATTTTTTTAACCCTTAAAACAGTGCAGTGCCTGGATGTGGGATTCATGTATCAGTGGGGTCTGACTACAATCTCTTAATTCTGCCTTCGGTTTGCTGCGGGTGCTCAGGCAAATAACTTTACCCCTCTGTCCTTGGTGTCCCCATGGGTGTAGTGAAGCTGATGGGGAGTGATACAAAAAGCGCGGAGCTCCCTTGCTGTGTGTAGCGGCATCATTGCCCAGGGCTCAGCGTTCCAGTGGAAGTCACCACTGTGGCCATACACAGGAAGAATGAGGGCTGGGGTCCCCGGGGAGAACCTGGCACCTCCACAGCCACTGTCCCAATGTCCCTGCTTCCAACCCAGCCCCAACGTCAAGAGCAGAACATGGGACGTGGAGATGTTTGACATCTGAAGGTCAGTTGTGTTCAAAGCCAGAGGTCTGTGCTTCCTCCCTGTTTGCAGCTAATTACTGCAGGGATTAGTCTGAACCAGGGTAAAGTCCCTCCCCATGTTGTTAATGGTGAGAATTAAATCGCCTCTGGCTCTGAAACCAAACCCCAGACCCCAGTGCTCCTGAGCCTCAGGGAAGCCAGAATCTGAAGGTTGGCTGCAAGCCTCCAATATGAGTCTAATTAAGGGTGAAATAATCAAAACAACGGGCATTCCTGTTCCTTCACAACGCTGTTTGTGCCCAGCTTTGCAGGGCTGGATCCTGGCTGGGTACTTGGTGCTGCCTGCTGGAGCCGGGTGTGTTTGTGCCTGTGCTGCTGCATGGGAGAGGACTCAAACACATTGTGGTTTTAAGTGAAATTGAGAAGAAATGCAATCCAGCATGTATTTTAGTCCATATAAGGTTTTGTGTAAGATTCTTTGGAGAAAAAAAGTATCCTAAAAATGGGACCTCAACAAGCTGACAGAGCTTGAAATAAATTTTTCTCTCTGCCAGTCTCCTCCCATCCTGGTCCCAGAGCCTCAGCTATTGCTGCTGTATGGGGACACCAGTGCCCGGCCCTGCTGCAAGCAGGGGACGTTCTTGCCGCAGGCTGGCAGTGCCCGGGGTCGGGCTGCTGGTCCCGGTGGTGCCGTGAGTCCGTGCCCTCTGTCCGCCTGCAGCAGAGCAAGGTGCAGCCGCAGCCTGCCGAGCCCTGCCTGCTGCCCAGCCTGCCGGCAGGAGGGTGCCGGCAGGAGGTGCGTGGAGCCAGGCAAGCCTTGCAGCCCTGCTTGCCTCCTGTGCTGCCGCGGGGTCGTGCAAGAGGGTGTCAAAGAGGCCAGGACCTGGCATGGCTTTCTGCAGGGGGCTTCGTCCTTGGTCACCTGCACCGGCTCCCTCTGCCACCGCAGAGGGTGAAGGATGAGCCAAGCCACTGGCACGCTGCTGTGTCCAGCCAGGCTTCCCCCGGCCCTGCTGTCTGTAGCCTCCCTGCTGCTGGTGTCTGAGCACTGCTGGGTGTTTGGGTTTAGGCAGGGCTCCTGCAACTGCCAGCTCACCCTGAGCTCTCCTGGGCAGCCTCTTGTGCCAGCAGCACCAGTGTGCATGGGTTACTGCCTCCCCAGACCATCGCCAGGGCCAACTGGGACAGGCTTGTGTCAGTGGGAGGGTGAGGTGTAAAGGGTCTCTCCCACACCAGTGGTACCCATGTCTTGTATCTATCCCTGCTCGACTTTCCTGGGGTGGGACCTCCCACCTGCCTGGCTCCTGGGGCATGGGGACCAAGCCCCCTGTCCCGTGGGAGGACACGGCAGGGATGCCACCTCGCCTGCAGCAAGGTCCCTGGAGCAGGCGGAGGGATGGAGCAGATGCTGTTAGACCAGATGCCTGGGGGTGGATGCTGCCGGCAGCACCTCCGGGGATGTGGTTGGAAGCATGTGTGTCTGCTCAGGGCTTGTGTCCCGCTTTGTCCCAGCAGAGCCATGCTGGGGAGGACAGAAGGCATCGTCAAGGCTGCTTGCAGTTAAAAAGAGGTCAAGAAGAGGCAGGGAAGATGCAGCAAGTGCACACCGCTGCGCAGAGCTTGGCAATGGGCAGGGGAAATAAGGCTGCGATTCCCACGGTAGGGAGGCTGTGAGCGGAGCCCTCTGCCCTCACAGGGAGGGCGGACAGCGGTATCTGCCCCGTGCTCAGATGCACTGTGTGATTAAGCATAGCTGGTGCAGGTTTGCTAGCGCTGTAACAAAATGGATTTTCTTGCTCGCATGATATCACAGGGACCGAAACACCACTGGAGCAGCATCATCTCCCTGCTGTCTTCCTGCGTGCAGCTGGCATGCTTTCGACGTGCTGCATCTGTCTGTGATTCCCAAGGAGGGGCTGTGGCTGGCATGTCGGCGTTTTCCGTAGAGGGACCGTTGGATCTGGGCACTTAGTGCTTTATTTTAACTTCTATCAGGGTTGTGGAGAGGGGAGAGATGGGAAGAAAAGGTAAGAGGAGAAGTGATGGAAATCTCAGTTGGCTGTAGGAGAAATGGAGAAGCAGATTGTAGTGTAGAAGTCTTTGATTGACCACAGTACCATTTTGTGGCTTTTTCTCCCTCTCTCTGGATAAAGCTGCACCATGACATCCATGCCATTAAACAGGCCATGTTCAAAAGAGAAAATTGCTGCTATTTTCCCCCTTTACTTTACTGCCATAAAAAATTGATCCCACATAGCATCCTTATTTCAGAGACTGCTAAAAAAAATATAAAATTCTCATTTTGGTTTCTGACAGCTGCATAAAGCGTTTTTTAAATAAAAGGGACATGAAACATGTAAAGAAAAAAATCTCAACCCTCACCCTCCCCTGAAGTTTTTGCTCCAGAAAGATGCCCTTATTTCAAGGAGTTGGGAGAGAGAGCGCAAGTGTGCCAGTGTGAGAAGGGATTTCGTTTCTCTCTTTTCTTGAAGCTGGTGATCGAAATTAAGACTTTGCTGGTAGCTGGACAGCAGCTGGAGCAGCAAACCCCCTTGCTTGCCTGAGCTGGGATGCGATAGACTTCCTTCGGTAGCAGAGTGCTTTTAGGGGGTGATGGCAAAGAGCTTGCACTGAGGTGGATAGGCAGCAGGCTGGGGAGCTGGGGTCTGCTGGGGCACTTGCGGTCAACAGGCTGAAGGATACTGGGGAGAAATGAGGCGTCTTGAGCTGCACCCTCCTGACCACACCAGTGGTACCCACGTCGTGCATCTATCTCTGCTCATCCTCCCTGGGGTGGAACCTCCCTCCTGCCTGGCAGGGTGGCACCCTGGGAAGGTGACAGACAGGAAGAAAGCGAGAGGAAGAAGTGAGAAGCCCAAAAAGGGATTTAAATGGCAAGCAGGTCACGGCAGGTCCGTGTGGAGGGAAGGGATGGAGCTAGGCAAGGTAAGGACTTTGGACTTTGGCAGCTTTGAGTCAATGGTGTTGGAGCACGTGAGAAGGATGGAGCGACATGGGCTGAAGGGGAATGTGGACCCGGCAGAAGGGGGCTGCACAGAGCAGGGTAACGGGAGATCAGGTCAGCTCTCACTGGAGGAGTTAATGATCTTAATAAGAGTCATCCCATTTAAACAAGTTGCTCTTCTGAAAAGAAGATTAAGCAGAGGGAGTGTTGACGAAGCGCCAAGCAGGGCTGCCAGGACTCCAGTGAGCAGCAAGCTGTTGCTCCCCCTCTCTCCACCTGCTCTGCAGCTCCTCTGCCTCTGCTCTCTTCCTGATTAACGACCAGTTTCCCGTGGCTGCCGGACACGGGCGCAGCCAGGCCACTGGTGCCTGTCCCAGCAGCAGGAGTAGGTGCCGTGCTGCAAAGCCGGGAAGGATTTCCAGCTGAAGAGTGGCCCTGTGCTCGTTACTTGGCTTGGCTGCGTGCCCCTGCAGGTCTGTGATTAGTGGAAACGATTCCTAGGGAGAAGTGTGGTGGGTGCGGTACAAGGCATCCCTGATGATGTTAGGTGGGACAAGGCTTGGCAGAGGACAGGAGAGGGAAGGTGACAGCCCAGCGAGCTGTTTGAGCTGCGCAGGTTGTAAATGGTATAGCAAGAGCAGTGTTGCTGCATGCTGCGTGCCCAGCCCGCTCCCTCCATGCGAGCAGGGCTATCAGCGGGGCTGTCAGATGTGCCACCAGAGCCTCCCTGTGTCTTCTCCCTGCTCACATTGACATCTGTTTGCCTTTCATGTCCAGCAGACCTCTGAGTTATGAGGCTCTTTCCTCCACCAGGATCTTAGGGAGATGATGAAGAGTTAGATGAGCTCTCCATAAATAGCTATGCCATTAAAAACCTTCAGCTCCTGTTTTAATGTTAGCAGGATTAGCTGTCTGCAAAAGTATAGGCTTAAGACTCGGCGATAGGCTTTGCCTTGGTAATATGTCTCTATTTTCTCCGGCTTGATTTCTCCAGCCAGCCTGGCTCTGAATGCAATAAATTTTGCTCTTCTTTACACCTCAGCTGATGACTTATTCTTTGGAGCCTGTGTCCTTGGCTAGCCAGAGACCCTTCAAAGCTAAATTTTGTGCTTGCCTACTCTGAAACCAATGAGGTCCTTACAGAAAGGGCCAGGATGCGTGTAACTATTAGGGTTGAAGGATGTTACTGGTGCAGTTCTCCAGTCTCCAAATTAATCTTAGTTTTGAGTAATGGCCTGGACACAAAAGGGGATGTGCTAGTCAAATCTGTTGGGGTGCCACGTGCGTTATGCATGCAGAGAAGGGTCAGGCTGTCAACAAGAAGCCCCACGACCTTCATGACCATGAGGACATGAAGAAGCTGGGATGGAAGGATGACACAGTGCAGAAGGATAACGCAGTGCATGGTGAGCACAAGACCTTCTTCTGCAAATGGGGGATTGACAGACTAGAAAGTCTGAGCTGTGTTGGTTGTAGGGTCGCCATGAACTGCTAACATGATGTGCTCATGGAAAAAGCACACAAGATCTCAGGGAGCTCATAGGGAAGCCCCACACGGCAAGACAGGGGGTCAAAATGCCATCCCTTGGGTCTCTGGTGAACTGTGGTTTATGGTGTAAACCGGTGATTAGCAGCCATGTGTGTAGTGTGCTGCCCTGGGAACCCCAGCAGCCTGGGAGCAGCTACCTGTCCTCTTCAGTCATCCCTGCGGTGGGGTGGCAGCTTCCAGGGAGAGGAGAGATGGGGGCTAAGGCGGGTACCTGTCACTGCTTTCTCTGGAGCATCTGCCTGGGAGCATGAGTCGATTCCCAAAGGTTAGAGGAAAATACAGTTGTTCTTGTAAATACAGCAAAGGGGTAAATGTGCAGAGGGAGAAAGGTTCTTCAAGCTTATGTACAGCATCCACCTGGAATAAATGAGAAATTTCCAGTGGATAGCTCTGGGCTGCAAACCTGAAGGTTTCAAACCACCAAAGGAAGCTGATTCTGAAAATCACTACTAGCGGATGCAGAGGCAACCAGCTGACCTGTCTTCAGGCCAGTTCATTAGCAGTTTCCAAAGGGGTTCCCATGAAGCAGGTGCCTGCGGTCAGTGACCCTGAGGCACCTCCTGGGCTACCATGTCTCCAGCCACCCAAGCGCGGAGCCAGCATCTGCCCCTGCAGTGTGCCGGTGTGCTGGGGTGCTGTGGTACACTGCCTGTTTGTTTTGGGTTTGTTTTATTTTTTTTTTCACTGCAATATAAACCCAGTGTGTCTTTAAGGCCATGCATGTGTAGGGGGATTTGCTGATGGCTCATCTTTCTAGCAGGCTTTTTCAGCTGAATGTCAGTTTATTGCTTTTGCAAATTGTCTTGTGCCTACACAGAACCGGCTGCCTCAGCAGAGGGCTTTGCCAACAACGTGCTCTATAAAAGGGTTATTAGGATAACAAGAAAGAAAACAGAAACCTTTGCAGAATCATAACAGTATAGCGTAGCCCTCCCCCTCCCCTCTCCCAGTTTATTACCCTCAAGTGCTTCTGAGTTGGACTTCAAACCATTGCGCTGCTGAATATAAACAGCAAGGTTAAAGTACCCTAGACAGGAGCTAACTCTTTGGCAATTATCTGGTCAGTGGCAGAGCACCGATCTGTAGCTCGGCATAAACATCATCAGGAAAATATGCACAGTTTGCAAATTAAAAAGCAATTGCATTGTCTCAACCCAAGCCAGAAGCCTTCTGGTATGATTAGGGTCTCACTGGTGGAGCCGGCCGGAGCATCCTTTGGGTCTCTGACATCAGTCCTTCGTCAGGGGAGCCTGTTGCTGGATGTTCCTGTTTTATCTGCAGTACTTTTGTACCTGCCTGGGGGGCATGTTTTATCAGATGTTTTTGTTTGCCAAAAAAAGCACAGATTTCACTGTCAAAGTGAAGGAGGGCAGAACAAGGCAAGAAGAAGTCAAAGTAGTCTTCTGTGATACTTTTGAAATGATGCTGTGTTTTTCTCAGCCTGATAGAGGGGGAAACATTTAAGTGAAATGTTCTGGTTGACACACTGCAGATTTGGCTTGTTTGTTGTTTTTCTAACTTTTAGGGTCAACTTTTATAGTAAAAAAAACCTTATTGGTGCTGCTCTTCTCATCTGGGCTTGTTCTCTGCCTGTTGTGCCTTACAGCACTGTCTGCTCTTGTTTGAAGCCAGCTGGGACAGACAGAGATTAAATGACTTGACGAGGGTCGCTCAGAAAGCCTGAGCAGAGCTCATGTCTTTGAGCCCCAAAGTAGCAAAAGGCTGGGCTCAGCTGCCTCTTTCTGTTGCCCTTTTTCCTCAGGGCTCGAGAGACTTCATTGCTAATTCTGGGCTACCCGCTTAAGTGCTGAGCTAAGGCTTTTGGAGGTGAGCCTTGAGAGGGCATCATGATCCAGGAGGGATGTACATGAGCACAGGTTGCACAATTGGACCTGGAGACACGTGGGGCAGTTTGGTGTGTGAACACACCACCATAACCGGTTGCCTTCCAAGTTCCCAGTGGTTTTGTAGGTGATTCTGCATGTCTGCTTTCATTTAAAATCAGGCCTTTTGGTGGAAAGATGATGGAAGTCACCTCCTCAGCTATCGCTCCCCCTCACTGCAGGGCAACCTGAGCTGTCTGAAGCAGAAGGGCTCCCATCCTGGCAAAGACAGGACACCATCTTATGTTAACTTCTGCTGATTCCTGCTTCTGTCTTTCCCAGCCCCCTTGTCTGGGGTCTGCTCAGCTCCATCTTTCGCTGTCCCCACTCACTGAGCTCCTTCTTTTCCTTCCTTGCTACTTTCCCCCTTTTGCCAAGGCCGGGAGAAGTGGTGATGAGCTCCAGGCGAGAGGCAGAGCCAGCATGGGGCTTGTGTGCCTGGTACCCAGCATCAGTGGATGGAGGTGACGATGGGTCTGAGTGGGCAGGGTGCCTTGCCCCAGGCGCTGGCGGTGTCTGGCATGTGTCCCCTGCTCCAGCAGCACCTGTGAGACCTGCTGCCGGCTGGGGCTGAAGCTCAGTCCCCTTCACAGCACATTTTCCCAGCACAGCTCGAACAACGCCCTCCTAAAACGTCCTCCTAGGAGTCTGCAAAGGCCACTTTCTGTCAGCTGCCGTTTCCCATTCCCATAGCAAGGCTTTCTCGCCGCTGCTCGTGGCTGGTGGAATGCATGACGATGCTGTTCTTGCTGCTGCTGGGCTGTGGCGGGCAGGGCAGTGACGGCAGCGCCAGCTGCTCTCCAACATCCTTTGCCAGATCACCCTCCAGGTCAGCTCCGGTGGTGGGAACACCCACTGGAGCATTTCTTTTTCAGATGAAAAATCTCAAAAGTACAGCCGGTACTCAAAAGTACTAGCAGCCGGGTACATGGGCAGGCATTGGTGGGAAGGAGCGGTGCTCAGTCCCCAGGGCTGAACTGCCAGGAGCTCCTGGGGCTTCTCGCTCCAGACCTCTGCTCCAGCAGTCTGGACCATGCACGTGTGCAGCTGAAACACAGCACAGGACAGATGCCAGCACCTCCCCAGCGAGCTCAGCTGCTGGAGGGGCTCCAGGGAGGTCTCGTGTTGAGGGACCAAAGCTTCCAGAGGAGGCACCTGCCCTGGGCACGTTATTTGCTGCAGTTTCTCTGCACTGATGAGCATTTCTTCTTTTTATGATTACTATCTTAAAGTGGAGAAAAGGACCTGGTGCCTTTGGGTCAGGTGCATACAGAGGGTGTTTCTTTAACCGTCAGATCCTCTAGTTAGGCTGGGGTGACCAGCTCAGGAGCTGCATTGCTTGGGGTGCCTCTGCCAGGAGCAAGCCGCCCTCTCCCCACCTCCACATCTCCATGAAAGACCTGTTTCAGCTCTGCCCCAGCCCTTGTCACCTACATGACATTCCCTGCGCAGGCCCAGGAGCTGCGTGAGCATCGGTGGCTGTATGAAGCAAGGATAAGCAGCTCAGCTTCAATTAAGCCGGGAATCAATAGGGGATTAATTTGTATTAAGAGAAACATGTGCTGCAAAGGGAGGGGTTACGCTTCTCCCAGAGGTGGGGTGGCCGTGGGTGGGACATGGGGGCCACTGGCAAATACTTCATACACGTCACCCTTCAGCACTCAGCCACGAGTGGCCACCAGAAGCTGACAAGAGGGATGCTGGTGTCTAGGGAGAGCGATGGGTAGCCGGGAGCGGGGCCAGCACTGGGCTCCAGCTGTTCACGGGAGCACAGGGAGATGACTGGGCTCACCTTCGTATGTCTCCACGCAGAGCTGCCCCCCTCTGCCTCAAGCAGTGCTTCATGTTTACAGGGCATGGTTTTTTCCACAGGGGCTTTTAAGGCAATTCCTATCATCTGCTTGGTCTTTTTAAGCTACGAGCCAAATGTATTCCTGCAGACACCAGCGTGCTTGCATGGAAGCCGTTGTGATGTCTCCTGCTCCCCTTCTGCCAAGAAAGGTGGGTCTGCTGAGGTTGGTGGAGGTGTGCCCGAAGAGCGGGGTCACCACGCTGGCATCTGGTGGGACTCAGGGCTGCATCCTGCACCTCTGGCGACGAGTTCGGAGAAGGGACTTTCTTGCTTTCCCTCCCCTAATATTACATTTTAGGGTCTGTAAAGATGAAAAGCAGAGCTGAGAGAGGCTGTCACTGTTTAGACCTGGTGCGAAAGCACCCGACCATGGAGGCGATGGACATGGAAGGATGCCCGCTCACCCCTGCAGCCTCCCCGGAGGTAGCCAACCGCATGTGGAGAACGGCTCGCTGCTTGCTGTACCGCCCGGGATTGCTGGCAGCACTGCAGAAGTCACACGGGTGACCTTGGTGGGAATGCAGCCTGCCCGGCTGGCTGGATTGGCATTGCTGCTCCAGCCAGTGCGGCTTGGTCCCTGGAGAGCAGAAGGCTCTGGCACCTGTGACCTGCGGTGTCACATCCCACACAGCCAGATGTGCCCTGAAGCTGTCCCAGCTTGGCAGGGAGCTGGGAGACAGGGACAGGGTGTGCCCAGCCTCCAGGATGGGGACAGGGACCAAGTTGCTGGAGCATTGCTTCCAGACCAGCTGCTGGTGTAGGTGAGCCAGTAAGAGATTAAGGAAAGACTGGTTTTTATGGCTATAACATCCTAAACTGTAGCAAATTGGGAAGGAAATGATACTGTGATGGTTTTTTTCTTTCCTGTGTGTTTCATGCTGATTCTGTGCGTGCAGAGCAGGGCCTGGAACCAGCCAGGTGCTGCTCCCCACTCCTGTTTCACCTTGTTTTACTTTGCAGGGAGAGGACAGGGAATAAAAATGTTAGTCACTTTTCTCTGAAAAACTCTTGACATTTTTCCTGTAGCTCTAGCACCAGAGCTAACCCTTCAGTCGGAGTTTGTTGGAGGAAATCAGCTGTATTGGATGCCTTAGTGTTAGAATTTTCCTCTCCCTCTGCTTCCTCCCTTCACGCACATTGTTTCTTCTCGCTGTTATTTCCATACCTCCTCTCTCCAGCCAGCCCTCCCCAACGCTGTTTGGAGCCACTCGGGCATGGCAGTGTACTCCATCCCACATCCTGCCTTGAACGTGTCCCAGCCCACCGGATTGTGGTTTTGAACAAGACGGGGAGTGGACAGCATCTTCCCATATCCACATGTTCAATTTGAAATGGCAAATGGGTCACCTTCCATTAAGTGTGCCACACGTTTGAAAAAAGCAGAACAGAAAGGGAAAACCAACAAGAGCAATGGTGAGGTTTGATTTATCTAAGGCATGAGCTAATTCTGCTTGCCTGGGTTTGATGCTGCATCAAGCACCAGCCCAAGCCGTAGCCCTGCCACAGAGAAACTGCACCCGCTGGAGCTCTCGTCCTCCCTTGGCTGTGTACATGCATTGTCTGCTGGGGAAGTGCTGCATTTTAGGAAGCGACTAGAAATGTTTACAACAAATTATATAAAAATCAATAGACTCGCTGCTGAAGGGTCTGCCCTCCCGCGGGCGGTGAGCTCCGGGAGAAGCATGTCGGCACTCTGCTCCTGTGGCTTCTGCCTCAGCACAGTCCCGGTTGACAACAGGTTACCCCGGGAGAAATGATAACACCCTCGTGTTCCAGTTTATAAGGTAGCAATCAGATCAGGTCAGGTTTATGATCCACCTAGCTTATTACTATTTCCATTAGTAGCTGCTAGCAGATGTTGGGAGAGAAGGATTATTACTCTCACACTGCATACTTAGCTGGCAGATTATTGAAATTTCTTTCTAATCCTAAGCAGTTACTTGGGAGGTATAAATCCTTGAGTGATAGCACTTATATTCCTCAGTACTTTGATCTTGGGTAGCATAACTGATGATACTCTGATTAATCTGATTTTTGTTCCTTAAAAAAATTATCGTGTCCCTGGCATCTCGAGGCATTGAGTTCCGCAGGGAACTGTGTTTCTCATCGTCAGATCTGAACGTTTACATAATCAAGCTCAGAGATACCTTTTCTCTTACGTGGGGATTTATACCTCTACGTCCTTTGAAATTCATTTCTTCCTTTAAGTGAATCAAATCCCCTGAATGTTTTCAGTCTGCCACTGCGTGAGTTCCTCCTGTGCTCCCAGCAGCCACGTTGCTCTTCCCTGCCCCGCATCTGCCTCTTCCCTGCACTCGGCATGGCACAGCCCCACGTGGTGTCACAGATGAGGGACCCACTGATTTATAGACCTGCTCGCTAATATGACAGTTTTATTTACCGCTCGCTTCTAAGCACAAACTAGCATCTTTGGACCATCACTTGCACTGAGATGTTTGTGCTCCAGAATGCTTCCATCTCTTCCTCGAACGGTTGGCGTTAATTTGGAGCTGAATTTGGAGCTGCATCAGCATGCATGATGGAGGAGTCCTAACTGTTGTTCCCCAAAAGCAGTACCTTGGATGTGCTTGCCTTGAATTGCCTCTGTCAACATGCTGTTGCATTCCATGAATGAGCTGACCCCTTCCAAAGTAACATGCATGTGTGTCTAGTCCCATCTGATTTTTTTCCCTTCTGTAAGGATTGCCGCCGTCTCACTGCATATGTATCACTTGGGATGCTCCGCTGTTCCATCCTACAGCCAGCGTTTTGGCCCCTGTCATTGGAAGGCATCCTTCTTCTTCACCTTCTGCTCTTTCCCATCCTCTGGCATTTCTCCTTCTCTGCACTGACCAGGCTCAACTGAGATCGTTGCGCAGAAGAGTGTGCTTTGAGATTTTTTTGCTTTTCAGGAGGCAAGGAAGCTCCAGCGGCTGAGCAGTGCTTTATAAACCCATGAGCATCTCCACCCAAGGAGCTGAACAAATGCACTTTCAGAGGTCCTTGGAAGAAAAGCTTTGCCAACAGGTTTTCTCAAGTCTAATCTCCGCTCTCCTCTGCACTCCGGGTGTTTTTTTCCCGTTTCCTCCTACTTGAACAACAAAAAATTAGGATGTTATGGGAAAGGTTGAAATGGATGGCAGTGGTACTGCTAGACTGCAGGCTGGGCATCTCTCAGCCCTGCCGAGGTGTTTGAAGGGAAGACAATCTCATCGCACCTTGTGCAAACAAGGTGACTATCCTGGCTCCCCCCTCGGCACCGGCTGGGCCCCGGCCGGCACTGGCTCGGGCTCTGGTGCCTGGTGGCGTGCTTCGAGAGAGATGCAAAATGAAAGACAGAAGGACAGAAAAGAGGATCAGAAAGCAAGGGCCCATTTGCAGATGTTACAAGAAGAGGTTGCTTTTTTTCTGGAGAAGACAGAGGTAAAACACGGTAACAGCCTTCAAATACGTGAAACGTTGCTGTTGCTGGAGAGGAGGCAGTAACAAAACCCTCCTCCTTCCCCACACCTGCATAATTTTTAAACCCTTTAGTGTCTTGCCTCGGCATTCATCCCCTTTGCTGCAGCTTGCATCTGCTGCTGTGTAGCGTGAGGCAGGGGAGCAGTTTTACCCCTGCCCTGTGCCATTCTCCTTTGTTCAGAGGCCCCCGGCTGCAGGAGCGGTGCGATGCGCTGAGAGGCTCAGCTCAGAGATCCCAAAGGTTTCACAACCCATACTCAAACACAAGATCGAACTGCATTTTTCCTATATCTCAGGATTTTGAAGGTCACCTTGTAGCCAGGTGAGAGGAGCACAAAGGGTGTCCAGCTGGCACTGCCAGGCTTAGCTTGTGCTTGCTGCCGTCACGCTGATGGCTGCCTGGCAGCGGTGTGATTCGGTGGTTCTTGCATTGCTCTGGGTTTCGATTTTGGTGCTGTGCTGGTCACACCAAGGTGCTCCTGTCTAACCAGCGACCCTGTGACCCTCCAGGGCCCACCGGGGTCGCAGAAGCAACCATGTGCTTCAACCCTAAAGTGGGGCATGCACATGTCCTTATGGGCAGTGCTGAATCAGCACCTCCACACTTCTTATCCTGCTGTAAAATGTTAGGAAGCTGGTGATATCTTGATCTAGAGGTTTCTTCTGGTTCCAGGATTTCGTATGCTTGTGCACTGAATGATAAACAACTAAGCATCCCCTGCAGCCAGTTCAGCAGGGACAGCAATAGGATGCAATACCTGCAATGGTCAGATGGCATCTGTATGCTTTCCTTCAGCTTCGCCGCTTGCCCAGCTCAGCCTTCAGCAGGGACACATCTCCGCAGCACTTATTTATATATTTTTCCTCCCCTCGCTCCTCAGAAAAATCAATTCCATTCCCCAAACAATGGCGAAGGCCTTGAGGAGATATTGATCTGTGGCAGAGCTGGAGAGGGGAGCATTTGTGACACAGAGATGCTCTTTTGTAAGTAAGATAATTACCAGATCATGGGGACACTTGCTGAATAGGATGACATTAAATAGGCATCAGGGTGAAGGGCACCAAGGCCCTCTGAATGAAGCATCGGAACAGTTCTGTCCTCCCCAGCGGCTCCAGCTCCTCCTCCCTGCTTCCCTCTGCCATTGCTTCTGCTCCCCACCCCAGTCCCTCCTTTTGTCCCCCCACTCCTTCCAATTTCATCTCTCTGTCCCCTCCCTACAGTTCCCTGTTGTCCTGTCTCACCCAAATAAATACCAGGTAACACTGCCTCTAGTGCAGCCCCTCCTCACCGGTTGGGAATCCCTGCTGCAGTGGGGATGCGCTGGGCTGTGGTCCCCAAAACCAGGGGACAGCAGAAGGGGCTGCTCTCCTTGCCTTGGTTTTGCCAGTGCTTCCAAACACTGGTTTACTTTTTTAAGTGCTAGCAGGAAATACAGACCTCCGCAGCAGCACCGAGCGCTGTGGCAATGAACTCCATGGTGATTTTAATAGTTTTCAGGTAACAGGTCTTGGATGGGGCAGAGGACTGTCCCCCTGCTGCGAAGCTTCGGCAAACAGGACTGGGGTAGGGGTGGCTGCTGGAGGACCCAGAGCCTAGGTCCTGGCTTTTACTGCTGCGGGTGGGTTCCCCTAGGGAGCTGATGGTTGACTCTCAGCATGTTGGTAGTGCACGGACCACTTGTCCACTGGTGCTGTCCCCATCAAGGTCCCAGGGCGCTGGCAGCTGCGGGGACCTGGTGTAGCCACAACCATGCCATAGCTGTGCAGGTGAGGGATGTGCTGGGAGGGTCAGTAACTCCTAGAGCAAGGGCAGAGCTGGAAAAGGGGTGCTCGGAGCCTTGTCTCCATCCATGCTGCTCCTGGGACCTTGTGGGATGCTTTCCCCACCAGAGCAGCACCTGCCGCTGCTGTGAGTGATGGTCAGGTTTGACTCGTGGAGGAGCCACAGCAAGATTTGTTGCCTGGGCTTTGCAAGGCATCCCCTGGAGCTGCCAGCTCCAGGGTGCACAGTCCCAGAGCAACAAGGGCCTTGGCACCAGGTGTGCTCCCAGACGTCACGTTAGCAGGCAGCTCTTCTGCCTGGTCTCAGTGTTGTGGGCACTTGAAGCCGTGTGGGGATGTTTGGTCACGGGGCTGGATGATGATGCGATTCACTGATGAGCAGGACAGCCGCTGCCAACTGCATCTCATAAACTGGCACAGCACATTGTAGAAAAAAACAATGCACAACTCACAATACTACGTCGTAAAATGTCCCTTTTTATTTACACTGACACTGGTAGTATTCTCTTAATTACTCGTTGATAGACTACAAATAGATTATGGTGCATTTTGCAGGATTAATGGATCCCTTGTAAGAGGAGCGACCCTCAGAGCACAGGCTCTGCAGGCCAGGAGGGAGGAGAGCGGGTCCTGTCCCTTCGTGGGGCGCAGCCACGTGTCCCACCAGCCATCGCTGCCTCACCAGGACTCATCCAGACCGTTCATAAAATATGGCACCACAGCCTGAATGCCAGCAAGGTCTGTGCTCACACACACTCCAAAAACCTGGAGAGGGGCTATTGCTGGCTGCCCGTCTGTGCAGAGAGGTGATGCCAGGGCCCTCCAGCCTCACACCCTGCCTCTGGAGGTTTCTTTTGATCCCAGCACATTGCCAAACCCCCTCTCCAGCACTGCGGTTCCACTAAAGAGACGATGCTTCCCGGCTGTTATCAATGTGGTGTCAGAGATAACCGAGTGTTTTCCTTTACTCCCAGGGTGAAAGGGCTCTGGGGTCTGAGGGTGTGAGCCAGTAACGGCGGCAGCCACCTCCAGTCCTCCCCTTGACTTCAGCAGCTGTGGAGCTCACACCTCTGGCCAGGGCTGCTGCTGGTTTATTGCTGCCTGGTTTCTGCTGCTCCTGTGCAGCACCTTTGGGTGTTGCACCTTTGAGTTTTGCACCTTCGGATCCTGGCCAGCGAGGAGCAGGGTACTGGAGCAGCGAGCCATGATTTCCATGCCTCCACCAGCTGCCGGCTCCCTCCAGCCCCGTGTCTCGGCATTATTAAGTGTCTCAGTGTTATTCCCTCCCATCACCAGGCGAGAGCCGACTTCGCAGCCTGACCAGCACCAGGTGAAAACAACAGAGTAGGGAATCTTGTGCCTTTAAAATAAAATAAAATAAAATAAAATAAAAAAATCCCATTACCATTATTGAATAAAATACCAACAATTTTAAAAACTCTTAAATATTGTTGCTGCATTTCCAGCTGTTAAAATCTTCTGTATTTAGTTATCATAATAACAAAGTGCTGCGGCTGATTTGAGCAGCGGGGAGGCAGCACCATTATTCAGAAGGGTTTTAAATGGTTGGGTTTTCTTCCTCGCAGTGGTGCTCTCTCGCCTATTAAAAGTCCCTTTGTTGCCTTGGCACCTCTGGCCCGGGTGGCGGAGGTGGCACCCGCGCATTGGCGGATGCCCCGCTGGCGCATAGCAACAGCGCCGGTGCCACACGGCTTGGGCTTCGGTGGGATGCCGGGAGCCGGGCATCGCAGGCGTCAGCAGAGCCAAGCAGAAGCTCTGCCGCTTCGCCGGGAAGGTCTCACGCTGCAGAGGTCATAAGGAGAAGGAATATGGAGCGAGCGAGACCCGGGGTGCAGCTGCGGGGAGCACAGGGCTCTCTAGGGGGGTCTTCTCGGCCAGGCTGAGCCCCCGGGTGCTGCGGGAGGTGGGCATGCCCGCGGCCCCGTCTGGCAGGGCAGGGGGGTCCCGCTGTGCCAGCAGTGTGACCGGACCACCCCTGCCCTGACTGCAAGGCGGAGGCGGTAGGGAGTGGGGCACACGGGGTGACCATCCCGGAGGTCAGATCCCCAAGCTCGCGGCTGAGCTGGATGAGTGACATTACGAAGCGTGCACAGGGCCGCGTAGCTTGCTCCTGCTCTGGGGAGCAAAAGGTCCTTGCTGCAGGTGGCAGCGGGGTGCAGCCGGGTAGCGCAGGACGGGGCCTGGCCGCCTCCCAGCAGCAGCGTCTCGAGGGACCAGTGATCCACATCGGCGCGGTGACCGCTGAGTGCTTGGTTTTGTCACCCCACATCGGTGGGGTTAGAGCAGAGGGCAGGGGCACCTGGCGTGGGGGGCTGGGGGGGCCGCAGCAGGCTGCGGCACATTTCCTTCCGACAGAAAAATGCTATTTCAGTACCATCCCCCCGAGGTGGCGAGGGCTGGCGGAGACGTGAGAAAGCATCCAAAGGCTCTCAGGAGCATCTCGAACGGCCGGTGGAGGCAGGCTGCTGCGGTGCAGCCTCCGGGGGACCACAGGAGGCGGTGAGCCCGGTGGGAAGGACCTTCGGTGTGCCAGTGCCCGTGGGACAGCCCGTGGGACAGGGCAGGGGCCCGGGGAGGGGGTGGCAGAAGATGCCATGTCCCAGTGACACCAGTGCACTGTGCTGCCAGCCGAGCGGCGGGCAGGGCTGGCGGTGACCTGGCATCTCAGCCATCACGTTTCGGGTGCCGGGCCACATGAAAACCTTGTCGACAGGAGTAACCATATTGTCCCCAGGCTCCTCGCTGCGGCAGCGTGTTCCCCAAAAGGTTACCTCCAACTAGCGGCGCATTGTGGGTAATGAGATGCAAATTGATAGCGAGACAATAAGGCTGTCTTGTGAGCCCTTCCGACAGGGCCAGTGTTTAAAAGTCAGCCTGATTGCCTCGCTGGCAATTTGCATAGCATTAACCAGAGAGATTTTCTTTTTAAACTTGAACTTTTTTTTTTTCCAGAGGTCACCTCAAACTAATTACAGCTCCAATGCCGCTTTACAAAAGAGGGTTCTGCGGTTGTGATGGCAGGGTTGGAGTGTAAGGAGGAGACTTTCCCAGCATTGGGAGTGGGGAGACCTCATCCACGTGAACTTGGGTGGGTTTTGTGGGTGTGCACCAAGGTAATTTAATAAGAAAACCCCATTGGGTGAATGTGGGTGCCAAGCACTGCATCTGCTATGGGAGACAGCAGTGGCAGGGCTCAAGCCCCAGCACGTGAAAGTGATGGATCCCCTCTGTTGTCATCTCCGGCGCAGGCACAACCTCCTGCTGCCTCTCACCTGCCAATGCAGTTTTGCTGGGCTGGAGGGAGGTAGGGTGACCCCGCTGCCCACTTGGGATGCTGCAGTGAAGAGGGTTGGGAGTGCCAAGTCCTGGGGTGTTTGCACCTTTTCCTTCACTGTGGTTTAGTTCAAGTGGGGATTTCAAGGTGTTTTCTTTTAAGTCGGTGTAAAAGTGTCCGGGGACCTCAGCCAGGGAGGGCTACAGGAGAAGTGGTGTCAGGCTGCTGGGGACATGGCGTCACAGTGACTCCACTCTGACCTGGGCCATTTGATTTTATGGTTGAATTCTTTGGGTTCCAACTGGGCTCATGTCCGCTTAGTCTTACAGTTGGATTAGATGATCACTGTAGGTCCCTTTCACCTAACTATTCTATTCTTTCTCATCTTTTGCCTTCCTTTCCCTTTCCCTTTCCCTTTCCCTTTCCCTTTCCCTTCCCTTTCCCTTCCTTTTCCCTTCCCTTTCCCTTTCCCTTCCTTTTCCCTTCCCTTTCCCTTTCCCTTCCCTTTCCCTCCTCTTCTTTTTTCTTTTCTTTCTTCTCTTTTTTCTTTTCTTTTCTTTTCTTTTCTTTTCTTTTCTTTTCTTTTCTTTTCTTTTCTTTTCTTTTCTTTTTTTCTTTTCTTTTCTTTTCTTTTCTTTTCTTTTCTTTT
>JAVJGI010000050.1:135174-187420 GCA_035590275.1 Ibycter americanus | reverse complement strand
TCTTTTCTTTTCTTTTCTTTTCTTTTCTTTTCTTTTCTTTTTTCTTTTCTTTTCTCTTTTCTCTTTTCCTTTCATTCTACCCTACCCTACCCTACCCTACCCTACCCTACCCTGTTTTCTAGCAGCTCATAGCTTAGCGTAGATCTTTGCTAACCCAGTTCGGTGTGACTAGGGTGAGGAGCAGTGCCTGCACCAGGCAGCTCTGCCAGCGGTGAAGCAGAAGGCAAGCGGTGAGCAGCTCGGGGGCGGCAGGGCTGCCCTCTCTGCCCCAGCAAAGTGGCTGCCCAGCCTGCGAGCAGGCGCGCGGCTCGTCAGGGGTTCAGCTGGGCTGGTGCAAATGCACGGCCAGCCAGGGCTTACACGGAGCACCTCCCATTATCGAGGCTGTCTTCAAGACACGAAGCACGCACTCTGTGCTCTGCGACCCTGGGAAGACGTGGGATGGCCCTTCCAGATGGTGTCTGTCTGCTGCGATGCTCCAGGGATGGGGTTTGCCACCCGTTGTGCCGCAGTACGAGCAGCCCCTGCAAGGCAGCGAGTCCCTGCCACGGGAGGCAGCGAGTCAGTGCGGTGGTGGGTTTGAAGAGCCAGCTGGACAATTTTATGACCATTAATATCATTTGTAGTTTGCAGGCCGTGGCTATGATACAAATAATTAAATCTCATGCTTCACAGCGTCAGCTGATCACTTGCTGCAGTCAGGAGTGAATCTCCTACGCAGAGCGTGTACAACTGATTAACTCTGTTGGAAGGGTTGGTTTAATCTCCTTCCGCTGGCCTGTTCCTTAGTTTCCTTCCTCCTGGCTGCAGCGGTGAGGCTCAGCACCAGGCATCCCCTTCTCCTCCTTCACAGAAGCCCAGCAAGAGAGTTTCCCTCCGAGGTCCCTTGGTATGGGTGGAGGCAGGCCAAGCATGAGTCTTCCCCAGGCTCCCCACCAACATCTGCTGTCTGCCCAGCCATGTCCCAGGCACCCTGACCGGGTGATGCTGGGGACCTGATGCCTCCCAAATTCCCCTCAGTCCTCCCTGCTACTGTTGTCGAAGGCTGGAGATGCTCAGAGAAGCAGCCTGGTCCAAGATGGCATCCTGGGTCCTGCTGCCTGGTCTGCAGGTAGATCTGCCTGCTGGAGGGCATCCTCTGCTCCTGCCCTAGGGTCTTCAGGCCATTTGTTCATTTGCCTCCCAGCTTCTGGCAGTCCTTAGATCCTGAATCCTTGGGATCTTTCCCTCCGGGCTGCCATGAAGCATTTGGCATCCCCTGCCAAGCCAGTGTGCGGCTGTGGCCTCATCTCACAGCATGCTTCAGCCGCCTCTTCCTCTTCCTTGTCACCTGGAGAGGCTCCTCCTTCCAGGCTGAAGCCAGCTGAGTACACACACATCAGCTCCTTCCTCTGTGGCATCCTTCTGCCCCGATTTTTAATGTATTATCTGAGATGTCAGACCCAGGAGCAGAGCTCACAACACTCCTCCGGGTTTGTCAGCAGCTCTGGCACCCTTGATGTCTTGTCCATTCCCTGAGCAGCCCCTTTCTGGGGCAACATGCCAGCCAAGGCTGGAAGGATGGAGATTGGCAGTGTGATGGCACCAGGTTATTGAACAATGCTGGCTTAGCAAGTCACTATTGCACCGTCCTGCTTAGCTGAGGATGGCAGAGCTGCTGCTGCCGTGGCTCTGTGCCTCGTCAAGGGAATCAGGGTGGGAAAACTGAGCAGAGAATATTTTTATATTTTTCCTTTTTTTTCTTTCTCTTTCCTCTTTTTTTTTTCCATTCCTAAAGATTGAGTATAATCAGAGCTAATCAGAAAATTATGAGCTGTCTGATTGCTGATTAGATTCCTAATGTTAATATAGTCAAGAAGCCTCTCTTAGTGTTGTATTTTAAGAGAAGCGTAAAAATAACGTCTTAGAAGGAGCAAGCCAGAGCTGCTGGAGCAGCAGGGAACCCAGTGCTGGCTCCAGCAAAGGAAAGCAGGGTTTCACTGCTCACCAGAAATCCAGGCCGGCAGGGGCGAAGGGACAGGACCTACCCAAACTACAACCAGGTGCATTGGCTGTGAGCGGGCTGTAGAGCCTGGAAGGAAAAGCATAAAACCAGCCCTTCCCGCGGGTTAGTCCTTGCACAGAACCAGACCAAGGAATTGTGCTGCTTTGCCCTGGAAGCAGGCATGCAGCTTGCTTTCTCACTTGCCTTCTCAACAAACAGCATCTCCTCAGTTGCATCTCCCAGTGGCATGGCCCACCTTATCTGCTGCCGCAGGCAAGGGGCAGCCTCGGGTCATGGCGAAAGGGAGCCCAGAACATGTCCCGTGCCAGTGAGGGGGACTGGGACATCTGAACTTGATGCTCAGCAGCCAGCTGAGAGGGAGCATCGTGCAGGGGATGCTTCATCTAGAGCATGGCATGAACTGGTGGGGTCACCGAGATGACGGCACAGGAACTGGGCTGGGTTTTATGCACCTTCCCCCCAAAGCCTTCCAAAAAATGTGCATTTGTGATGTAGGCGGTATCCAGGGTTTATCCTTCAGCTCTTCCAGCTGTGCTGCGGTGGTGCTCCCAGTGCCGTCCCAGCCAGGCACCCTGTGCTGGGACATTTGCTGCATTGCTGTATCTCTCACCCCTCCAGAGCTGGGTAGAGGGCTGGGATAAGGCGTGTCCGCTGCCCATCAGCTGCCTCTGCTGCCTGCACCAGCTCTGGCAGCGCCCTGCTGCCTGCCACGGCTTTCTTTCCAGGACCAGGGAAGTGCTGAGTGCTGCTCAGCACCGTCATTACCGCCCCTCGTTTTGCTGATCTCACAGATGCACCAAGCTGTTAGGTCTGGCCACTCTACTGAATTTTCTGCTGGGCTTTCAAAATTAAAAGTAAGAAACTGTTACTGCTTGGTGAGCATGAGAGCAGGCAGGGCAGTGGGCTGCAGAATTGCCGTGGCAGCAGCGTGGCATCCTGCGTGCGGGCGAGCTGCTGCCACACACATCGGTGGCGAAAAGGCTTTGCTGCCCGCCCCCCCACCCACTGCTGTGGGATGGGTGCTGCTCAGGCAAGAGGAGACCTCAAAATGAAAAATAAAAAAACCTGCAAAGCCTTGCTGATGGTGGTGGGGCAGCCCTTGCCCAAAAGGCAGGGGTGAGATGCCCTCAGGGGTACTGGTGAGCACAGAGAAGGTGCTCCTGCGGATGCTGGTGGAAACTGGGGGAAATCCTTGTCCACTTGCGCTTGACAGAGCCACTGCAAAAATCTTTAGGTCCTTCCAGAAGCAGAATTGGAAGGAGATGCTGTGTGGTGGTGGCCCAGGGTTGAGATTTTGCCCTTTTTTCCCTGTTTAAGCACTGAAGATCAATCTGCAGTGTCCCCAGCGTGGGGCTGGAACCTCAGACTGTGCAGTGAAGCTGCCAGCCCTTTCCACAACTTCCCTCCCCCGTCCCCACCGGCACCAGCACGGTGATAACTCCCCTACTGAATGGCAGGTATTATGTTCTGGTGCACTAATGTTCCTGTTAATAAGCTCCTCGCCATTCACCATGTGTTTTACTTTGATTCATCCTGAAGGCAGTGCTATATAATGGACTATATACTGTAATTGTCCCCCATTGTCACCACTTATTAACTTAGTATGATGTTATCACAGTAATTCGTATATTTTTTTTGCAAACTTTGATGAATTATATTTTGTTCTTAGTGAATAAAAAAATCAGGGAATGGTGAAAAGAGGCAGAAGTTAGACAGAAGTATGCTCTAATTGCAGAGCAGGCTTAACAATACGAATGTCAGTAGCCAGTGTCTGGGCTGCTTTTGTTTCTGAGCCTCCAGGAACAGGCCACTGGGCCAGCTGGGAAGGAGCTGCTATTAAGTATCATTTCTTTTTTAAAACATCTTGATCAGCAGGAATTGGATCTGTGCTTGGGGATTTATTTTGCTTTGCTTGCTTTTGACAAGCCCAGCCTCAAACACAGCGGATGGGATGTATGTTCATGTCCATGGGCAGGGGCAAGGGATGATGGCCATGGGGTGGGTGCAAGAGCCGTGAGAATGGCCGTCGTGGTGAGCAGAGCGCAGATGTTGGTCACTGTGGTGTGCATGGCTTGGGCATTGCAACAGCCTCAACATCTACCTAGTCATCTGCGGAGAGGTTTGGACCCAAGGTTGAGCAGCAGCAGGTAGAAGAGCTGTGCTGGAGCCTGGACAAGCATCTTCTCCGCATCTGAGCTCACTGGCTGCCTCTCCAGGTGAGGCGTGCAACATCCCACCAGATATTTGAGGCTTTCAAGCATTTGTCAGCATCTTTTGAGTGTTTATGGTTCCTGATCCCATGTCTGGCAGGGGAAGGAAAAGTCCAGAAGAAATCAAACCCCAAATGTGGTGAAAATCCAGGCAAGGAGATGGATGCCTGGGCTGGAGTGCCCCAGGTGGGAGGCAGGGGAGGGCTCCTCGGCATCCACGAGGCAGCAGGTAGGGACCTAAATGAGTTTTTCCCTGTAACACATGTCCTGACCTTTTTTTAAAAATGAAATCTATTTTATTAATTTTTCTTTTTATCAAATCCGTCCATGAAACATTAAAGATATGACTGTGGAAAAGGTCAAGAAATGTGTAGTTGTTGAAATCTTGTTCCAGTTGATGGTTTTTCCCTTAGGGGAGCTCTTCTGCGCCTTCTCCTTCCCCACCTTGGTCTTTAAAAAAGCAAGTGTCAAGCCGCATTGAGTTTTGGGCTTAACGGTAATGCCGAAACGTGCTCCTGGCCGGGGCAGAGGGAAGGGCATTGCAGGCTCCCCAGCAGTGATGTTGCCCTTCGGGAGCAGTGGGTCAGGCCAGTGTTGCCACTGGGGAAAACCTGAGCTGGAAGGGATTTCTCCCAGCAAACAGCCCCCAAGGGAGGGCTGTAAGGTCCCCAGCTGTGCCGGTGCCGTGTGCCCCAGGGAAGGGAGATGCTTGTCAGGGGACTGCTCTGCAGTGAGGGCACATCTCAGACAGAATGAATAAAGGCAAAGCCCAAGAAATGGGCGTAGCGGTGAGTGAATGCGCTTTGAGTCCTGCTGCTTGGCTTGGGTGGCTCTCTATTCACCGTGAGAAGGGAAGGCAATCACAGTGGCTGAAGGAGAGGCAGGGGAGCTGAGCTCTCATTACAGGGGGCTTTATTAGCATCAACATTTTGGGGGCATCACATCTGCTGGGCAGGAGCTATGTGCCTGGACTTGCAGCAGGCAATGAGAGTACTTTCCTTACAAAAGGACCAAGAGAAGGAGAGAAAACAAGACATTAAAAGACAGTAACAGAGTCAGGAGTAGATCTGTATTGAAGCTTATTGCAAAAATTATATTACAGGAACGTCAGGAGTCTGTGGAAGCCAGAAAATGGAGAGACTCAGAGTGAAGTCGAGTGCACGCATCTCCTGCCAGGGACGCATCTCCTGCCAGTGGCTGGGCTGGGCGTTGGACACGGGTGGTCATCAGACCCCCTTGCATCCATGGTGGTCGTTTGCTGCTGTTTGGTTCCTTCTTTCGTTGTAACACCAAGGAAGCTGGGTCATGAATCGGGCTTGCTGTGCTGTAAAAATGTGGAGTCAAATGACACTTAAATTTTAGTCTCCAGACGAGAGAGAATAGGTGAACAGAGGGCAAAACCAAAGCAACACTATGGTTTTGCCATATGTCGATCTGCACAGCAGCCAACCAGCAGCCTGGATTTGTTGTGTGGTCCATAAGGATCAACACAGGGGGTGGGGGCTGAAGGGAAATACTGCATGAGGGTTTGGGGTTTTGAGCAAGGAGGCAGAGGAGTGGGAAAGCACATTGGGACATCTTGCCAAAGAGCAACAAAGCCTGAAGAGCTTGAGCTTTGAGTTTTGCCAAAGAACAAGAGGCTGAAGGGCCAAGAGAGGATGAGGAAGCTTCTTGATCTCAAAAAGGGGTGCGTGATCCTTTCTCAGACCTGGACGCTGGGGTGAAGAATGTGAATGATCCCATCAGCCCAAAGGGCCGCTCAGCCAACCCTCCTGCGTCACTCAGCAGAGGGGAATAACTGCCCTGGCAAAACCAGGCCAGGATAGGGAAATGGCCTGAGACGTGAGTGTTATGTCCCCAGGCAGTTTATTGCCTTTCCCTGTTTGCTGGGCATGAGTTCTCCTGATGCAGTGGCAATGCCAGCGTCGCCGATGCTTGGGGGCTAAGTCAAGCTCCAGAAGCCTTTTCTTACATTTCTATTGTGTAAATTTATAATAACGGACTTTCAAAATGAAGCATATCATTTGCTTGATAGATTGTTGGGCCAGCTTTACATATAATTGTTGTGAAACCTCAGTGATGGGCAAGCCCCAAGAGGCTGCCCAGCCCTCCCCGAGGCTCTGCCTGGTGTCCTGCTGCTCCCTCTGCTCCCGTTTGCAGCATCCAAAGCCATGGGTCCTCCTTGTGAGGCTTTGCTCGCTGCAGTTACCTCTCAGGTCTTCAAGGGCAGCATTCACCCCTCAGATAGTAAATTTTCTTTGCTCAGTCTCGCGTCCTCCTCCTTCTTAGGCATTGCCCTAATGCCTAAGGTGTGGCACAGCCCCTCTTGCTCTTGGGGCAGGGCTGCTGAGTGCTCTGCCTGGCACTTCCAGTGTTGTCCCCATGGCAGAAGGGGACAGCAAGAATGCAGGAAGGGTGGAGGTGGTTGTCCCAAATGGGTCTGGCAGCTGGGAGGCTACCCCTTGCCCTGAGGAAGTGCCAGAGGTAGATGGGTGAGTGTTGGGGTCACAGCGAGCTGTCACATTGGGAAGAGCCATTTGGTGACCTGCTAAGCTTGCTCGCTTCCACCTCCCTGACACTTCTGCCCGGCGCCTGGAGCTGCTGGGGCTTGAATGCCATTTTTCTGAAGATCTGAGCAAAGCTAATTCCAACTACGGTGCTCTTCTCTCAGAGCAAAACACCACTAGAAAGTCCTTTACAGGATTTTTTGCATTGCAGTTGCTTTTCTTTCGTGTTTTAAACTGGAAGCTTAAACTGCTCTGGTCGCATCTATATGGTGGTGGTAGTGGGGGCCCGAGTCACTGCTGAGCGTGCCCGACCCATCACAGGCTGCAGGAGGGTGGCTGGTGGCACTGGGGGACGCGAGGAAGATGCCACCCATGTCTCAGAAGGGTTTCACGCCAGGAATTTTTAGGGGGGCTCTTCTTGGAGCTTGCTGGGGGTGACACCTGCAAGGTGGTGACATTTTGGAGTGTTGTGGGGGGTATTCCATGTGCTGAAAATCTGCCTCACCAAAAAAACTTAATAACAGAGGAGCTCTCGCTGCGCCGTGATGTGCCGTATGGAAATCCCCGCGCAGCAGCAGATAATAAACGAGGTGCTTTTTAAAGCTCACACATCACAGCGCAGCAAGAGGTGATGCCTTAAAATAAATCGATTGTAAGTGGTTTCCAGTGCAAACTTTCTAACAGCCTCTGCTTGAATGAAAGGCGAAGACCTAAAGGGGAGGATTTCAAAGGCACAAAAGGCCTCATCCCCATGGGGTGGGGAGCCGGGGGCGCGCTGGGACACGGGCATAGAGGCTGGCTGCAGTTTGGGTTCCCAGGGATGCCCTCCTGCATCTCACGGGAACTTCTCTGTTGTTGGTACCATGTGGAGCACTGGCAGGGCAGGGGGAACCACTCCTTGAGCTTCCTGTCATCTTAACATGGGACTTATTTCTTCAAAATATGGAAGGATAAGGATAAGGAAAGATTTTTTTTTTTTCTTTGGGGACTCTGGCTGCTAAGACCTGGCTGGGCAAATTCCTCCTTCTCTTGCCCAAATGGCAAGTTGTATCACTTCCTTTTTTTTTTTTTCTGTATTTTTTATAAAAACTGTTCCCCCAAGCTCTCAGTAAAATTGATTTTTAAGTGAAACTATCTCTTATAATTGCTGCTGAAATGCCTTGTGGTTATTGTAATGGATTTTGAACTGTGACAAGTCCTGCTTGATGATTGTAACTGGAGCTGCGCAGCTTACTTGAGTGTGGTTTAGGGAGTGCCATTGGATTGAGTGATTGGAGATTATCTGGGGAGGAGATGGGGCTGGAGCAGCAGGCTGAGGTGCTGACTAACATGTTTGCTGACCCTCCCAACACTGCAGAAGCTGAGGCTGCCCTGGGACCTTGTGCTGTAAACCATCTCACAAAACCCTTCATGGGAGCCATGTCCCTCCAGTCTGCCAAGGCCACCACTCACCCATCCCTTGGGAGCTGCAGCATGCTGGTACAGGGGAAAAAGGAGACGGAAGGAGCCCAGGGCAGCACCAGCTCCTCCTCCCCAGCTTGGTGAATCGCCTGCCATCACATTTCCCCAGCCCTGACCTTCTAGCAAAGGCATCTTAACCTGAATTATTTCTGATCATCTGAAACCTGACTGTGCAGCCAGCAAGCTGCTCGTCACCCAGCAAGTGAGAACCGCAGGAGAGAGTCCCCAAGCCCTTCCAGTCATGGCAGAGCTCCAGCAGACTCGCTGTGCTGTGCCGGGATGCCGTGTTTGTGCCCAGTAGCTTGGCTGCGGCGTCCTTGCCATGCCAGTGCCACCAAGCACACAGCAGGACCCTGGCATTAGCTGTCCCCAAGTAGCCAACAATGAGAACTGTGGGCAGGGGCGCTTGCCAGCTTTCAGCCTGGTGCAGCTGGCAGCCCTCCTAGTAGCAGCGGTGCTGCAGTTACCAGGGGGCTCGGACTGGGGTGGGCAGCCCTGAAGTTGGGAAGCCCTGACACTGCTGGGACACATCTGTCCCACCTGCAGCTGACAGACAGTGCTGGAGCCATGTTTGTCAGGTGGTTTTTATCTATCACCCCTCTGGGATGCTGCTGACATGCCCCAGCCCTTCAGCACCTCCTGGGAGCCAGCTATTAATATGCCAGCTTCATCCCAAGAGAGGCTTTCTTCCTTGCCAGCCAGGATTTTCTTTAGACCATGTAACCAGTTAGACTTTGACTGGTCTGACTGCTATGGAAGTGGTAGGAACTTCCATCAGGAGCAGGCTGGGCTTTCTCTGCCCTGCTCATCTGGTGAGCTCATGCTCCAGAAGAGAGTAAGAGGTGTGAAATGAGCACAATTTAAAGCTGCTGGCCTTGGATTTATCACGCGGACAGCCTTTGAAAAGCTGTTTACATCCTTAGTTTTCTTCTCACCATCAAATACTCCCTAAAATCTAGGTGAAAGGGAGGCCTGATGTGCAGCCCTGAGTCCTCTCCCTCTTGAGGACACTGATGAAAGGGACGCGAGGGTCCCAATGGCCTCTTGCTGCAGCAGTTCCATCACCTGCTAGCTCCAGGGATGAGTTTGCATCAGGCTGAGAAGGTTGAGGAGGTTGAGTGCCGGCTGTCAGAGCACTGGCCTGACCAAGCACACATCCTCTGTTACCATCTCCCCTATCTCAGAGGCTTAAGGTGTTTTCCCTAGTTTGGACCTGCTGGGGAATGTCCTCTAGTTTCTCACCTCTGCCTTTTTTGAGCTGCGTGGCAGTGTAGCTGTTTGGAGCACTGCTCCCACCCCGCACTGCTGGCTGGGGAAGTGTGGGTGCCCCCGGGCAGGGGCAGCTTGGAGAGCCGTGCTGCTGCGGGGCAGCTGAAGCCTCTGGCTCAGCTCTTCCTGTGACTGAATATTGGGATCTTGGAGCAGAGGTCCCTGCTTTCTTCTCTGTCAGCTGTAGAAGGTGCAGAAGGCTACCATGACTGCAAATAGTGTGGCAAAGGGGTCGGAGGAAAGTGCTTTTTCTCAGGTCCTGAACAGAGGAGGTAAGTGTGCCTGGTTTGGCTTCCCGAGGGGCCACCTGCATCCCAAAGCCAGGCAGAAACACCTTCCGGCAGGGCTTAAGCATGACGGCATTTAGCAGTACGCTTTAAAAGTATATCTAATGTGGGAGCAAGGTTTGCTGCCGTACATCCAGGGTGAAAGGCAGGAGGATGTGAGAAGCGGCAATGCCAGTGTGGCCGAACGCTCCTTCTGCTGGCTCCAGGCAGGGGAAGGGGATGGTGAGAGAGGCCAAGCCTGCCTGTGCCTGCCTGTGCCTGTCTGCGCCTGCCTGTGCCTGGTCCCATCTGCCCATCCTGCGTTCCGTGTCTCTGTCTCACTGCTGGTGGAGGTGGGGACAGATCCTGCACCCTGGTGTTTGCCCTTCCTCCCCCAGGAGGGATGGGGCAGTGGTTATTTGGCATCGTATCAGTGAAAACAGGAGCCAAGGAGGGTCTGAGCAGGTGAGCTGAGGCTGGTCCCCAGGGGCAGGTGTCCCCACAGGGGCACAGGGCACAGCCCCCCTTGCCCTCCTCCTCCTCTCCCGGTGAGCAGTCAGGGTGACAGGGAGCAAGGGCAGAGCTGCTCTCTGCTTGTGATTTTGGAAAGCAAATGAACGCCAGGAGAAAGGTAACAGGGGAGGGCTTTGCTCCAAGGAGAGGAGAGCTGAAGAGAACACCAGGCAAGGCTCACGCGGTAGGATGCCTGGTTAGCTGCATGGTCCTTTTGCCCTTGGTGCTTTTCCATCTGCGAGAAGTTAAGCTCTTCTGGAGGCCTGAGCAATACTTTGGGATAGGAGAAAAGCCCCAGGCAGTGATGCTTTCCCTTCCCCCACCACCTCTGCAAACACATGGGTACCTCTCTGCTTGGGATGTTCCACTCCTCTCCTCCCTGTGGTTGTTAGGACTGGTGATGATGTTTCTTACCAGTAAAAATTGTGGCTCAGCAGAGAGAGGCACTGGCAGGGGAACACGAGCCACGTGCTGCTGGCCTGCAGAGCCAGAAGTTACTGAGATGGTCAGTAAAATGATAAAAGTTGTGGCTTTGGGGGTCATCCCAGGCTCCCAGGGGCAGGTACTGGCTGTGCCGCTGCCCCACGGGGTGTCTGCAGCGGCTCTGGCTCTGGTTTTGCTTCAGTTTTGTGCTTTTAACCCTGGCTGCTGGTGGCACTGGCTCTGCAGAGGTGTCCCCCTGCTCACCACCCTCTCAGACCCCGGCAGCAAGCACCAGCTGGTACAGCACCAGGGTCTGGAAGCCCTTGGAGGATTTACTACCTGATTTTTACTATTCACTGGGGCTTTACTTGCCCTCTCGCAGGCAGGGGAGCGTTAGCAGCCAGTGCTAGCTCCAGCTCCATTCTCCCTCGGGCACGGGCTGGATCTGGGCGCGAGAGGAGGAGAGATGGGCTCCAGCCACCCCTTTCCCTCTGTGCAGCCCAGGGAGTTATTGACAAACAAGTTAGTGCTCTGAAAGAAAAACACTGCAGCATGTTTGAAGCTGCCTCCTTGATCAATACTCAGCCGTGGCTGAGCCCGCTGCCGACTGGATTTCAGATGACGGCTGCGGGGGTAATAAGAGCCCTGGGATCAGCTGTCTCGGAGATTATTACAGGATGAGATGCTTCGCTGCTTTACAGTGTTTACTCAAGATTTATATTCCCTATGTGTATATAAGGGGGTTGTCGTCTTTTGTTGCTGGTTGATCATTTTTTGATGGTGGCACGCGTGCTGTGCCATTAGGGTTTGCGTAGGGGTGTGCGTGCGGCATGATCAGTGAATGGGGAGAGGGGAGGCTGGGGACGAGAGGGAGAGACGGGATGGGGGCACCCCACAGCCGGTACAGGAGATGGGACTGTGGAAAGGTGCCCTGTGCTCTGATGCACATAGGCAGACTGGGATGGAGGCATGTGAAGTGGGCTTTTGCCTTTCTGGATGCTCTGCAGCGGCAGATGTGGTTTTGGGGTGTCCTGTCCATGGAGGGAGGCTTGGTGCCAAAGGAGAGGGCTTGTGCCATCCTCCTTCCTTCATCGTGGAGGTGGAAGAGCTGCAAAACCAGCTCCCCGGGTGTGTTCCTGTCTGGGGCTTGGGTTGCTTGGCTTTGTTGTGTGTGTTTGTTTTTCACCTGCTCATCTTCACCTTTCACCTGTGTTTTCTTGCTTTGGGAGGAGGGCTGGGATGATAAGATGCTGTGTGGACCTCTCCAGCCCAGTAGCGCAAGGCTGTTTTAATCTCCATCAAAGATCTCTCCTTCCAGCTGTGTGCTGAGGTGCAGGAGGTTAATACACTTCACGCCGTGTGGGAAGGCGCTGAGATGAGGGTGATAACAGCTGCGCAGAGGGAAGTTAAATGAAAGCTTAGCAGGAGCGGCTCTCCCTCAGAGCACATATCCCTGGGCACACGCAGCTGCTGTGTGCTGAGCCAGTGCTGGGCCCTTCCTTACTGGCTGCAGGGAGAAGCCAGGGGCACCATCCCACGGTCCCCTAGGAGTGTTCCCCAGCATCAGCACAGGCATGGGGTGCTTTATTTCCATGGGGAGGCTTGGGACACAGGGATGGCATGGCTGCCGTTATGCAGGGCTGCTCGGTCTCCTCTTGCAAGGTGTTTGCTGTAATCCTGTTTTATAAATCCAGCCTTGGCCTTTGGCCTTCCTCCGCCACTCTGGTCTCTGTTCCGCTGCTCCCAAGTTAAACCCACTGATCTGGCTGAGGGGGGAACAGCCAGGGCATACTTACTGCCATGTAGGCGCATGGAGGAGAGATTCAGCACAGCATTGGACCAGTTTCCCTTGGAAAGCTGCTGTGCAAAAATACTGGAGCAATTCAGGAGAGCCCTGGGTGTGATGGGGGAGGAGGGGCAACAAGGACGAGGTGGGCAGCACCCTTGGGTGCTTGCTATGTTGGGGACAATCCCCCTGCATGCTGGCCCCTCAAGCAGCAGGGATGCTAACAGCAGGGACGGTCCCCTCTGTCTAGAGAGGAGGTTGCAGTCCCTGCCTGCACCAGCTCCGATGCCCAGAGCATTTCCCACCACCTTGCTCCCAGCAGCTTTGGGGCATCAGACCAGCTGCCCCCAAAAGGTGCTGCCGTGGGCGAGCACGCATGGGTGAGCCATGCTCGGGGTGGGGTGGCTGAGCTTGTGGGTGGTGGGGGCTGGGAAACGAGGTCCTGGAGCGAAGTGGGAGAAGAAGGCAGCCGTGCATTTGGAGGTGCCATCCTCTGGGTAGGTGGGTCACGGATATTGTCCCCCTCTCTTTTCCCGCACAGCTTTCTGGAGGGAGGGTGCACTCCTGGCTGTGCCTCCTTCGCCGCCACCTGCCCATCCCAGGTCCGTGCTGTCCCTCAGGCTCCTTAATCCCAGGCAAGCCGGTGCGCTGAGCAGGGAGCTCCTGATGGATCTGCCCGGGTGAGCAGTGAGGCAGAGAGGAACGCTGTGTGGAATATGAAAGAGGCTGGGGCGCAATAAAGCCTGCACAGCATCTTCCCCCTCGCAGACCCCGCCATCAGGATCTCCAGACACCAATCCCTTGCAAATCTCCTGCTGGCCTTTTATGACCTGCAGAGTCGTTTCAATTCAGTGTTTTCAGCCTCTAAATCTCCTGTCCTTAGCCCTGGGGAAAGGAACTTCTGGGGAAAGAAACATGCTCCTTAAAGTGCCACGGTCAGGGCAGTCCCTGCACCAGACAACCTGCTGGAAATTTGTGTGTATTTCACACCCATGCTTTATTTTTGGTAATTCTTTTGATTTTTCTTGCTGTTGGAACCACACAATTGACAACGCCAGCTCTGAAGCCCCTTGGGAGCTTTCAGTGGCTGCTGCATATGGGCACAGGACCCTTGCCCAGCTCCCCAGGACGCTGCCTGCATCCTGGGTATCTTGCAGTCCCTGCACGCAGTGCACCTTGAGATGGACTGATTGATCTGTAACACTTGAAAAATAATGGTTTAGTCATTATTAAGGATTAGAAATAATCCTTGAGCTGTATCGATCACGATAACATTATTCATGATGAACTCATTTGGCATTAATGGGAATGTCCTGCAGCAGTGTGTGGCTCCAGGCAGACCTGTCACCTTCCCTGGGGAGACATGGCCGGGGGGGGTTCACTGGAGCAGCAGCACCTTCCCAGCCCTAACACACAACTGCAGGTCCTGCTCATGAGCAAAGATATGGCAAATAGCCCCCTTGGGGTCCCTGTCCTTGTTGCCATGGTTTTGGAGGGTCCTGAATCCAGCAATCACCCATCCTGTTCATGCCAGCAGCTCATCTCTGGGCAGGGGGTAGCTGGGCCTCCCCTCTAGCACCAGCCAGGGATGGGACACAATGGGGCTGCTCCCATGGGAGCTGCATTGCTCCAGACATGTTCCCCAGCAGGGATGGAGGCGGGCGGAGGATCCCCTGTTCCAGGGAAGGTATGGCTGCCTGCCTGCTTGGTCCCTCTCTCCTCCCAGTCCCCATCTTGGTCACAGGACTGAAATGTCTTTAGCAAGGAAAGTGATGCAGAAGCAACACATGGGGGGCTGTGGGAGCACTTTTTCCAGGGTAGGTGTCCAGCAGGAGGCAGGATCCAGCATGGCACCCTGCTGTGGCTGTGCCATCCTGCCACAGGCTCCCCCATCCCTGCAACGTGCTATTTATCAAACAAGAACGTCTGGGGTTTTTGGTTTTTTTTTTTAGATAAAATTGTGTCTGGATCGACTTTGACAAATTGACATTTTCCAGAGGAAAAATATCTTCTGTCGAAGTGTCGTTCCTGGGTGTAGCCGTCCCTTACTGCACCATTTGCAACCCTCCAGGCACTTCACACAAGGCGATGAATAGTTAAATATGTCCATAAATCTTATCCTGGCCCATAATAAACAAACACGCTCTTATCAAGTATAGAAAAATGCATATTTCATCACTGCTGCCTTAAACGCGACTCAGAATAAATGCTCGCCTTTAATCAGCCATCTCAATATATAAACAGAGCACAAAAGCTTGCAGGGATGAGGTGCAGAATTAGGCCACGGCTTTTCTAGGTGGCTCTGGGGAGGCAGGGCTGTGGCTGCACAGGTGAGCCCCTCGCAAAACCACCCTGAAAATTAACATTACTTGGCTTTTCTGTCCAGCTACATGTTGCCTGCTATTGTCTTCTCTCTGCCACCAGCACCATAGGTATTTTGCTTCAATGCTCAGCTGATAGCTGATCTTTCCCCTTGGATGCTAGCCGTTGAAAGCAAGCACTTTGATTTGGAAATCAAGATGGAAAAAAGAGAAAAGATTAAACAGGAAAGTTTCGACCAGTGTGTGCTAAGATTATGCAGTGATGGATACGTGTTCCCCCGCATCTGGTAAGAATGAGCTGCTTTCTCTGGCTGGGGAGGGCCAGATCTATGATGTCTTTCACTGCTCATCACCTTACTTTCAAGTACCTGTGCTTTGCCATGCTCCTGGCAGTAGAGCACCTGCCGTCATGGCCCTGCGCCCACCACGCTGCCGGGGGCCGGGTGCTGCCGCTCTCCTGCAGGCAGTGGGGGTACGTGGAGGAGATGCCATGAAGCCTCAGGACTTTCTTTCCCACCGGCATCTGCTTAGAAGGGCAGAGGCATTTTGCATCCCCGTGAGCTGATGGGAACACTGGAGGAACTGGGGACTGGGAACGGCAGCTGCAGCACATGTGGCTGTGCCCAGGGCTTCTGTCCACCTCTCTGGAGGTCATTGTCTTGTGTGTGCAGGTTCTTATAGCCAGGCGCTCTCAGGCCCTGGGGAAATAAACTCCCAGGGATGTAGCTGGATTTCAGTGCCACCCCAGTGGGCTCCTGCCAGCACGCCGGATGCCTGCTGAGCAGAGGAGTGCTGTTTCATTCTGGGATTTGGGGTTCACAGCGTGGAAGCTGGGTGTGCAGTAGCACTGGAAATCTTACATGCATCTCTGTGGTGCTGGCCAGGTGGTGGTTTGAGGTTGTTGTTTGGCCCATTGCCGGTGCTCCTTCTGCCTCCTCCCAGCTGATTCAGGGGGCTGGAGGTGGCCAGGACTCCCCTCCCTCCCCATGCTCTGACTGCCGGCAGCTCATGCGTGGAGCAAAGCATGTCCTGTCCCACTGGGGTATTCAGGGAAACAAGGAGCAGGTGATGCAACAGGACCTGCCTTAAGGCACATCTTTGCTTGATGCATCTCCCACTAACTCACTAGGGAGCCTTCCTGGGCTTCAACAGCCTCAGCATCGCAAGCCTCATGGCCAGTTAACCCTGTACAGATTAGCCACTCAGCCCCTGGAGCTGAGACCTCTGCAGCGTGTATTCCCCAGCAGCCTTACAAAGCCGATGGCTGGTGGGGAGCAGGTGGGCTGCGCTACTGCAGAGATAAACCCCGTGCCTGTGCGAGCGGTGAGGGTGCCCAGCACCCAGGGCTCCGGGTGGCCCTCAGCTCTGCAGGCTGGCTCCCGACACTGTGCTGCCTGCAGCTGGGCTTTGGTGCTGATCGAGTCGTACAGCCCTGGCAGGCAGCCCCCCAGGCAGCTGCCCGCACCCCTGGGGGCCTGGGGCTGGTCGAGGGGTTGAGGGAAAGGTCTGTGTCACTTGATTTGCTCTTGGCTTTATTTGCTTAGTGATGCAGAGTAGATCTTGTTGGAAAGCCTGGAGCTCTTGCCCTTGTCTGTCCCCTTTGGCTCCATTAAAGGCCAGATTGCAGCTTCTTCCCAGTACTGCCAGTACCCCAGGGACTGCCTGATCTCCAGCCTTGCCCTGCTGCTGCCTCTGTGCTGTTGAGGCCTCTCACGGCTGAGCCCGAGCTCAGCGAGGCTGCCCGCATGCTGAGCATCACCCCATCCTGCTCCTGGCGAGCCCTGGCTCCTCCGGCTGCCCCAGCATGGGCAGCAGCCTGCCCGTCCTGCCTGCTGCCTCCAGAGCCATCAGGGTGGAGACGCTTTCATCTCCTTTGAAGTCTCACGTGCTTTCATGGGAGAGGGTCGTGCTTGCCGCAGCCTTGGGTGGGACCTGGCCTGGCAGCCCAGCGCTGGGGCCTCCCGCTGCAGGCAGCCACTGTGGGCAGAGCCACTGCGTCTTGTAGCTGGTGTCGCTCCTGCTCGCCAGCTCCCTGGGAGCGCTGGTGTGTCGCAGCGGGGCTCGGTGCCACTGAGCCAATGGCCCTGGGCGTGCGATGGGGTGAGGGAGGGCACGGGCATGTGAAGGGGTTAATTCGGGTGGGCTGAGTCGCACATCTCTGGGCCCCAACACTGGGGCATTTCAAGAGGGTTTTGAAGTATTTTTGAAGGGTCAGCCCTGCCCCGCAGAGAGCTGGGGGCCATCGGCACAGGGACCCCGGTCCAGCCTTTGCCCTGTGCCGCAGATGAGACCCTGCCCGGCTCCGGCAGTAATGCCAGCTGCTGCCGAGCTGCAATGGCAAAGCCCTGGCTTTGTTCAAGTGGCATCAACTCCTTTGGAGTCACTGGCTTGCTCCGGGAAACGCGGGAGCAAGCAGAGAAGCAGCTGCTCCCCATGCCCGGGATGTCCTTCTCCAGGCATTGCTGCCCGCAATCCCTCCTCCTGCCCCCCTGCCTGCACGGCGGGGGGTGTCAGGGTCCTGGGGGATCCCCCAAACAGAGGGACGGCAGGTGCTGGGGCAGCACCCACAGCCCCTGTTGGTGTGGGCCAATGCCCAGTTCCTCTCGCTTTCCCCGGACTCACTTCTGCTCTCCTGCTTGCTTTGCAGAGACTTGCCAACGCGGCGGAGAAGTTCCAGAAGGCTCACCACTGGCAGGACAACATCCGGGTAAGGCTCCGTGCCCCAGCGGCGCCCTCCCACTTCCCTCCTGGATGCTGAGCTCTGCGGAGGCACCAGCTTCAGGGATGACTCCTGGCACAGGAATCAGCTCCTCATCCCATCCCTGCTCCCATCCCTCTTCCGTCCCCACATTCTCGGCTGCCCCTCAAGGTACCACTGGCCGTGCGGTGCTGCTCAGCACGCAGGTGGCCCCGGCACCGCCACCTACCAGCACTAACGAGAGCAAATGGAGTGATTTTGAGCTCATTTCCAGCCTCACCTCTGCCTGCACACGCTGTAAGAAGGCAGGAGGTCAAGGTCGAGCTGATGACTCAGTGCTGAGCGTTTGGGGGCCGGGGAGACTCCTATCCCCCCACCATCTCCGGCAGCCAGTGGGTTTGGTGCTGAGCGGGGTCTCGCATGGGGTGATGGCAGCGGCGGCTCATCTGTGGCACCTGCCGGCAGTTGCAGTGGGGGCTGTTCCTGGGGAAGGGAGCAGTCTGGGCTGGGAGAGGGAAGACGCAGGTTTAATGATTGCATTTGACTTTGTAATTCTGGCAGTGATAGCGCTCAGCGGGAACCTGAAGGATTCTGTCTGGAAATGCTCTCAAATTATAACAATAATACAAAAGGAAGGAAAGATTGTTTTTCTTCCAGTGCAAATGGAGTCTACAATAAAAAATACGCCTGAGCCACCCAGCCCCTTACTCTGGGTTGGGCCAGATCCTGCCCAGTCCCGGGGAGCCCCCTGCAGCGACCGAGGGGCTGGTCCAGGGACAGCCCCGCTGCCAGCCCTTGCTGGGTGTTGTGCAGGGGGATTTCTCTGCAACCACAGTCTGCTCAGGGAGGTGAGGAGGTGAGCACCTGGAGCCACATCCTGCTCAGGCAGACCCTCCTGCCATAGGTCACCACGGTTTGCTGTGGGGAGGAAGAGGCAGAGGAGCAGAAGAGAAAAGGCAAGTTGTCAACCTGCTTGGCTTTTGTTTGCCACATGGCCAGCATGGGGTGGATGCCTGTGGCCGATCCTCATCCCACAGGAGGTGTGTCCCATAGGCACCCAGGGAGGCTGAGCTTGCAGGGGTCTTCCAGTTGTTAGCAAGGAGAGGTGAGGTGTCCCCGCTGGCCCTCCCGGCCAGCAGACAGTTGTCGTTGGCACCAGCAGCCACCAGGACCTTTCTGCATGAGAGTGCTGCTGAATTACTGTCACCTCTTTCCAGGAGGGCGGTGGAGGGGAAGTTAAGAGGATAACCAGGTTTGGTGCAAGCACCAGCTGATGCCAACACCGGTGCCTCACCAGCACCTCGACTGCAGGCTCAGGGCTCCTGAGGGAGGCTGGATCAGTGCTGGGGGAGCTGTGGGCATCTCCCACAGGCTCTCATCTCCACCCCTAATGCTGGCCTGATCCTGTGAGTCCTCTGGAGTCAGGAGCCCTAGGACAACTCATCCCTGAGCAGCACCCAAAGCTTGGCCCTAGGCACCCCAGGGGCATCATGGTGGCCCCATGCACTCCGCGCTGGGCTGGCACTCGGGGATAGATGCCCTGTGGCCGGGGCACAGACAGGGCAGGCAGAGCTGGAGCAAAGTCCCTGCATTTTGCAGCAGTCCTCAGTGCTTCTGCTCATCCCCTGGGCCACAGGGACAGGCAACTGCTGCTCTGCAGGGGCTCCTGCTGCAGGTCCCTTGCAGCCCCAAAGAGCTCCCCCTCCATCTAGACCCGGCTGCCTTCCACTGCAGGGGGGATAACAGGGTACAAAACGTGCTGGGAAAGGCTGGAGCGCTGGGGAGCTCTTGGCTCGTTTTGCCATTCGCAGCACAAACCTTTCAGAAATACACTTTCATAGAAAAAATATTTTTAATAGCACTGTTTGTAACCACTTAATCAAGGTAATTAGGACCGAGTCACCCAGAAACAATGTGCAGCGATACGTCACTGCAGAGCTCGCTGCAGCTTTATCAGGACAGCTCAGACCCGGCTGGGACACTTGATGGACTGGCCTGGCGCTGCGCACAGCACCCGGGCGCTGGGCGTCTGCCCCCCCGGCAGCAGCCCTGCCAGACCCTGCTTGCACCAGCCCTGGTTCCTGGGCAGAGCGAAGGGGCAGAGGGGCTGTGCAAATGGCTCTCGCTGCTGGGGTTGAACCTCCTCCTTTTGCCGTCCTTCATCCATGAAATGGCAGGGCACGGTCAGACCAGCATGCCAGCACTGGTGACAGTGGCTCTGCTGCCGCCCCCGCCTTGTTGCCGGTGCTGGCATGGGCAGCGGGCAGGGGAGGTGGCAGCGCAGCATCCCCAGCTCCTCCTCTCCTCCTTTCCCACCCGAGCGGCTTGTTCCTTCTGGCCGCAGCTCTCCCCTCCTCTCCCAGCGTGTCGCGTCCTAACCTCGCTCCAGAGTCGATGACAGATTGCGGCAAGCACGGTTATTTTCGTGTTTCCATCCAAAGGCGCGCCGGCAGATGCTGAGTGTTTGCGCTGCATTAGTGCTAATGGCAGCCCCATTAAACCTCACTGCAGATGGGTTGCTATGGAAGTCCGGGGGAAAATGAAATAGGAGCAGGAGCCCAAGCGGCTGAGAGGCTGCTGCCAGCAATCACTCACGACCCATCTCTACGAGGAAAGTTTCTTTTTTCTTGTTTTTTTTTGGTGTTACCAGCCATGCACTGGCCATGGTGGCCTTTCTGAAGGGGCTGAGTTCAATCTCCCATCTCAGGGGGCTTTGCAAAGCGCCTCCATTCCCAAAACACTTCCCCCTGCCCCACGCTGCCCTGCCCCATCCCTGCCCCTTTTCCTCACCCTGGCCGTGCCAAGCAGGGGCTGTGTCCCCGCGTGGCCCCAAAACTCCCCTGGACACTGGAGCACTTCCTTGGCCAGAAGCAGTCTTGGCCCCAAGAGTACCCATGCAGTGGCACCTGGGGGACCCCTCACGTTGTCCCTCCAGCTCGTTTTACCCCAGGGCTGGGTGGCAGCTCAGGGTGACACGGTGGGCAGGGATGGGGCTCGGTGGGGCAGGCTGTGGTGTGGGTCATTGTACCACCCTCATCATTTAGAGGGGGAGAGGCCATGCCATTCCCCTCCTGCGTAACGAGGGTCTCTCAGGGGTGCACGTTCACCCACCAGTGAAGGCTGGCAAAGCCCCAGAAAGGCGAAAGCTGGGTCCTGTTGCCACAGGGCAGACTCCCACCATAGGGCACTGCAGCCACTGGCACTGGTATGATAAGGGACCCCAAAAAGCTCCCAGTTTGCAGTGGCCTGGCCAACGAGTTTTCCCACTGAGAAGCTTCTGGCCTCTGGGCTTGCATCCAGGGCTCTGCAGGGGGTCCACCAGAACAGGCTGGCTCCACTTTGTGCAGAGCCACAGGGCACATCAGGGCTGTCCCCCTGTTCTGGATGTCCCCAACCCTGTCCCCCAGCCATGGCAGTGGTGCTGAGCCCCCTGTGCAGACCATCCCCGGCAGCAGATGGAGTACCAGGGCTGCAACCCCCACCACAGTGCTGTTTACTAGGTTTCCATCCTCTGTTTGCCACCCTGTTCAGGCAAGAGATCTGCAAAATGTACCTACAAAAATGCTGGAAGGTCATGTTGAGTTTTTTGCTGCCATCCTTTGTATCCATGCTCGCTGACAAGCTGCCATGCTGCCTGCTGGGCATCTCAGCCAGCTCCATGTTGTCCCAGCTCCTCTCCGCCCGCGTGCTCCACTTTCCTCCAGGGTTTTCCAGTGCCTTAGGTTCCTTTCCAGACCTTCAGTCCTATCCCAGCACCATCAGCAGGGTCTCAGGTGTCCTGCACCCCCGCAGTGTGTGGGAGGAGGGGCTGTGCTGACCCAGGGGACACTGTTGAAGGCGCAGGTCTGCGCTGCCAGCCGCAAAATGCATCCCAGGGCATCGTCATCACTGCGTATCAGTCTGCTGGGGCTGCCGGAGCTATTTGTCCCTTTAAGGGATGCTCTGACGCTGCAGAGATCCATCCCCGCATTTATGTGTGCTTGGCAGGATTATATAAATTGCCTTTAAAAGTTGACTTCTTTATAAGCCATTTTCTGCTTCATAAAATGTTTATTACTGTTGTTTTTCTCCCAGTTCTTCTTCCTCGCTGCATTTTCCGTCGCTACAGTGGGAAGCTCCCCTCTTCCTCTGCCTGCTGCCCTCCTGCCTCCCACCTCTCACCACCTTTCTAGGGCTGGAAAGTGGCATTTGAAGGGTCAGAGCCTAACAGGCCCTTTCTCCTTGGGAAAGAAAAATAGCTATACATTCAGCTGTGGATGTAAGAGCTGCTGGGGACAGGGCTTAACTGCTGGGTGCAACACGGGTGGCTTTGGGGTGCGGTGGTGTGCGTGGCGGTGGCAGAGGGAGCACGGGTGCCTGGCAGCCCACGCTGCTGCCTCCATCCATAACCCTCGCCTGCAAGCACGCAAGCAAATAACAAAGCCCAGATAATTTCAAGCTCCATTAGAAACGAAACTCCAGGGAAAATGGGATCGCAGTTTGCCAAATGGGGAAGGACAGGAGGAATAACAGAGATGGTGTTCCCAGCCACCCAAGAAAGGTGAGGGATAAAGCAGAGGGACATGGCGGCATGGCTGGATGATCCTCCGCGGCTGTACAGCCCAGGATGCAGCATCCTCCGGGCATGGGGCCCTGCCGACTGGCTGCTCCATGCGGCACTGCCACGGTCCACCCGGCACGTGTGCAGTGGGAGCGGCAGCCGTGCCGTGCTGTGCGTGGGTGCCGGCAGCTGTTCCTGTGGGTTTGCCACAGCAATGCAGGCAAGGCTTTGTGTTCAAAGCGTCATTAGAAGGGTAAACGCCAGCTCCTTATCCCCCTTTCATTTTTCTCCTCCGTTAATTACAGATCCTACTTATCGGCCAAGAACAGAAAGATCGTCGCTGTAACCTTGCACTTGCCCTTGTAGAAGGTTTACCTAAAAAGTTAGAAAATAAAATCAAATACTCTAATTTGCAGTCGTCTTGCCATTTCAAACCCAGTTTTCATTACAGCACAGAAAGTGCATTGAAGCTGTGTTTATAACCCCCTTTTAGATAACAAATCACATTTTCTTTTGGCTGGTGAGTGTGTAGAATTGATATTTTTTTTTTTTTCAGTTTAATGGGTTTGTGTGTTCAGGAATGATCTCCATCAACTGAGAGCCTTTATTGTGTTTGATATAATGTCAGCTTTCATTACGCTCGGAGAATTACTGTGTTAAAGCACCAACCTTGCTGTAGAGCTGTTCTGGCCGAAAAGGAGAACAAGAAAATCATTCACAAAAAACCCCCACGTTGGTGCCATTCCCTCTTAAAGCCAAGGATGGGGCTTGAAGGGGGCTCCCATCGCTCCCCACTCTGCAAGATGGCCAGGCCACCCGTGGCGGTCCCATGGGTGTGACGGTTCGGTGTGAGGGCTGCCGGCTTTCCTGCCAGTGCTGCCATCCCATCTCGTCCCGTGGCATCCCGTCCCATCCCGTCACTGGCAGGGGGTCCCCAGCACCCGCCGGCTCTGTGTGTGTGCTGGCATCCCTGCAGTACCCGGGTGCAGCGGAGGGGAGAGGCGGCCGCATCTTGTTTGAGACAGCCTCGAAGGAGCGGGAGTGGACAGGAGACGCCATGTAGAGAAGAATAGCTGGCGAGGCATGATCAGATAAAACATCTTCTCAGGGAGATGAAAAAGCTGTTGACGGGTCACTTAAATATTTCCCCAGCTCTGTCAGAAGAAGCAGAGGGAGGAAATTGCTTTTAAAAAAAAAGATGTCAAGGCAGATTATGATGACTGTTTCCACCTGTCCTGGGTAATGCGTACGGCCTCTGCTGCTGGATAGGATGCGAGGGGACTCGCCTGGCGAGGGCTGCAGGAGAGGCATGGTCCCCACCAGGCTGGTCCGGGTCCACCCGGCAGCCTGCAGTGGCTGGGGCTAACCATGAGTATTTTCCTCTTCCCGGGGACTGGGGAAGGATTCATCATGATGTGTATGGACAAGGTTATCTCTAGCCCAGTGGAAATAAAAAGTTTAGCCCCTACCAGACACTGCCAGAGGTTTTTTTATGATGCCCAGAGCCAGGTGTGGCTGTGGTTGCAGGTAGGAATTTCTCCCAGGAATTCATCCAATTCCTTTGGGAGCCTGTTCCTGGCTGTGGCCCTCACACTGCCCTGTGGCAGCTGTTGCAGAAGCACTTTCTTGGACTTGTTACACAGCCAAGAAGGCTGCTGTGCTTGTGGCAAGGCTGGGAGACCTTGGGGTGAGCACTCACCTGGCTGAGACCTCCAGCCCCAGCTGCCAGCTAGGGCAAACTGACTGGCATGGACCCATCCCCTGGCACAGCCATCAGTTGGTTCCATATCACTCTTCCCGACATGGATGGGCTTGACAGGGGGTGATGCCGCAGTGGAAATGTTCTGTGTGCCCCTGCTCATCACCTGCTGCCACCCAGCCTTAATGCAGTCACAAGGCTGCAGGTGCTGCAGGTGCAGTAGGAGCTGCATGACACGCTGCAGGCTATCTTCCATATCAAGGGTGCAACTATAAGCAAAAGCTGTTGCTATTTTTGTGTGCTTAGTGGTCTGGGGACATGAAGAACTCCCTAAATACTCACTGCCCATTGTAAGTGCTGATGGCAGAGGAAAGATGGACTGATGAGCAGAGCAGCCAGTGCTGTATGGGCACGCCAGCTCCCACTTGCTCTCCCCATCGGCTGAGTTGCTCATGGGTGTGAGCAGGCACAGATCCCGGTCACCTGCCTTGTCCCCACATCAGAATGCCTTGGGCTGGGATGCTGACCATGCCAGCGGCCCCATCCAGCGGCTGGGAAACAGGCAGGTGCCAGCTTGGGATCCATCTTGTCTTTTCCTGCCACCCTCCAAGTTCCTCCTAACTGTTTGGAAGGCAAACTGCTGCAGGATTTGGCTTTTCCCAAGCAAATTAAATCTTGAAAGAGATTTCCTGACCGCAGGGATCACCTGTGCCACTCAGAGAAATGAAACCTGCAGCCAGAGGGCTGAGATGAACCAAAATCAATGCAGTGCAGCAGGAGCTACCTGCAAAATCACCCCCAGGAGCCGCAGCATCCCCAGGGCATGCGATCCACAGGGTGACCCTTACAAGATGACTGTGAGCAATCCTGTGAAGGGCAACACATCTGCAGGAGAAGGATTAGCCAGCTCGGATGATCTTACAGAAAAGCTATACAGGGGGAGAGTGAGCCACGTCCCCTCTGCTGTGTCCCTGCCGGCAGCGTGCTCCGGCTGGACAGGCTGGAGCAAGGGGCTGACGTGCCACCAGCAGCTCCTTCCCAGGCTTTTTCAGGGTAGTGGCAGCTGCGTACGTGATGTGGTTTGATTGCCACCTCATTAGACTGCTGGCTTGGGGGTTTGGGCCAGCACCCCTCTGTCCTGATATTGCCAGGCTTCAGTGAGAGAGCAGAGCACTGACCTTTCTAGTGTTATTTTTAGTTGCTGTAATTGTTTTAGGCCAAAAAAAGACCTATTTGAGTGCTTTTGGAGAAGGCTGCGGGGTGAGGGGGGTGGCAGGGAGGAGTGCGCCTCACCACCTACCTGAGACCCTCCCCGTGCCCCTCCTTGTCTTGGGCTTTGGCTCAAGCCTGGTCGGCCAGCGCGTGGCCGGGGAGCACCGGTGCCGACGCAGGGTCCTCCCTTGAGCTGCTGGCAAGGCTCCAGCTTGCAGCTTTCCAGAAGCTCACAGCCTGATTTTGTTAATTATCTTTTTGCTGGCGTTTTGGTGTAAAATCAGCAAAGGAGGGGAGCCCAGTGCTGTGAGGGAGGCTCAAGGGGACAGGCAGGGCCTAGGGTCCCTGGGGAGGCTCTGGCACCCAGCATCCCTGGAGCCCCATCCGGGAGATCCCACCTGGGCCAAGCCCTGGCTGGGGGCTGCCCGGTGACCCCAAACCACAAGAATTTGGTACAGGCACAATGGTTGCTCGGTGGCTTTGCCAGAGAAGCCTGGGCAGTGGCTTCAGCAGTGTTTGCAGGTTACTCTGCCATTGCACTTAACTCCAAAAGTGGTTTCCCCCTACCTTGCACTGAGGGTTTAGGAGGCTGAAATAACCCTGTGCTCACCAGCTAGTGACACAGTGCTCGCAGTGCCATTACACAGATGCCATTTGGCAATTACGATGCAAGAAAATGGGCAGCGGTTAACGCGTCATCGAGGAGCAGCTACTCAGCATCCGCCTCCCCTCCAGCGCAAATGGGCGAGCGCTTTCGGCAGGCTCGTTTGCAGGAGGTGAGGGCAATGTTTTGCCCTGAAATCCCTCAGCATCTTCACCCCTTGTTTTCTTTATTAGTATTTATTTTGAAAGGCTCTAGAAATATCAGTGCTATTTACACAGACTGGGTGCTGGGTTTAACATGGACCAGAGGAGGAGGAGGAGAAAGAGAGGTTTACATGAAGAAGGGGAGTGTGGTTAAAAAACAAATACTAGGGAGAGGAAACTGTAGGACCATGTGTCGCCTCCTGAGAGACCTTTGGCATCTCTAGACTGTCTCCGAGGGCTCTGTCTCTCCTTCCTGGAATAAATTCCTCAGCTCCACCAGCCTCTGGGTGCCAAGGACATGGATGCCCTGCCAGCTCCCATGGGCTCCCTTGGACCCTGTGAACCGCCTCCAGCATCAGTGGGGTTATGGCAAGGAGAGCAGAGCCTGGCATCAGGGCACATCACAGACCCAGGGCCACACTGACGCTGGCTGTCCCACATGTGCCATCTCACATGTGCCAACTTCAGCCGTAGCACGGAGCGGGGCCGGGATTTCACCCAGCTGCTGCTGGGGTTGTCAGGGCTTGGTGCTTAGGGACATGGTTTAGTGGTGGACTTGGCACGGCTGGGTTAATGGTTGCACTTGATGATCTCAAAGGTCTTATCCAACCTAAATGATTCTATGAAACAGTGCATGGCAAGGGCTCTGTGATCCCTGGGGAAACCAGTGGGGGAGACGTCCTTCCAGGGGGTCTGTTCTCGGTGCTGTGCCATGCTGTGGGAGCGCTGGTGCGGGTAAAAGCAAGACTAGGGGACCAGCTCTCCTCCCCACGCATCACCTCCTGCCCTCGCACCCACTGCGGGAGCAGGGCCACTGCCTGTCGGAGGGGATTTGGGCTTTTCGGAGGAACCGATGGAAGATAAAATGAATAACAAAGCACCTTCTGGATGGCTGTTGTTAGTCACACTCACTTCTGATTAAAGATCATTAAACATGAAATTAGCTCGTTTGTGTTACGGGTCTCCCGGGGGTTCCTTTAATTAGGAAGTGCAGATGGCCGCGGACCTGGGGAGACAGCAGTGCCGGCAAGGGGCAGGGGTGTGCATGGGGCCGGGAGCGGCACAGGGAGGGCATCCAAAGAGAAATTAATTTTTTTTCCCTTTTCTTGTTGTTGTAAACCCCTCAGCATTTCACAACAAATCACAGATAATTAATAAGTACATTCCCTTAATGACTAGGCTTTTTAATAGCAGAAATTGGAAGATGCTGTGTCAATTTTATTTATTATTTTTTTCAATTTCCCCTCTCAGTGCTGACTTACCACCATGATTAGAGTTGTAGAGCCCGCAGGAGGGACCATCCCCTCTGCCCAGGAGGGTGCTGAAACTGCCCTTTGCCATCTCCGTCCTGGGGGGACATTGGCTGCGCAGGCTGCTGGGGTCCCCCTGCCACCGGTGCCGCCACCTGAGCAGCATCCCCACTCCAAGGGCTTTCCCATCTCTTGGTGGACTTGTGTCCTGGAGAAGCAGCAGCAAGGCGCTCTAGGGAGCAGGTCTGTGGCTGGAGGATAACAGCGGCGAGGCGTTAGTGACTGCCAGCTCCCAGTGGGGCCAGGACGGTGGTGCTGGCTCCTGGCGAGCTGTTCGGACCTGCCGGTCCCTTTCCCAGGCACAAGCCCTCAGCCGGGCTGGGCTGGGTGTCGTGGTACCACCAGCCCCGGCACAAGCCTGCAGCTGGGCTGGGTGCTGCAGAGGCAGCACCAGAGCCGGAGTTGGGAGGACAGGGATGCAGTCAGTGTTTTGGTTAAGGTTTTGGCTGCGTTTCTGTTCTGGGTCCAGATCACTTTCCTCCCTGACTAATAACAGCAGCAACCACGCCAGCGCGCTGCCTGCGCACGCGAGGGGGAAGGCTGGCTGGCGCGGTGGCTGCTGACGGCTGACTGAATGGCAGACGTGTTAGTGTGGCGACGGCTGCCGGTGCGCCTGCATCGCACTTGCATCCCGGCACACAGAGAAGAGTCTCCCGGTGCCCTTTAATTACCCTTTCTGATGGTTCACAAAACGCTGTTGTGACAGCATTGCTGCTCTCCAGATTGCCTCTTTAGGAATTTTATCAGCTGCCTTGTGTCCTGACATGCAGGAAAGAAGAATCTGAGCAGACCTTTCTGCCTAAATAGGCTCTAAATACCCCAAATTAATGACGTGTATTTCTCCATGGAAGCGAGGACGCTCTTCTCCCCGTTCCTGCTTGGTGGGGAGGGGAGGGGAGCAGAGCTTTGCCGGCTGCAGGGCCGCTGCCTGCCACACCGCCCATGCCTGGCTCTCCTGCAGCTCCCGAAGCTTGCAACAGGACCAGAGCATCCCGGGTGCGGGGACACAGGGCAGCCTCGCAGCCGGTGGCAGCGCAGAGGCCACGGTCAGGCCAGTGGCACTGCTGCAGGGCTGTTTGGCGGTGGTGGAGGCTGTGCATCGCCCCGCGCTGCAGCAGCTCGGCAGCAGCCATGAGTAGAGGGAAATGTGGCAGGCAGCGGCTGGTCCTTGGACCGTGGACAAGGGGGATGTGGGGTCCCAACCATGTCCCAGGGACAGAGTGGGGTGGGTAGGGTTCAGTCCCTAGTGATGTGGCTGCCAGCAGCATTGACGGAGGCGCTGAGGGGATGAGTAAGGGGGGGGACCCCTCTGCTTTCCCCATCCCTGCTCAGCACTAACTCCGCTCTCCCTTTTCTCTGCAGGAGGAAGACATCGAGTACTACGACTCCAAGGCCGACACCGAATATGTGAGTACTATCCCTGCTGCACCACTGACACACTCATCACCCTGGCCTGGTGCTGAGTCCCTTGCTGGGGCAGTCCCAGCACCGTACCAGTGGGGCATAGCACAGCATTTGTTACAGCCGGCATGACAAGACTCTGCGGCGGGCAGCAAGCGCCCAGTGCACAGCCGGGTCCCCCGAGCCGAGCCATGGTGGCATCTGTCGGCCAGCACCAGGCCCAGCAGCAGGCAGGTGGGCAGGTTGCTCCACTGCCTGCAAAAGTTTCTAAAATTAAAGCTGGCATCTGAAATTCAAATGATGAGCAAACCTTTAATTAGAGACTGAATCTAATTCTCTGCCCCCCTCCCGGCACAGCCGTCCTGTGATTTCTGGCAATCAGTGCTTTAGATACAGACCCGACAGCTCCGCTTTCCCGGCACTCTCAGGGGAGCTGGCATTTGCCGGCTGCTCCGCGCAGTGATGGTGACCGCAGCGATGGTGACGGCACTCAGGTGCCACACCATGGGCACAGGATGCTCCACCGGCAGTGGCTGCTGCCCCGCAACGCCCCGCTGTGCTGGCAGGTGACGGGTCACCTGGCTCCTACATTGTGCCGTGCTGTGGGATCCTGCCAAAACAGGGGCTCACCTGGTCAGTGATGCTGTTGGTGTGGGGCCACTGGGGAGCATCTGCTTTGCAGTGTCCTTGGAGCTGGCTGAGAGCCCCAAGCAGAGCAGGGTGGGGGCTTGGGGGCAGCCCCAGCCAGTGCCAGTGCCCCAGGACTGGTCCTTGCCCCAAGACAGAGCCAGCAGCAGATGTGCCTTCGGGGGTCGTCGCTACAGTGGGAGGGGAGGGGTGGCAGCACATGGCATTGGCAGCAAACTGCTTGCAAACCACATCGCCTCATCTGAAAATAACACTTGGGTGACCCCACAAGCCTTCAGAAGGCTCCGTGCAGAAGGGAGGGGAGGATCCGGGCTTGATGGGCTCCCACCAGCTTGGGCGACATGCCCTGCACCAAGCTCCAGCTCTTCTCTCACCTCACCTTGGAGGTGGTGCCCAGAGCAGAGCCAGGGGCAGGCTGGAGTGGAGGAAGGATGCCTTCAAAGCAGAGCTACTGACAAACTGCAGGTGCTGTTGTCCCCAGGCAGTGACAGCAGGAGGGCTCCTTGGCAGGGAAAGCCAGCCACGGAGAGTCTGGGAGATGGGATGGAGAGGTCGGGCAGATGCTGTGGCTGAAGGGGAGGGCACTTGCTCTCCCAAGCAGGTCTCCCTGCTCACAGTCCTGCTCATTTGACGCCGTGGATATCTCCTGTCCCTCCCCAGCCTGGGGAAAGCTGCCAGAGGAGGGAGAGGAGGATCCTGCTCTCTATGGCTGCTCTGGAGAGGACAGAGCTAATGGGCTTAAAATGCATTAAAGCGGATTTTGGATAGAAGTGGAGGAAAAACTGGCTGGCAGTTGAGGCAGGAGGAGGCAGCCCAGGGAGCAGGGCAGCTCCCTGCCATGGGGGCTGAGGAGCAGGACTGATGCATCCATAAGGCTGGGCAAGGCTTTTGCCATGGGGCAGGGGACAGAGGAGCTGGAAGTCCCCATGCCCAGTGTAACCCTGACTGGTCCTGGCTGCCCACACCCAGCCAGTGTCGGCAGCGGTGATCCGAGCTGGCAGCTCTAGCTGTTAGATTTGGGATTAGCCATTTCTGCAAGTGAGGAGAGCATCCTGGTCACATTAGTAGGGATTATGAAATGAGAGGCGTCTCAACCTCAGAGCTGTGCCCGCTGAGCCCTCCTGGTGTATGGGGCACCAGGGAGGTACCGCGCACCACAGCACGGCACGGTGTCCCTGGGGACCATGGGGCTCAGCTCCCTGCTCCCTGGTCCTTCCCCAGGGGAGGTGGCGTGTCACTGGGGGGGGAGCAGCCCTGCAAATCTGTCATCGGCCACACTGACTTCAGTCCTCCTCTGGCGAAATAATCAAGCAAAATTGGGAGTGTCCTGTTGCAGAGGCTTGTGGATTTGGCAGGGAGGGCGCTCTCCTATTGATGCTGTTGCTGCTTGCTTGTGAAATCCCAGCAAATTTAATTTCAGCAAAAATAATGGAGAGAAAAGGTGATACTGAAATAAAGGAAAGAGATGATACCAGAAGGTCTAAATGGAACTAAATAGTGCTCTTTCCATCTTTTCTTTATTTAGCTTCAATTTTTATATTTAAATTGAGCAGGATCTAGCTGAAATGGAGTTAGTTCTGACGGACAATGCCTATTCAACATAACTGGGGCTTATTCACAAGCCTTACATCAGCTCTAACTACAGTAAGAAAGAAATGAGCTTCCTATTCATTTTGCTTGCACCTCAGCTCCACTATCTTCCTAAACATATTTTGGATTTCCAAGTGGTTTTAACAAATGGGAACATTAGAAAATTTTTCCTGCGGGTCCCCAAGGCTCTCAAAAATGTTGGCAGAAGTGGAGTTTTCACCTTTCTCCGCTAGTAAGGGCTGTGGGGTTTATCCAGGGAGAAGTATTCAAATCAGCAGATGCTACTGGTTGGGTATCACAGGCAGAACAACACAGAAATAAAGTGATTTTCCATCTTTAGTATTGCATTGATGCCAGGGGCTGATGCTTAAGTCACAGCTGAGGCCAAAATCCCTTGGGACGTACCATTCTCCAGTGGAAAGCAGCACAGCTCCATGAGCACACTCCGGCACCCACCCCCTGCTGGAGGTCCCTGGGGAGGGGTGGGAGCAGGGGGCTGCTGGTAGGCGGCTCCGTGCCAGCCTCAGCACCCTCCGGGGCAGAGGGGAGCACGGTGTCGGTCCGGGCTGCCGGCAGGGCTGCCCACTCGCTGCTCACCCCGCTCGGTAGATGCAGCGAGGAGAGGGAGGAGGGAAAAAAAAGCCCCTAAATGTCAGCAGCAGATGAAGGGTGTTGGAAAATTTAATCTTCCAACTTTCTCAACTAATGTGACATTTGGATTTCCTCCTGATAAGCTATCAGCCATAGAAGTTTCTTTCTTTTGCCTTTTTTCCTTTTTTTTTTTTTTCCCCCTTCTTCTCTCCTCTGGCTGGTAATTTAAAAATAAATGGTCTAGAAAGATCTCTAAACAGTACCTTTGGCAAAGATTAAAAAAAGCGAAGGGGGACAGGGGGACAGGCTGGCGGGAGAGGCTGATTGTTATTTATAACCTGGGCTGCTATAAAAGCAGGAATGTGGCTGGAGAACACGCCATCTCCCTCCCTGTCATTAAATTACTGCATTTCAGGAAAAGCTGAGAGATTTAAGAAGAAGAAAGGCCCTTTTGCACGGACCTGGAGTTTCTCAGCCATGTGCTGGGGGCTGGCATTTATATGCATTATTAGCAGTAATCATGGTGTGTTGATAGGAATATTTCACTGGTTTTTCTGGACTTAGCACAGATGGGTGCCCCTGGGAAATTTAAAAGGATGCATTGGGATCTTGGAGGGATAGATCCTGCTCAGGTGAGTGTGGGGTGGGATGAGGGGTGCAGGGTTAGTGTCAGGGTGTTGTGGCTCTGCTGGTGCCGGCGGTACTGGGAGGAGCAGTGCGAGGGAGGGCTGTGACTGCCCAGCTTCTTTGGAGCTGCCACACCCCAGCCAGCATCCCGGAGTGGCCACCTGCACCGCTAGCCGGATCAGCCCTGCATTTGTCATCGGTGCTGCCATTGAAGCCATCATCATTAGCTGTGATGGCTTGTTCCCATGGAGATGAGCAATGAACGGGGCTGTCTGCATCCATGGGAGCTGCCTGGCCAAGGCATCACTGCTGTGCCAGGTCACATCCCCGGCTCGATCCACAGCTCCAAACCCCATCACTGGTGGGGACCCCCCGATAGTCCTTGTGCCCGTGGGCCAGCTGGCTCTCCTCAGCCAGCACCAGCCTGGATGTGATGGAAGGAAGGTACTTGCCAGGAGCATGGCAGCCTCCGGTAAAGCTGTTGCATGGTGCTACTGGTGCTCACTGGGTGTTGGGGCATCTCTGGGTTTTACACCCTGTCCGATATTTTGGGAGACTTGAGAGAGAATGTTGTGACTGGCAGCCCAGCTGCTAAAGCACTGGAGATGGCAAAAGCTCTTGGTGCGTGATGACTTCTTGCTGAAGCAATAAATACGTATAATATTGATATATTGCCGTGGAGTCGATTTCTAATGGCGTGTGGCAAATAATATATTCAAACTGTAGCATCTATTTGTGTTATGTTGTACATATTGTAACAGATAAATAGATGTTTCCAAGTTCTTTTGAAATGTAATGATGAGAAATGCTGCAAAATCTGGCTGGGGGCCTGCCGAGATGCTCATGGTGTAAATCCAGGAGAACTTGAATTATCTTCTCCTTTAATGTAAATTTAATGCAGAATTTCTTCCTCCAGCCTTCCCAAGGTGGGTCCTTCTAGCCCGAGCCTAGCAGTGAGATGCTCTCATCCCTGCCTGGGCTGGTGACAGCTTTCACTGCCTTCATCCAGGTGGAAATGACCCCATTTCAGGGGCCAAAATCAGCCTGGCTTAAACAGGAATAACTTGGTTGAGGTTGGGAGATTTATAGATAAAGGATAAATGTAGCTTGAATAACATCAGCTCTTTCCACGGGTCTGTTTGCCGTATAGGTGTCAGTGATGCATGAAGTGTCCTACGTATAGATAGCTGTATATTTGTCTCCGAGATCTATACATATGCCTCTTTACAGCTACATGAATGAGAGCAGCCAGACAGCGCTGAACCTGGCAGAATACAAATTAGCCCCTCAGAAGTGGGTGATATAACAGAATAATGATAAACAGAGGAGTGGTAATTATATACAGTAGTTCCAGCTCCGGTGAAGTGGGGAATAACCATGCCAGCGTGGGGGAAATAGGGACGGTTGGATTTTCCCGGTGGCCAGAGCAGTGGATGGGCTGGACCCCGGGGAGGATGCCCTGCCAATTTGAGGTGGGGAGGGATGGGGAGGCATCACCAGGACTTTGCTGGACTAAGAAAAAAAAAGGTTTTAGTGTCAAAGCAGAGGTTTTGGTCCTGCAGGTGCCCTCAGGGCCACGGCTTTATCCCATCTAAAGCCTGTTTTCAGCAGGCACCTCTTAACCATCATCTAGTGCTTGGTGAAGCTGGCAGGGGCGAACTGTTGTGTGTGAAACTGCTTTCCCCCAGAGACCTGAGCCCCACATTGATGGCAGGCTTGGGGCTAGCCCATGGCCCGTGGCCCAGCACACAGCCAGGGTGCCAGCTCTGCTGCAACATCACGGCTTTGCAGGGGGTCTGGCAGTCAGTTTTGTGCCTTTTCTCCAGATTTACGTGAAATTGAGAGCATAATCTGGATTTTGATCTTGGTGACATGGCTCAGGGGAGGTGGGGACAGTCTCTGCCCACCTCCCACTCGGCTACTGCAGCTGTAATTGAGTTCATCATCTTTCTGGGTGGCTGGAGCCCCTGTGCCAGGATCAGCTTGGTGACGTGTTTACACTTGCAATCCACTGGCTGGAATTAAAGCCCAAACCTTGCATATCAATCCTGTTATTCTCCCGAGCTGTGGCGAATGGTTTGGCCACTCCTCACAATGTCAGGGGAATGTCACTGCCTTAGTGGCCGGCCGGAGCTGGCACAGGGGAGGTGGCATCTCTCTGCATCATCTCCAAAGGGAAAACAGGGAGGAGCCCAGGTTGGGTGTTAAATGACCTTTGTAGTTTATTTCCCAAACACATAATTTTCCTTTAAATATATGGCTTTTCCCATGAGAAATTCAGACCTTTTGTCCCCTGGGTTTTGTTGAGAGGAGCCTGGCCGGTGGGAGAGCTGCTCACACTGGGCCACCAAGGACAGTGGAATGGGACAGTCCCCTATCCCTTGTCCCCACTGGTGCCGGGGTGCTTTGACAGCGTGGGGCAGCTGTCCCTGGCACGGTACCGCACGAGCCCTGGGCTGTGAGTGCTGCTCGCGCTTCCAGTCACGTCCGCTGTTGTTTCTGCGGGGCTGATCTCTGCTACCGCAATCAGAGAGCCTTACATGGGCTCCGATATAGGCACTTCACTCGGGAGGGAGGCACAAGGGGGGAGGCACTGAGCTGCTTCGCGAGGGGAATTCGCTCCCTTGCCGGGCAGCAGAATCCACTCCTGCGCTGCTGTGCCCACCCCTGCCCCTTTTGCTCCCGCAGCCGGGGCCAGGGGACAGTGGCCAGAGCTGTCCTGTGCCCCAGCTTGGGCTTGGCATGTCTCTGCCCCTGTGTTGCCTGTCCCTGCCCACAGATAGAGCAGGCAGCTCTGCGGCTCTGCCCCTCTTCAGCAGGGATGTAGCGCCAGGGGCATGAAAGGCAGGCGCTGCAGCATCCTCCCCTACTTCCTTCCCATCCTGAGCATCTCCCAGCCGGCTACACGCAGCCTTCCCCAGCCACTGGGCTTGTGGCTGGGATACAGCAGCTCGGAGCCAGCACCTTCTCCTGGGTTACTTTGCTCCCAGATGGATGGCGGAGGTGATTTCCCCAACTCTGTAGTGAGGCCACCTGCTTTCTCCCTCTTCCCTGCATGGCCCTGCAGCTCAGCTCTGACCCTGTCCCCCTGCCTGTAGCCACCCAGCCATTCTGCCTGCACCAGCTCAGCCCTGCCCTGCCTTTCCAGAGGGGTTTCGCCCCCAGCGCCATGCTGGCAGCAAGGCCCTGGGAAGGGAGAAGAGGGCTGGGAAGGCGAAAGAGCACATTCCAGCACCAGCAGTGGGGAATTCGCCGTCTCTTCACCGTAATTAAATATTGTTTGCATTGCTTATTGACAGAGCACTAAGCTGCACTCCATTTTAATTTGTTCTTTGATAGTTGCCTTTTGCTGCTAATTGATTTTCAAGGCTTTTTTTTTTTTTTGTTTGGGGTGTTTTTTTTGTCTGATTTAATACCTGCCATGCTACCAAAGCTGGAGAAGCAAGGGTAACCGGTACCCACCTTTGTGCCCACCCACTCCTGGCACCCACTCCCCTGTGCCACCATGGCTGGCATGGGCTGCGAGCCAAATCTGGCACGAGAGCCAGCATGGCTGGTCTTCACAGGGGGGACGTTTGGTGATGGGCTTTGGGTGGCGTTGTTCCCAGTGTGTGTCCAGGGCTGGCACCTCCGGGTGACCCCATGTGCTCTGCTCCTTCCCCAGGATGATCCTGAAGGAGAAGAGTTCGAGAGGGAGAAGTCCAGCTCCAGCTCCTTGAAGCTGGAGTTCACCGATGACCCCAACTTCAAGACCAAGGTTAACTATTCGTACGCTGCCGTGCAGATCCCCACGGACATCTACAAAGGCTGTGAGTGCTGCTCCTCACCCGCTCCGCTCCGCTCTGTGCTGCCTGGCTGGGCTCAGCCTCCGCCTCTCCTGCTCAGGGTGCTGCAGCCCCAGGGACTGTAACCCCAGGGTGCCGCAGCTGGGGCTGGGGGCTGGGGGCTGGGGCAGGCTGGCTTCCAGCCAGGCGGGCACTGAGAAGAGGCAGAGTCACTGTGTCAGGACAGCGGTGACAATGTGTCCCTCCCCAGGGACACTCAAGAGCTCAGCATGGGCCAAGGAGGCAAATCAGGAGTTAGGGCTTGTTAGGAAGGGGTGGAAAGCAAAGGAGAAATTGTAATTATGGCAAAGGTAAAGCTTGTGCCCACCCGGCTGCGATCCCTCCCTGCACAAGAGCTCAGCAGAGCTCGAGCAGGTTCGGAGCAGGCACTGGAGCCAGGCAGAGGGACGGAGCTGCTCTGCGCAGGAGCAGTTACAGTGGCAGCAACTCCAGGCTCATAGGAGGGAGCGAGACGGGGCTGTGCAGTGGGAGAGGGTGAAGCAGGCATGCTTCCTCGCTGGCTTCGGGCTGCTTGAGGCTGAGGTTATGAAAAGGGAGAAAAAGCAACTGAAATCCTTCAGGAAGGCAGCGGAGGGTGATTGCAAGACAGTGAGATGCCACCCCGGAGCAGACCCCGGTGCTGGGAGCGAGCGGGGTGTGTCAGCCCCATGGCCATGTCCCTGCCGCTGGCGGAGGGCACCGGCTGCTCCAGAACAGGGGACCGGGTTGGCGGGCCAGCCTGGGAGTGGACAGGGAGGGATGGGCGGGCGGATGGGATAGGACATGCCACACCAGCTCTAAGTCCCTGCCGGGAAGTGACACGGTCCCTGAGCTTCCAGAGCTCTGTCCTGCCTCGCCCTGCTGCGGTGGTACATGGTGACAGTCGGTCTCCATTTCCCTCTAGTGGCTGCTCTGCACCGAGCTGGGGACCACTTCCAGCTGGAGACCATCCTCCAGCACCCGCAGGCCACATCCTGCGCCCAGACCCTGCTGCTGGGGGGCACCCCTCATCTCCCTGCACCACGAGGGCACCACCGTCCCCACACCCCCTTGTTTTGGTGGCACTTGCTGAGGGCTCCCGGCTGGTCACAGTGGTGACCAGGGCTGAGCTCACATTCCTGCCCTGAGCAGCATTTTCCTGGTACATGGGCTTGTTACCGGCACGGCCGTGCTCAGAGCTGCATCAGTGCGATGATTTCACCACGGCAGCAGCAGTGGATTAGAAATTTGCAATTAGTTTTATTACCTAGCTAGCGCAGGCCAGGCAGCTAATGAAGCACATCATGTGAGCGGGGTGGGCTGCGCGGGATGAAATATTCATTACTCCTCACCCCTGCTCACCAGCCGGTGCCACGGCTGATGCCCTGCCATGGCCACGTAAATCACCCCGCTTGGCCATGGGACGAGAGCAAATTGGAGATTAACGTGCTCCGGGGACTCGCAGCCTCTCGGAGAGGGGTGCTGGAGAGGGAATGGGGCATTGGGGGGTCCCAGTGGGGGGACACCCTTCCAAACCCCAGTCCCAGTGGGGAAGGGAGCTGCAGCCACAGGGATGGGCTGTGTGGGCACAGGGATCAGACCATCTCCAGCCTCCCCAGGGTGCTCCAAAAAGGCACGGTGTAGGGCAGGGTGTTCAGCTGCTGCACCGCGGAGACCAGGTTTGGGGTGTGGGCAGGGGGCCATCCCTGTGCCCTCTCCTGCCGGGGACACCAGCAAGTGTAGCAGAGCCGTGGGCGGGGAGCACGTCCCGGGGGGGCCCGGCAGAGAGGCGCTATCGCTGCCTGGCACGCTAATTAAACCACTGTGGAGACACCCTCCACCGTCACCCCTCGCTACACACACAAATTACATCCTATATGTGTTTTATTTACTGTGCCATTTTTAATTAAATCTGCAATCGCTTGCTGACAGGGCGGGGCTGGGCTCACCCTGATGGGGACAGGGACAAGATGGGGACAGGAACAGGAATGTCACCAGGAGGGGCTGGCAGCTCTGGCCTTGACTGAGGGGGACAGGAACCGTACTGACCATGAGCACAGCTTCCCAATCTGATGAGCAATAGCCCGTCACTCTGTGCGCAGGGAGAGGGTGGGAGCTGTGTTTGTGCACAGGGCAGTTATAGGGGCTGCATTCGTGCACAAGGATGGTGTAGGGGCTGTGGTCACATGCAAGGATGATATAGGGGCTGCACTGATGAGCAGGGATGGTTATAGGGGCTGTGTTCATGTGCAGGGGTGGTATAGGAGCTCTGTATGTTCACAGGGAAAGTACGGGGCAGCTTTCATGCACAGGGATGGTATAGGGGCTGCATTTGTTTGCAGGGATGGTATAGGGGCTGTATTTGTTCACGGGGATGATATGGGGCTACATTCATGCTCAGGGACGATATAGGGGCTGTGTTTCCGCTCAGAGGTGGTGTATGGGCTGTGTTTGTGCACAGAGGGGGCATAGGAGCTGCATTTGGCAGAAGCCTGGCGTGGCTGACGGGCTCCAAGGGGCTGGGGGTGCAGGTGCTGCTGGGGCTGGAGGTGACCTGTCAGTGCCCAGCCCAGTGCCCAGCTGAGGCTGGCACTATTGCCCAGGGCTGCTTCAGGCAGGCAGGAGCCTGGCAGCCTGCTCACGACCCCTTCTCCCGGGAAAAACCATGTCCTGTGACAGAGCCAAACAAGAAATCATTCTAAGTGCCCAGATAACAGCACTCTATGCGGGCATGGCACTGAGAAATGGCTGGGGAAATACGGATGGAGTAAATCGTGGTTGGAAGGCATAGCTGCCTGAGGGAAGAAGTCGTCTTCTGCAGTGGTGCTGGGGTGGCGGGATCTGGGATTCACCCTGGGTGGAACCTTCCCATGTCTCGCCAGCACCTCGGGGCCGTGGCGAAGGCTTGAACAGGTGATGACGGTGTTTTGAGGAGGGACAAGTGTGGGAGGAAGCCTTAGGACAGCTAAATATACTCCTCACACACCAGCTCGCCTGCAGCACCGCACTGGTTGCTCTGCCCAGTGCCAAGGAGGGGGGCTGCTCCTGGGAGCTCTTGCACCCCAAAAATGCACTGAGGGTCCCCCAGGATGAGTGCTGCCAGCTGCCCACTCCCACCCGTGACGGCACAGCTGGCTCCTCAGCACTGCAGCCCCGGGGCTCACCATGGGGCTCCCCCCCGGCCCGGGGCTTGGGGTACCCACGGCGTTCCGAGTGCCCCAAAGGGTGCTGTGAGCACAGAGGGGTGCCGCTGTCCCCAGAGCATCCTCCCCGCTGACTGGCCAGCCCCGTACCTGCCACGCCATACTGGCCCCCCCGCGCTCTACCAGCTCCCCTTGATTAATCACAGGCTGGGACTGCCAGCAGCTTATCTTTTGCTTTAATAGCTGAATAATTTAAAACTGCTGTTTGCCGGCATCTTAATTGCTTTTGCGTCAGGTGCAGGGGCCAGCGGGAATGCAGAGCAGGGCCCAGGAGGCTCCACGCAGCCCTGCCAGGGCACAACCCCTTGGTTTCCCAGCTGGTGGCTGTCCCCAGGGAGTGGGGCCGGCAAGGTGGTGGGAGGAGCAGGGAGTTTTGCTGGGAAGGGGGTGAGATGGCAAGGCAGCTGTCCCCAGTGGTGGCTCTCCCTGCCCCAGAGCGAGGGGATGGGGATGAAGCGCAGCTGGGGGAGCGCTGGTGGGGTGGCTCAGGTCTCTGGGGACAAGGGACAGCAGGCTGATGCTGGAGCCTGTGGGAGCAAGGGACCAGGGGGATGCAGGAGTATCTGCAAAGCCCCTGTGGGCTCCTCCATGAGAAGGGGCAGAGGGGACACACCACCTCTCCCTCCCTGCCATCACTGTGGGGACACCGTGGTCCCCATCACCCCCCTCAGCCCACCCCCAGCTCTGCTGCTCCCCCGCACCCACCCGCCCACCCCGGCTCTGTCTCCTGCAGCCACGGTCATTCTCAACGAGCTGAACTGGACGCAGGCACTGGAGGACGTCTTCATCGAGAACCGCAAGGAGGATCCCTCCCTGCTCTGGCAGGTGTTCGGCAGTGCCACCGGTGTCACCCGCTACTACCCCGGTGCGTGGCAGGGGTCAGCGGGGGGTGGTGACTGGTGGCGGGGGGCTGGCCAAGGGCATGGGGGCGAGCATCCCCCAGTGCCAGCCCTGGGGGCCACCTGACACACATAACCGTGCTGTGTCAAAGCCGGTTGGTGTGAACTCCCCACCAGAGCCTGATGCTTCCTCAGCCCTGGGCACCCCTAAGCCCTGTCCCCCACGTCCCCCTGTCCCCGACCCCAGGACAGCCCTGCCTTGCTCACCACCTGCCTTCCCCCCGCAGCCACCCCGTGGAGAGCTCCCAATAAGATCGACCTCTACGACGTGCGCAGGCGGCCCTGGTAAGGGGGTGTCGGGTGGGAAGGGGGGACCCTTCGCCAGCCCTTCCCAGCCAGGAGCAGCCAGCTCCCTCCCCTTTTCATTTCACACATGGTTGGCATTGGCAAACGGACACCATAACATGGGCAGAGGCATCTGAGCTGCAGCTCTCAGCTCCTGCTCCCCACCCCTTTTCGTGGGAAGGCAGAGTGGGATGGAGAGATAAATCCTTGGATACAGATGAAGTGTGGAGAACCACCCCTCACCCTGTGCCCCCCTGCAGCCATGGCTGCTGGCCCTCAGTCCTGGCCAGCATGCCCGTCCAAACGGAAAAATCCTGGCTCTCAGAAACTGCGAGCCGGGAGGATGGAGGGAGAAGCGGGCAGGCAGCGCCGAGCTGTGGTTGCGCAATAGCTGCAAGCAGCCATTTAGCTGCACACCGAGCGAGGCAGGATTGCATCGCCTCCCCTTTGCCCAGGTTGAGGTGCCAGCTTGGCAGTGTCACTGCGGTGCTGCGCATGGGGCTGGGGGAGCTGCGGCTCCATCCTGCCCGGAGCTGCGGCCCCATCCTGCCCACAGCCGCTGCTGACAGCGCAGTCATGGAGACGAAAGCAGGTGCCGGTCCCAGGTACATGCCCGGGGAGCCCTGTATCCCGGGGGGTCACCCCCTGCTCGGCCCCCTGCCTGCACCAGGACCTGCCCCCTCTCCTTGTCAGAAAACTAATGGCCCTGCTACTATGGTTAATTGTCTTTGATTGCTCCACATTAATCATTAACTGGTCTCTGCCAGGGCATCCATGTGGGTTATTGGCAGAGAGGGGAGTAGGGGGCTGTTTTGGGGAGGGGGAGCTGCTGATGTCTATGGGGGCTACTGAGCCCGGCTAGCACAGCTCCCTGCCCACTAGCCAGCCTGGCCACCCACTTGCCCGTGCCACCATGGAGGAGCAGCAGCACCCGTTGGGCTGTGGGGCAGCTCATCGCCGGGAACATCCCCTTGGAGTCCTCTCCTGCCCTTGTGCCAGGGTCCGGTGCAGCACAGAGCCCTCAGTGCTCCACTGCCGGGCCTGCCAGGGCCACGGTCCTGCCTGCAGCCTTGGTGGGGCTGCCAGCGCCACTCGCCTGCCCTCCCCTCCCTTGATGAATGGCACTATTAACCACAGCCTTCTCGCGCGGAGCCCGGGGTATTCATCTGAGCAGGGCAGCCGGAGATGGATGCGCTGCCACAACCCATTAGGGGCAGCATCTTAGTTGGGCTCCATGCCGCGCCAACAGCCCAGCCTCAGGGAGCGGGGCAGTCACCGAGCCCCCCGGCCCCCACCAGCTGGAAAGAAGCCCACAGGCAGCTGCTGCCCATCCTGCACCCCAGCTTGACAGGAGGGTGCTGGGGGGATGCAGCATCCGCACCAGGAGGGCCCAACGTGCCAGCATCCCCCATCCTGCCCGCCTAATCACTTGTAATTAGGAAACATCAGGACCTGGGATTAGCAATCAGATCCTGCCCCTTCCCCAGTCCTCCCCAGTAATGGTGAGTAATTGATACTAATAACATGCTAATTTGCGTCAGGCCTGATCCTGATCAGGCCAATATTGAAGCTCCCTTGGACTTCAGCCATGGCAGGATCAGGCCCCACGCGCTGGGACAGGGAGGCTGGGCTATGCCTGCCCGTTGCTGGGATGGGTGCTGAGCATCGCGCTGGCCCCCTCCCATGCAGGATGGCACAGCAGGGCTGCAAGCAGGACTGACTGCTTCAAGGGGTGAGGAAGCGTTCCTTAATTGTTTTCAGGGAGGAGGATTTACATAGTAGTATTATTTTTCCTTCTCGTAGCTAAAAATAACCTAATCAGCCTGGCCTTTGATGCTACCAGGGGGGTAAATAGCATCTTAATATGGATGTGTGTGTCAGCATAATCAGCGTGCAGAAAAGGGCCTGAAATGATGGAAGAGTTTAGCATTTAGAGCTCATTAGGCTGATACGGTACTGAGCGGCAGGTCACTGGCGGTCTGCCGTGCCACGCCATGCCGTATCCTCGCCTCTGCCCGCCACCACCTTGTCCCTGCTCCTCGCCATGGGGTTACCGCAGCCGTGGGTGCACAGGTGCTCAGCACAGCTCCCCGGCCACCCGTGCCCTGGCAGAGCTTTGCTCTTGGGCTGCACCCAGCTGGGTCAGGGTCCCCCCCAAAATGAGCCAACCCTGCTGATCTGCCTCTGCACCCCGCAGGTACATCCAAGGCGCCTCCTCCCCAAAGGACATGGTCATAATTGTGGACGTGTGAGTACACGGGTGGGGGCCATGGTGGGGCTGAGCCAGGTCAGGATGGTGGCACAGCATGCCAGGGTGCCACTGTCCCACCAGCAGCCCCAGGGAAGCTGAGTGGGACAGCACTGGCGGGGAGCCCTGTGCCCCCTCGCTGCCGAGCCCCCAGCACCCCTCTCTCCTGCCAGGAGCGGCAGTGTGAGTGGCCTCACCCTCAAGCTCATGAAGACCTCAGTCTATGAGATGCTGGACACCCTCTCGGACGATGACTACGTCAATGTGGCCTCGGTGAGTGCCGCGGGGTGGGTGGCAGGGCTGTGCCCTCCAGGCAGCTCCCAGCTCCCCACTGTGGGAGCGCTTTTTCCCCAGACCCACCTGGCCAGCAGCTCTGCTGAGAGAGAAATGCCCTGCTTTTATTTTTTTTTCTCCTCAAACACCCACCTGCACATAAGGAAATAGCTACTCAGGGCTCAGCTGTCCGTGGTGGCGAACAAAAGCTGCCCCCATCACAGGGTGTTTGCCACAAATGCTCCCGAGGTGATCCCAACCAGCCACCTCCTGCCTGTCACCAGCCAGTGACATCACGCCCCTATGGCGATGTCACCAGCCCATGACCTCACGCAGCACAGCGGCTGTGCCACCACATCTGTGCATCGCTGGGCGCCCAGCCCATGCCGGCCCTCCCCTGTCTGGCTGCAAGCACGCCGGCGCTAATTAACGTGTCTGGCCTGGCTCCGTTAGCTGGATCGCTGCTCCCGTAATGAACGGGCCCTATTGCCAGCAAATGAAGCCATAAATGAGAGGCAGCACCTGCTCCCGCCGCCAGCGTGCCGTGGCACAGCTGCTTGCACAAGCCTGGGGGTCCTGCAGAAGCGACCCTGGCAGCACCCACTGCTGGCACCCACACCGTCCCAGACTATGCCCAGTCTCGGCATCAGCAGTCCTTGGGACATGGGACATGGGATGTTCCGACCGCGTCCTGCCCATGGGAGCTGAGCGTGGCGGGTGGTTTGTGCCTGCCAGGGGCTGCCCCAGTCCCGTTTCTGTGACCTGCCCTCCTCCCTTTTGCCTCCCAGTTCAACGAGAAGGCAAAGCCGGTGTCATGCTTCAAGCACCTGGTGCAGGCCAACATCCGGAACAAGAAGGTCTTCAAGGAGGACGTGCAGGGAATGGTGGCCAAGGGCACGACCGACTATAAGGCTGGCTTTGAGTACGCCTTCGACCAGCTGCAGAATGTAAGCTGGGGGCCAGGCTGTGGACTGGGGGAGCCAGAGTACACCCATGGGTGCTGGGGGCAATGGGAATGCTCCGAGCACACAGCTGCTGCCCCGTTCCTGGCACTTTGGCATGCAGAGGGCTCCTTGTCCTGCTTTGCAGTACTGGGAGGGACATCCCTCTCCCCGGCACACTATAGCTGAGGTTTTGCTGGAGCCGCTGCCTCTCTGGGTTATTAAAAGCTAGCAGGGCTGGGCGGAGGGGGCTGAACCCAGCCAGACACAGTGCCAGAGGCAAAATAAAGACGGATGGTGCTATTAGGCTCCAAGTGGCAATAGCCACAACGTCATTTCCAAGCAGACAGTGTCCATTCTAGCTGTGCACCCCAGCCACCCTCACCCTGGAGAAACAGGCTGGGAAAAGAGATGGCTCAGGGCCAGCCATCCTGGCCGCATCCAGCCCTGCGCCCGGCACAGCTCACTCTGGGTCTGGCCTCAGGCACTGTCTCTCTGCCCCGCAGTCCAACATCACACGTGCCAACTGCAACAAGATGATCATGATGTTCACGGATGGCGGTGAGGACCGGGTGCAGGACGTCTTTGAGAAGTACAACTGGCCCAATAAGACGGTGAGGGGCTGTGGGGCTGTGTGCCGGGCTGGGGCCGCTCGCTGGGGAGGGAGACGGCTGCTCCAGCTCCATCGCCAGCTTCCACCTCATTTGCCTCATTGCCATCCTCTCTCCCCGACAGCCTGCTTCTGCACTAAGCTGCTGCCCTGGTAATGGGATGGCTGACGCACCGGTGCCATTTATAGCTGGCTCCCACCTTGCCATGCGGGAGCCATGGGACCATGCACCCTGCGGGCTGCTGGGGAGGGGATGGGGCTAGTGGGCTCCCCGAATGCCAGCCCCGTGGGGCGCACACCCCAAGCATGGGGACAGGACTACTGGCAGGCAGACAAACCAGCTGGACTGTCCCCATTGCTGTCCAGGACCTGGCGACCTGTGGGGTGGGGAGGTTCTGGTCCATGCAGGACCCTTGGAGAGCACAGACCCCTCTGGGTGCAGTGATGCCCCAGCCCAAGGACCCCTGGGGTAGGTGGCTTGGGCTAGTGCAGTGATGGTGGGGAACAGGACTGGCCAGGGCCAGGTGAGGAGAGAGGGGCTCCCTCGCTGCCAGCATTCACAGGAGCCTTCTGCCCACCTGCACTTGGCCATGAGCAGCATGGCTGCGGGCCACAGCAGGCAATGCCACACCGTCACCGGGGAGGTTGCCATCAGCTGGCAGCACTGGGTGTGGAATACCAGGGTGCCCAGCGGATGGTCCTCACTGTCACGCTCTGCTGCAGGTGCGGGTCTTCACCTTCTCCGTCGGGCAGCACAACTACGATGTGACCCCGCTGCAGTGGATGGCCTGCGCCAACAAAGGTGAGCAGGACTGGCACCCAGCGGGCACGGGAGGCTGCAGGCTGCTGGGCTGGCCCCTTGCAGAGGGGCTGGCACTGGTGCTCCGGTGTGTGCTGCTGCCAGCAAGGCGCCAGGCTGGATAGCAGGACAGCCAGACAGCCACGCGGGCAGACAGCCGGCTCTCCATCTGCCTTTCTCTTTCTTTTCCAAGGTTACTACTTCGAAATCCCCTCCATCGGCGCCATCCGTATCAACACGCAGGTACGGCAGGCAGGCAGGGCTGCCCACCGGGCAGCCGCGGGCAGAGCTGCCCTCCCGGGGTGCCCTGTCGGGGGGCACACTCCAGCAGCCCCAGCCCCACTGCAGGGAGCCCCAAGACTGGCAGCCAGCGTGGCAGCTAGCTGGGGAGCCGAGCCCTCAGCCAGGCCTTGCGCTGTTGAAATAATTCATTCATCTTCTGCAGCTCCCCATGGACCTGCTGCCTTTTGAGTGACTAATTATGAAACATCAGGCATTAATCAGCACAGAGCAGAGCTGAGTGCGGGCAGGGAGCGAGCACGGGCAGGGCCAGCCCCAGCAGCACCCTGTTCGTCAGAGCCAGGCATGCCTGCCCCACACCCTGTCCCACTGCCCTTTTTCTACCCTTTTTCTTTATCGGATGCACCCGAGGTGCCATGGTGGGCAGGTGATGAGGGTCCCTTAGAAGGGCAGCCGCTTGGGGCGGGACTTGCATCGTGGCAGAGGGGCTGCCCCCCACCCAGAGGTCTGCCTTGGCAAGGTGAGCCAGGATAAGGGAAGCCTGCCCCAGGAGAAGATCCCAAAAGGCCGGTGGTGGCAGCCAGGGAGACAGCAGCGATGTGGTCCAGGTGTGACAGAGCAAGCCCAGCGCTGGGGCTGGCTGGGAGCTGGGGCACTCTGGCTGGCGCTGCCTGGGGAGCCCCTGCCCTGCCCGTGCCCAGCTGATGGAGAGCAGCACCTTGTTTGCATCTCAACAGGCCCATTTGGTTCCCAGCTGGAGCCATTACCCTCGGGTTTGGTAGCTGCCAGCTAGCCCTAGCTAGCTCAGCCTGCAGCTGGGGACTGGCACCAGGCACCCTATTAACAATCCCTGGGGCATGTGTGGGGTCAGGGGTGTCACTAGGTTGGAGCAGGGAGGCATCTGGCCCCTGTGTCATGCTTTCCCCTGCCCTGTGTGCCTGCAGGAGTACCTGGATGTGCTGGGCCGACCCATGGTCCTGGCCGGGAACCGAGCCAAGCAGGTTCAGTGGACCAATGTCTACCAGGATGCCCTGGTAAGGAGCCCTAGCCCCGGGGTGCAGGTGGGGACACCGGCCCTGGGGTCCCACACAGCAACACGGTGCAGGTGGGGGACACCGGCCTTGGGGTCCCACACAGCTCCACGGTGCAGGTGGGGGACACTGGCCCCAGGGTCCTGCACAGCCTCAAGGTGCAGGTGGGGACACCGGCCCCAGGGTCCTGCACAGCCCCGGGGTGCAGGTGGGGACACCGGCCCTAGGGTCCCTGCCCTGGGGTACAGGTGGGGACAGCCAACCCCAGGGTCCCACATAGTATGTGCCCCCATCTCCCTTTGCAGGGGGTAATGCCCTCTGCTGCCCACCCCCAGCTCGGGGTCCTGGGACCGGTGAGGGGCCATGGGACACCATTCTGTGCTTGTGCAGGGGCTGGGCCTGGTGGTGACAGGCACGCTGCCGGTGTTCAACCTGACAGAGGACAGCAGTGACAGGAAGGTAGGAGACTGTGGCTGCCGTTGCCCTGGCTGCACCAGGACCCCTGGTGTGGGGCCACAGCGGGGTGGAGAGGGTGCCCTGACACTGGGTGCGTGGCTGGGGCGGGGGGGCACTGGCACCCCTGGGGTACTGCCTGCTCTGCACCCTCTCCCTGGGGTGAGACCAGGGGTGACTGCCATCCCTGGGACCCGAAATGGCCTTGGCTAGCTCTCCCAGTTCAATGGGGACAGCTGGCAGCTGCAAGTCCCTGGCGGGTGCAGTGTCCCATGGAGGGCTGCTGTGGGGCTGGCATGTCCCACCCTGTGCTCTTGCAGTGTCCAGATCTAACCCACATGTCCCTGGAGGGAGAAGAGGTCCATCCCCCTGTTTCCCCGTCCCCATGCTCGTGGTGGCAGGTGACAGCACTGCTCCCACCTGCCTCCCTCCCTGCGCTTCCTTCCAGAACCAGCTCATCCTGGGTGTGATGGGGATCGACGTGGCTCTCAATGACATCAAGAGGCTGACACCGCGATACAACGTGCGTGGGGGCCCCTTCTCCTCCATACTTGCGCTGCACTGCCTGAGCCCGGCATGGGAACCCACTGCGGGGAGCCCTGAGCTGCACCCCCAGCACCCCAGAGCACCTCCAGCAGCACTGGCAGTAGCAGAGTGCAGACAGGGACCAGGGCAGGCAGGCAGGCAGGGATCATAGCTGAGTGATACGCTGGGACCCAGAGCAGAGATGAAACCTTTGCAGGGGCAGCAGGGAATAAACCTTACCAGCCTGGGGGAAGGGGCAGCGGGGAAGATCCAGAGCCAGGATGAGAGATGCTGTTGGCCTGAGAATAGAAATAGCTGGCTAGAAAAGCCCTGGGGGTGGCGTGGGGTGAGGTCTGCCTGCAGAGGTGAGGGCGGTCACTCTAGCACAGCACGCCACAGAGCCACCAGGCCAACCTCATCCCTTCTCCTGTCCTCCTGCAGCTGGGGGCAAACGGTTATGTCTTCGCCATCGACCTGAATGGCTACGTCCTGCTGCACCCCAACCTGCAGCCCCAGGTGAGGAGGGGCCCGTCAGGGCGGCAGCAGTGGGGGTTACCTGGGCCCTGTGGGGCACACGGCTTCCTGAAGTCGTTAGGAGCCAATTGCGGGAATTGTGCTGAGTATTTCTGAACTCAGCAATGGCTGCAGGAGCCCTGAGCCCTTCCTCAACTCTCCCTTTCTGCCTGCAGATCATCAATTTCCGTGAGCCGGTAACGCTGGACTTCCTGGATGCTGAGCTGGAGGATGAAAACAAGGAGGAGGTGGGCAGACGCGGGGGCAGATTTTGGGGTGCAGGCTGGCCCCCCCAGTCTGCAGTTGCAAAGGGCACTCGGCCCCTCCAGCCTACCCAGGGAGTGCCTCATCCTAAGGGCCCCAGCACAGCTCCCATGGAACCACAATGGGGACACGAGCTGGGTCACTGTCCCCTGGGTGCCAGCATGATGAGCCCCCCAGGCTGATCACCCCTCGCCTCTGCACCCTGTGGGTCACCCATGCCACCCCACTGGGGTGGGTGCCCGCAGGCTTGTGGCTGGGCTGTATGGCCCTCAGTCACCTCCTCCATGTCCCCCAGATCCGGAGAAGCATGATTGATGGGAACGACGGGCAGAGGTTCATCAAGACCCTGATCAAGTCCCTGGACGAGGTAACACTGCAGGGGAAGGGGGTCACGGCCGAACTGCCACCATGCTGAGCACCCAGCCCCAGCGGCGGGGAGTGAGGGGCTGTGTCCAGCGCCGGGCTCGGAGCCGGGGTCCCATGTCACTGCACCAGCAGTGTCCTGGCAGCGCGGAGGCCTGACTGGCTCCCTCTGACCTGCAGCAATACATCGACGAGGTGTTCAGGACCTACACGTGGGCCCCCATCAAAAGCACCAACTACAGGTGAGCGGTGCTGCCGGCACACCCGCGCTCACCCAGCATCAGCCAGACCCACACCAGTACAGGGCTGTGGTCCTGTGCCTGCAGCTCCGGAGGTCCACAAGGCCATGAGGAACATGTCCCATGGGCTGTGGGGTTGCAAACATGCCCTCACATCATTGCGCACAGCCAGTGATGCTCTGGAGGGCATTCCCAAAAGTGCTGCCTGCCAGTAGCTGGCACTGCGGAGCTGGGCCATGGTCCCCAGGGCTCAGGACAGGCTGCAGGACTGGCATGTGAGGTGCCAGACAAGGGACACCCCTGCCACTGCCTGCCTACACAGCCAGGGGCTCGCACAGGTCTCTGCCTGCTCTGGGGTGGGTGACAGTGACGTGTGCCCACCCTGCAGCACAGGCAGTGGCTTCAGAGGCATAGGAGAGCAAAGCTCCCCTCTCCATTTATCGCCCAGTTTCCACCAGTTTGGATCAGCAGATGTGTAATAAAAAACCCCAGCGTCATCATGTCCGTGCTGTCCAACTCGTGCTGCCTCTGTCCTGTGAAGAGCCATGTGGTCCCCCTGCTGCCCAGTATACCCTCCTCCTCCTCGCCACCCAGCTCAGGAGGGTGGCAAGGGTCACAGCCACCTCCCAGCGCTGCCAGGTGTCCCCTGCGCAGCCCCGGTCCTGTCCCCCACAGTGGCACCCCTCCGGAGCCAGGGAGCACTGTGGAGGAGGGGACAGTGACACAGGATAACACAGCTGTGGCCAGGGCTGCGGGTTGATCTGTAGGGTGAAAGGTGCTGCTGGGCTACCGTGGCTCTGCACGGCAGCAGGGATGTTCCCTGGGACACCACCAGCACAGGGTGCCACCAGCACTGAACAGAAAAAAGTCACCACCCTCCTCTTGCCAACTGTGGTTTGGGGTGCGACCCGTCTGCCATGTGTTTTGGGGTCCCGTCACCTCTGCCATGCTTGCTGGGGTGCCCAGTCCATGCTTCCAGGTGCAGAGAGGGCTAGCTGGGGTGGCGGCTCGGGGCAAGTCCAGGTCCTGGTGGCTCAATGTGGGTGTGACATCCGATGAGGGTCAGGAATGTGGCCCTCGCCCACTGGTACTCACTTATCCTGGGCAGCACCTGGCACAACCACTGTCACTGAAGGCCACTGGCCACTGCAGCCAGCACCCAGGAGCCCAGCTCCCTCTGGAAGTATGTCCCGTGGGTTCAGCAGCCCCAGCACCACCTCCTGCCACCTCCTCTCCCACCCGCATCCTGCACCCTGTGTGCCGGACTCCTGGCTCACTCCTTCCAGGCTCACCAGCAGCTGGTGTAATGGTTGTCTTCACATCTCCTCACCGGGAATGTTTTGTCCTTCTTTCGAGGGCTGTGTCTCTTCCCACCTTCCTCCCTTACGGGGATGTCATGTCCTCCTGCCATGTGCATCTCCCTTGGTTCCTGGGCAGGTACATCCTGCCCATCTCAACCCTGGCTGGGCAGGCTTGCCACCTCCTGTGCTTGGCAATGCCCCTGGCATGGCCCTGGATGCCCTGGGGACGACCCTGAGTGCCACCAAGATGGCCACATGCCACCTAGGATGACCCTGGGTGCTCTCGGGATGAACCTGGATGCCCCAGCATGGCAGTAGGTGTGCTGAAGATGACCCTAGGTGCCACCAGAATGGCTCTGCGTGCTCCAAGGGTGGCCCTGGGTGCCCCAGGATGACCCTAGGTGCTCTGCGGATGGTCCTGGATGCTCTGAGGACAACCCTGGATGCTCTGAGGACAACCCTGGGTGCCACCAGGATGACCCTGGGTGCTCTAGGGATATCCCAGGGTGCCACCAGGACAGCGCTGGGTGCAGTTCCTGGAGAGAAGGATGCAGCAGGCTGCACAGGCGGCCAGCGGGGTTGCTGCCTGCCATCGGTCAGGGCCGGGTGCTGCTGGGGGGGTGCCAGGCAGGGGCTGGGGGCCGGCCAAGAGCTCTGGGTGGGTGTAAAACCTTACACTGCCTGTCTGCTCTCCCTTTCCGCAGCCTGGGGCTGGTTCTGCCTCCCTACAGCACCTACTACATCCAGGCCAACCTCAGCGACCAGATTCTGCAAGTGAAGTGTAAGTAGCCCCTGGCTTTCCCTGCCACCCTCTCACACTCCCGCTTGCCCCCACGCCAGCCCACAGCTGTCGGGGGGAAAAACATGAAGCAAAAACTTGTGAAAAGAGATAGGGATCACTATGAGAGGAAAAAAATAACCAACCCAAAAAAGAGAGGCGTGAGTAGAGGTGAACGCACAGAGGGAAAGCGAGCTGCCTGCCTGGGGTGCCCCCGGGTGCCAGGGTTTGGTCCGTCCGCTTTGCACCCCAAAACCTGAGCCCCAGGCTGCAGGCAGGCGCTGCCCGGCGCAGGCAGGGGCTGCACTGCTGCCTGTTTGCCTCCCGGGGACAAGGGATGATGCTGTAGCAGCCAGTTAATTTGCAAGCCTGGGAAAGTTTGCATGGATCTCTTTAATTTCCTTTGGTTTATTACGATTCTTTGGTTTTGGTTTCAGCCATTTATTCTTTTTATGAGTTCGGTTTCGGTTGGTTTTTATTTTCATTTGGAATTAATCTGTGTACGTGTGTGTTAGCCTGCCCCCCCCCCCCCCTTCTCTCTCTTTCTCTCTCCCCTGACCCCCAAGCCTTTTTCGCACCACAGGTCCACACTGCTCCCGGGGACCCTCTCCCCTGTGGGAGAACCGGACCATTCCCCTCTCCCCTCCGGTTCCCCCCATTTCTCCCCCTCGGCCGCCCCGGTGGCTGGACCCCAGCCCTGCTCGAGCTGCGGGCCCTGCCGCCCCCTCCATCCATCGGCAGGAGCCCCACGTCCCCGCGGGGACGAGGCCAGGCTGTCCGTGTCCCTGGGAGGGGGGAGCCCCCCATCCTCCCCAGCTCTGCCCGCCGTGCCATGCATGCCCCCTAACTCAGTGAGGACATTTTGATATCAAGACTGTTGCAACTGTTTGCTACTGACTCATTTTCCGTTGGAATATTGAATATATATATATCTCTAGTTGTATCTTTGCTTTTTTTTATTATTTATTCTTATTTCACCGTGACCTTTTCTTTTCCTTTCGTTACTGGGTTTTTCTTTTTCTTTTTTTCATGTCGTTTTTTGCAAGAGGTTTCCTTTTGGTATGATTATGATACACAATATTTTTATTCAAACGGCGATTGAATAAAATATTGTTTGTGCCCCCCTTCCCCCTTTCCACCCAACCCCCTTTTTTTTTGTTTGTTGTTTTTTTGTTTGTTGTTTTTCTTGCTTTCTCTCTATGGTGGATTCACACAGTACCAAACATCAAAATGAAGGGCAAGTATTTTCAGTCTCAGACCACTCACCTTCACCACCCCGTCCCCTGCCCCGTGTCCAGTCCCCCCCAGCCCCCTGCTTGCCCATCTCCCTGCCCGTTTGCCACGCCGAACCTGCAAACCGCCACCGACTCGCCCTTCCTCCCCCCCCTCCTCCTCCTCCTCCTCTCCTCCAGTTCCCCCTTTATTTGAAAGCAACATGTCTTGTTCTGTCCATGAGAGCTTTGTCACGACGACCCCCCACTCCCTCCCCGCGCATCGCTCCCAAAGCCGGTTCGATACGATCCGAGCCGATCTCGTGTGACTCTGCCGATGCGGGTCCCCAGGTTCCGGTAGCCAGTTCGATACCCCGCTCTCC
>JAVJGI010000050.1:102984-114381 GCA_035590275.1 Ibycter americanus | reverse complement strand
CCGAGGCCGAGGCGCTGGTGCGGGCGCTGCGGGGCACCGAGCTGCGGGACATCGGCGGGCAGGGGTGCGGGGACGGGGTCTGGAGCGGGGGGGCCCTGTCTGGGAGGGGGGAAAGCGGAAAAGGGGCTCTACATTTGGGGTGTTCCCGCTGGGGCTGTGGGGGGAGAGGGGCCCCGGTTCTGGGGCCTCCCCAGAGGGTCAGGTGGGGAGAAGGAGGGGTTCCCGGGAAGTCTAGGGTGGAGAGGAGGGGCCCAGTTTTGCGGTGACTCCCGAGGGTCAGGGTGGGGTGGGGGTAGAGGAGGGGCCCCCATTCTGGAGCCTTCCTGCAAGGCCTGGGGGAGACAGGGGGATCCCAGGCCTAAGGTGTCCCCAAAGCATCGGTGTGGGTAGGGGTGGTGGAGGGGAGGACGCCCGGTTTTGGGGTGTCACAGTGTAGGTGTTGGGGGCAAGCAGGAGGGCAGTGGGGTTTGGGCTGCCATGTGTAGAGCTGCTGCCCCAGGGAGCGCAGGCTCAGGGGACAGCGTGGGGTTTGGGGGTGTCTGGCAGGCTTGGGGCATTTCCTAGGGATGAGGGTGCCAGCAGCAGGTTCCCCTGCATAGGGGACCCTCTCCAGGAATGCAGCGGAGCCCCAGAGCTGGTGGCCAGAGGTCTCTAGCACTGATGTCCTTGCTGGCTGCCCTGCAGATGGCTTTGGCAGCATGAGTGTGTGGAGAAGCTCAACATGCACGCCATCCTGAGTGCCTCCGTGGGCCAGGAGCAGCTTCTCACTGAGCTGCTGGTCACCTACGCCAAGGTGAGCCTCCTTGGGTGTAGTAGTAATGCCCGTGCCAGGCCTTCAGCCTCGAACTAGGGTTGTCTCATGGACAATGTGTAATTTTTGGAATAAAATGGTGAAGAATCTGTTGTATTTCCAGGAAAGACTTTTGACTGGTGGTTTGCCAGTTTTGCTTTTTAAAAATATTAAAGGTCAAGCTGTGGTATTTCTACTTGCTGGTCTCCGGTTCCTCTCTTGGAGGTTGTTTTGCTTTCTCGTGCATGGGCCCCTCCGACTGCAGATCTCTGCCTCATACCTGAGGTGTCCCAGCCCCAGAACATGCTGGGCTGCACTGGGATGTGTGGTGCCCAGGACCTGCCCAGCTCCTCAGGGTCATCTTCCCCCTTTGCAACCACAGGAGCTCTTTCTGCCCGTTGGTCTGTGGGTGAAAAGATATCAATTTGTGAGCTGGGTGAATACACACACAGTGTGCCCCAAGGCTGCCCTCCTCTGGGGAATAACTCCAAAATCTGTGTGGCTGAGCATTACCAGTAAAACTGATTGCCCCTGCAGCACTGGTCTGAAAGGCTTCGCTTCCCCCATCCCTTCCCTGTCTAGATTCCTGTTCTCATCGGGGAGCTGATCTCTGTGGAGATCTGGAAGCACAAGATCTTTGCTGTGCTGTGCCGGCTGGAGGACTTCGAGCCAAGAAACACCTTCCCCATCTATGTGGTGGTGAGTAGAGGGGGCAGTGGGAGCAAGCCTGGAAACTGGGCAAGCACCACTATGTTTAAAAATAAATCTCACTCTGGAAATCTCAGAGCTAGGGTTTTATATCTCACCAGACTGAGAAGCTGCAGTGGACAGTGTGACACAGTGGGAAGCACATGGTTTCCCAAAGCTGTGGCAACAAGCCCATGTGCTTGCCCCCAGGAGGGACAGGGACCCACTCCCAGGGAAACTCAGCTCTGTGGAGGGCTGTGCCCCTGCCTAATCCCACACAGGGGCTTGCAAGAGCTGCTGAATGTAGCAAAAGCCACTCCCTGAGGCAGCTGTGCTCCTGGCTTGCAGCTCCCAGTGACTCGGTGCTACCCACACTCCCAGGCAGCAATGCCCCTGGGGTATTTGCCCCCCTCTGAACACTGTTTTTCTCTGGCACCTCTAACCAGAGGGCTCTCTGAGGTTATGTGCCTCTGGAGAAAGTGTAAGAAAAATGTAGCTTTTTTTCTTACTGAGCTCCTGGGAGCAGCAGTCCCTTGGGCCATTCTGAGCAAGGGAGCGATCTCGAAAGCTGGCTTCCCTGTGGAAGGATGCAGCCCTTGACCTAAGAGATATCTGCCCAAGGCTTGGAAGTTTTAGCCCATTTTCAGTCCAGGGTGACATCTTGCTGGGGCAAGGTGGTGGCTTCCCTGGGCAGCTGTTTGTCTGCAGCATTGCCTTGAGGCAGTTACCTCGTGGTTCCCAGTCTCGGAACAAGGCTGTCTGCCCTGGTCCCAGGGGGCTGAGAGCAGCGCAGCCATATGGAGCACTGTCCGGTGTCAGGCAGTGGTTCTGTGCCGGTGACAGGGGCTGCAGCTTGCCCAAGGGCTGTGGTTGTATTGCCACTGTAATGCAGAGGCAGAGCCCTGAAAAGCCCTGCCTGCTGGGAAGCATGGTTCTCTGTCAGCGTGTTATAGTGTCATAGGCATGTTAACATAAATATTAATATGAACTGCATGAACTGGAGTTGTTTTGAAGATTACATCACTTGTATTTGTCTCTCAGACTTGTGTTTGGCCACAACTACATAAGCAGCTTCTTAGAAGAGCCCTTTTCCCAGTCTCATTGCCTGTGTCCTCAGTACGGGTGGCTGCTCTGCTGTTGTCTCACTCTTGCCATTTTCCTCCCACAGCTGCATCATGAAGCCTCCATTATTAACCTCTTGGAGACAGTGTTTTTTTACAAGGTAAGAGGCAGGTTCAGCTTTCTTCAGTGTAAAGCCCCTGGGGGTGGAAAGGCACAGCAATGCAGCCTGGCCCTCTGTGAAACTCTTGTCATTGTGAAGGAGATCTGCGAGTCAGCAGAGGACAGCATTCTGGATTTAATTGATTATTGCCACCGAAAACTGACCCTGCTCGCAGCTCGGAGCACCAACGGACAGACAGCGACCCCAGTGGAGCTTCGTCCCGAGGATCTGGCCAGCCCCTCATCCATGAAGGTAAGGAGAAAGTCCTGTAGGTCATTGGGATCACATATGATGGAGGATGTGGGCAGCCTGAAGAGGCACAGGGGGACCTTCCCATGGAGAACACCTTGGCTGCAACCCTGGCACCTCCCAGCCATCTCAGAGGGTGTCTGGTGCTGGTGCTTGTCCGCACCAGCAGCTTGGCTGGGCCAGCAGCTGCACCCATCTTCCTCCACCTCACAGCTGCTCTTCCACCCTCTCTTGTGACAGTGCCAGCTTGAGGCTTCCTGCAGGACACAGTCTGAGCTCTGAGGGGCGGGGAATGCTGGAGAGTTGACAGTTAGGCAAAATATGCAGTACAGGGGTTTTGGCCACTTGCTGTTGCTTTTGAAAGCTGTGTGGGAGCCTGTGAAACCCCCTTAGCTCAGGCTGCCACTGGAGCCAGCCAGGGTTAACCATGAGAGGGATCCTTCCCTAAATCAATGTGCAATGTGACTAGCAATTATCCTAATCTTTCCCCCCTGCCAGCTTCCTCAGCTCTTTGAGAAATACCTCCTCTCTGTGCTGGTCTGAGCCAACAGCGATCCTGGAGCTGTTCCTAGTCAGGTGCCCCCGGGCTGCCATGCCCACCTTTGGGTGCGGGACATCTCTTTTCTTCTGGTACTTCTCAGCACCTGGAGTTTTCAAACTGCGCACACCACAAGGAATGTCTGGAGAAGCAGGGTTAAAGTGATAGCCTGCAAGCTTGGCTATACCTCCCCGCGTTGCCTCCATCCTTTGGCTTGTTGCCCAAGCACATGCTTCTCTTTCAGAAAAGGGAAGGAAGTGGAGAGCTTTGGAGCACAATAGGGATGTTTTCCAGGAAATGTTTTCCCAGCTGGGGAGGGGAAGGAGGTGTCTCTGTCAGTGCTTTGACATGGCTCAAGTTAAAAAAATGTCCTTTTCTAGCCAATAGGGTTCTAAAAAGTGCTTCTCTCGCAAGGACCCTGGTTTCCTTTGATTCATTCCAGGCCCTCCTGACTCTGCATACAATAACCCCGTATGAAAAAGCTGTTCCTGCCCTCTCCTGTGTTGTGGAGCCTGTTGCCCTTTGTGACTGTGCATGGTGGTAACCCCTGGAGCAGGACCTGTTCTGCTGTCCCCTAGAAACACAGGCAAAAAGTAGTCCCTGCCCAAAGGTAGCAGTGATGAGGTCTGGATACCAGGAGGAGCTGTAGGAAGCAGCCTCACCAGGGGAGTTTGAAGAGGGAGGTTGGGGGGAAGAGCCCGTAAGGCTTTCTTAGTAGCGTGTGGGGCACTGGCACAGGGAGCACAGGGCTTCTTACCACAGGAATGTGGAATGGAACTGCTGCAGTGGCACTTCAGAGAAGTAAGAGTTGCTGAGGTCAGTGTTCTGCACATGAAAAATGTGAGCTGCTGAGCATCTGGGAGTGGAGAGGAGCTCTGTCTGGGCCAGGGAGAAGGATTTGGCACCTCTCAGCCTAGCCATCCCGATGGTCTCAAAAGAGGCTGGGTCAGAGGTTGGTCAGGCTGTTAGCCTGAGCACATGGGGGATAAACGGAGCTCCACACTGCCTGGGAAGGGAAGGAGGCTGGGTGGCTGGTGAGCATGGCGTAATTGCGGGCTGGGATAATGACAGGCAGATATTTTAGCTGGCTGTACACAAGCTGGAGGGGAGAGGCAGATCCAGGAAGGGTGGATGTAGGACTGCAGCTGTGCCAGGGCCAAGTTTCTTCCTCCTCTGCTGATCGTGCAGCTCCCCCCTTCCTCAGCCTCACAGGTCTCTGCAAGGCCATGGGCCACAAGATGATCTCAGAAGGGGAGAGAAGAGCGGTCTAGTACTGGCCTCTTTAAGGGGGTGTCCCTGTGCCAGGGCACTGCTGCTGGTAGCCACTTGTGACCTGTTAGGGGGAGAGAGATGAGGGACGAGCAACAGTGGACCGCAACTACTTCTGCATTTGCCCTCGCAAACGGGCAACACTGGCACAGCTGAGATGAAAAGCAGAGTTTGTTTTGCAGGGCTCTGGTTTCCTCCCCAGTCTGTGGTTACTGATGCACAGCCAACAGCCTGCCTCCCTGTAGCTCCTGGGAAATGGGGCCTGAAACCCTGAGGCTATGCTTGTCCCTCCACAGGAGCTGCAGAAGCAGGCAGAGACGATGGAGTTTGAGATTTCCCTGAAAGCCCTGTCTGTGCTGCGGTTCATCACCGATCAGGTAGAGAGGTAGGTGCCCAGGAGCAGCAGAGGTGCCAAGCTCTCCAGTTGAGATTCCCGTGGGGTCACAGCGGGTGCCTGGACCCCTTTCAGCAGCTAGCTGTATCCATGGTGGCAGTGGCACTGTGGCCCAGGAGGCAAATGAAGCAGTGCTCCATCCTGCTCCATGGCACTCCTGGGAACCCAGCTCATTGGGTTTTTTCCTGCCTCTCTCAGTTGCCTCAGGGAGCTTTTGCATCTGTTTTGGCACTTGTCTTCAAGCACAATTTCACCCTTTCTGTCCCATCTCCAGTCTGCCCCTGAGCGCGCTGACACGGATGCTGAACACCCACAACCTGCCCTGCCTCCTTGTCGAGCTGGTGGAGCATTGCCCCTGGAGCTGCCGGGAAGCAGGTACGTATTGCGCCCTGTGGTACCTGGGGCACTGTGGTGGCGTGCTGGGACCTCCATCTACTGATGGCTCTGCTGTAGGAGACCTTGCAGAAAGCTGTTCCCCCTCTAGCCTCCCCTCCCCTTGCTCCTCACTAGTGTCTGAAGTTGTTCAGCTTGAAAGCAGCTGCAGCACAGTGCTGGGGACCCAGCAGTGCTCCCAAAAGCCAGTCCTCACACAGGGCTGTGTCTTCTGGCACATGGGCAGAACGGGAGCATAGCATGTCTGCCAGCCCCACCTGCTGCTCTGAGGAGTCTTGTCTCAGACACAGAAAGGCCAGAGTGCCAGTCTCAGCCTGTCTGCACCTTTCTGGGACAGCGCTAAGAGTTAAAGCCAGACATGGGCTCTCCCAGGCAGCAAACCGATTGCCCTGAAGCTGCTGGGGTTTGATCTTTGCTCTTGCCAAAGGCCTTTCTGATCAGGTTGTGCCCATGAGCCATCACCTGTGCCATCAGCCCTGCCTCCCACACCTCTACAGCCAGGCGTGCCCCCCTGCAGCCCCCCAGCTTCCCCATTGCCTTCCTCTGAGCAGTGGTGGGGCACAGCCTGGGGCATGGGAACCCACACGCCCCTACCCAGCCCTGCACCAAGGGGTGTCACGGTGCAGGCAGGGGCGGAAGAGATGCTGGGAAGCACATGGCTCTGCGCCTGCCGAAGAGCCCAGCTGGATGTGGGAGCTTTCCTCCCTCCTCCAGCCAGGAAACGCATCCCTTCTCTCTGCCTGTGTGCTTGGGGTGTCAGAGGGAGCTTTGATCCAGGGCTCCGAGGGAGGGATTGGAAAGGAACAAGAGTGCAAAGACATTTCCAGGCTGTGCAGATGCAGAGTTACATCCTCCTCCATCCCCCAGAGCAGCACAGCAGCTCCTGGAGCTTGTTTTGTCACTTCTGTTATATTCATGCTACTTCTGGCTTTCACCGGCAGAAGAAACTCCAGAAGAGTGGGTATTGGCCATGCTGGTACCCCAAAACATGCCTCTCCAGCCACTCTGTTGTTGCAACATGGGCTCTCCCACCACCTACCGGTGCTCTACACTCCTGACCAAGTACAGAGGAAGATATCTCAGGGATCTTTCCATTCCTGCCATAGTCCTATTGTTTTAAAACATGTTCTTTATGCTTTTCATGCTCTGTAATATTTTGTTTTAGTACCAAGTAGGCTGCTGTGCTGAGCAAAGGGGTGGGGAAACCGAAGCAGGCAGAAGCAGAGGGGCTTGCCTGTGGTGAAGTGAGGCAGTGAACATAGGCCAGTGTCCCCACCTCTCAGCTGTTTTCCCTCAGGCAGCACTGACTCTCCCTGGAGTTGTGTGTTCTGTCCCTCAGGCAAGCTCAAGAAGTTTGAGAATGGCGCATGGCACGTCGTGCCCCCTGAAGACCAGGTGAAGATGACTAAACTCGATGGGCAGGTGTGGCTTGCCCTGCTCAACCTCCTACTGAGCCCCGAATGCCAGCGCAAATACCACTTTGATGGTTTCAACAAGAGCCAGCTCCTCAAGGTAAGACCCTACACCACGAAGGCCGTGGGCCCTGCAGCACAGAGTAGGACCTTGCCAGCACTGGGCACCTCTGGCATCTCTCCCCATCCTCACCGTGGGCTCCTAGGAGCTAGTGGTGGGAGAGCAGCGGCGTCTGTCACCATGCCAGCAGCAGCAAAGCTTGTGTTTGCACCTTGAGGGACCCCCATGGGTCGCTCTGCCAGTGCCCCACAGATCCCTGCTCTTGCCATGCTGCTTCCCTAGCTCTGGCTCCCTTGTCTTGACCCCTCTCCATTCACTCTCTTCTCTGTGGCCACAGCTCCGTGCATTTCTGACGGATGTCCTCATTGACCAGCTGCCCAACCTGGTGGAGATGCAGAGATTTCTGAGCCACCTTGCAGTGACAGAGCCAGCTCCCCCCAAAAAGGACCTCGTCCTGGAGCAGGTATCCTGTGGCTCTTCCTCCGCCTCTCTAGCTGCTCTGCTTTAAGCCTGATAGCTCCCCTGACCCCTTTTCCTCCCACCAAGCTCAGCTTTGGAGAGGTAGTGCCCTGGTAAAGCAACCAAGCACCCACTTCACAGTTACACCTTTATTGCCAGCAAAGTTGCCTGTGGGTGGCGTGGGAGCCTCGTCCTGCTGCCACAGTGGCCAAGCAGTCACATCTAAAGGCGTAAATGCTGGGTTATAAACAGCTCTCCAGACTGCATCGAGTCCCTGGGGTGGTGGCAGCATGGGACAGAGACAACCCCTGGCTTGTTTTGACAGTTAACAGCTTGGGAGTTGGGCCCTGAGGGTCTTCAAACAGTGTGAGGTTCTTGAGGTTTTTAATCCATGCAGTGGTAACCTCTTGAGCAAAGTGTTTCTGCTTCTCCTGAGCTGAGAGGAGAAACTGGGGGGGGGCAGACCTGCAAAGAGGCAGCTGGGAGAGCAGGGCTCTACCCTGCTGCTGGAGGCTCCCACACCACTTTCCAGAGTGGATGGGTCGGTCGGGCAGCGGTCCCTGGAGCTGTGCAGAGGGGGAACATGCTGTTCCCAGCACGGCTGGCTGCATGGCCCGAGAGGAGGGTGATGTGCCCCGGCCGGAGCTGGCTGTGGCTGGCTGGAGGCAGGGGAAGGCTGCAGACTGGCAAGCCGAGTGGCTGGGGCTGAGGATGGCAGCAGGGCGGAGGCGGTTATGGATTCGCTCCACATGCCTCAACTGCCAGCGTGTCAGTGGGGCAGGGACAGGCAGCTGCCGCACTGGGGACCTCATCCAGCCCCTGTCCAGGCTGCTGCCCTTCTCTGTAGCTCCGCTTTTGTGCTGGTGCTGCTCCTGCCTCTGCCAAGGGCTGGGGCTGAGCCCCAGGAGTGGGCAGGGGGAGCCAGCTGGAAGCAAACACATGGGCTCCCTGCTCTGCCCCGAAAGAAGTGAACTCACTTATTGTCACCGAGCCAAGCTGAGGAAAGGCCTTTTTCCATTTGGCTGCTCCTGGAGTAGCCTCCTCCCCTTCCAGGCCTGGCTATTTTTACTCTGCTGGAGAAGGCAGCGCTGTTTGAAGGAGCGTCATCCGCTCCAGAGTCTAAAATCCCCGCGCTGCTCTTGGCTGGTGCTTTCCCTTTCACGCTGGCCAGCCCTTCCCTGGGTGTTCATCTTCAGGGAAATGACGAGTGGAAAAATCTGCTCAGGCAAACTGCTCCGGAGCATGGGGTTCACACTGCTGCCAGCACACGGGGCGCTGAGATCCCAGGGTTCTCTGTTCAGGAGCCCAGGCCTTGGGGCTGAACTCTCACTCGCAACCGGGCCCTGAAGGTTTTGCCTTGTTTCACCTGAACACTTGCTGGCAAATGGATCCATCCCCTCTGTGTACCCAAAAGCACACCCTGGCTCTCTGCGCCTTTGCCTCTGCACGTGCTGCCTCCACTCGCCCTCCTGGAGGGGCACGCTCCTCATGCCTGGGGCTGGCTGCCCCCCCGACACCCCATACTGCGGTGCCTTTGGCTGGGCTGTGAGCACCCCTTCCTCCCCTTCTGCCTTTCCCACCAGGTTCCCATCATCTGGGACTACATCCTCAAGAAAAACACTGGAAAGTGGGAGGCCATCGCCAAGCACCAGGTGAAGCATGTCTTCAGCCCCACTGAGGAGGAGCTGAAGCTTCAGGCACGCAGGTAAGGCCCTGGCACATGCACACAGGGTGCCCAGTGGAGCCAGTATCCCCATTAGCAGGGGCTGAAACTCAGCACTGAGAGGATGGAGTGGTCTGTGGTACTGGCTGGGGATGTCACCACCTCAGTAGTGGGGTGCAAGTGGGGACAGCTTGCTGCTTGTTGGCAGTTCCCTGGGAGCAGTCTCACCCCCTCTCCGCCCACCGCAGGTGGGCGCAGACCTACAGCCTGGACATGATGGAGGCTCTAGCCCCTGACAAGCCCCACTGCCGGGTGTGTGGTGCAGAGGCGGCCAAACGGTGCTCTCGCTGCCGGAACGAGTGGTACTGCACGCGGTAAGGGAGGCCTGCCCACCCCCATGTGTCCCCTGCAGCCCCCCTGGTGCCCCCTGCTCCCCAGAGCACCCCAGACCTCATCAGAGGATGCTGTGAAAGGGCCAAGGGAAGCCAGGGGTCCCACTGCTGCTCACCGCCACTTGCCACATACCTCTCCAAATCTTCTGGTGAGGCTGACATGCCGGGATGCTGGTGGGGGAGATGCTGGTGAGTGTTGTTTTGCTGCTGCAATGTGCTGAGCTGCCAGTGCCCACACCAACAGCAGTGACAGGCTGGGTGTTCCATGGTGACTGTCTCCCTCCCCTGCACCTTGGTGGGGCAGGAGTGGAGAGGAAAGCACCTATGGGTCTGTGGGTGCAGGTAACAAGCTGGAATGTGGCAGCTGGAGTGGTGGCAGTAAATTAAATCTTCTCTGGTCCTGAACCATCTGGCAAGGTCTGATGCTAAACCGTCTTAGCCCCCAGAACCGGGGGCCGCATCCATCTCCCTGTTGGGCTAATGCTCAGTCATGCCAGCTCCCCTCAAGTGCCCAGAGTGCGGTGCTGGGGTTTGTCCTTGTCACTGCTTCGCTCCTGGGGATGGATGTGGCGCTGCTATATCCCTGCTTGAGCTGCGGGCAGCCCACTTCATGGCAGAGCCCCTGAGCAGTGGCCCTCCCCTCCGCAGGGCGTGCCAGGTCCAGCACTGGCAGAAGCACAAGGCTGCCTGCAACCTGATGGCTGGGGTGCTGAGGAGTGTGGATGACCTGTAAGAGGAGCAGTTACTGGCACCTGGCCTGTGACTTGGCGAGGCTCCCCCCTGTGTGCAGCCCAGTGACCAGAGGCGAGAAGCCAGCAAAGGCCCCCTCTGCCTGCTCACAGCCCTGGGCAGCACTGGCTGAGCTCGGTCTTTCCTCTCCCACCACCCCATTGCGCAGCCTTCTCCAATAAACATCCTTCTGCACCCTGCTGCTGCTTGGCTCCTGCATTTTTTTCTCCTAGCTGAAGATGCGCAACAGCTTCTTCCGTTCCCTTGCACCTGGGGAGAGGAGGAGGTTTTCTTACTCCTCTCTGCAACAACAAAAATCCCAGAGAACCTGAAAAAAGAGCCGATAAGGCTGTGGTTACCAGAGGGACCAAGCCCTCTGTGGTCAAGGCCCATGAGCTGGGGCAGGGAAGGGGACGCGAAAAGGCCTCCTTGCCACCTCTCCTTACCTTTGGCTGTTACAGTAGAGCGGCAGGGGCAGGCAGAGGATGTGGTTAGCATGAGCACCTCGCTGCGAGAAAGCAGTGAGTTTCTCGGGTGTTCGTCACCTGCCATCTCACAGGGACGGTTTCCCCCCTCCCCTCCCAGTTGATGTGACATTAGCACCAAGGGCTTGGCCCCCTGCCCACCAGCATCTCTCTGCAGGGTGTGTGGGCAGCCTGCTGTGCCTTGGGGTGCCCCCCACCTCTCCCGGCCAGCAGCCGCTGCCAGGGGGCTGGGGCGTGCTGAGCGTGGCTGGGAAAGGTCGGCAGTGCTGTGCCCCTTTTCTGATGGGGTGCCTGAGACACACACACCCCACACCCCCCCAAAGCAGGCTTTGCACCAGTGCTGTTGCTGCAGGAGCCACAGGCAGGAAACCATCTCGGTCCAGCTGCAGCCGCAGCAAGCAGCCCACGCTGGGGTGAGGAGTTTGCTCCGAGCGCAGAGGCTCCCCGGGGAAGCTTTCGGGAGAGCTTTGGCTGCTGCTCACCCGCTGCCAGAGCTTCCCCCGGGCCCCCTCCCCGCCGGGAAACTGAGGCACGGAGCGAGTCTTGCCCCGGCCCTGGGAGGGAGCGGGGCTGCCCAAGCGGGGCCCCCCCTTCCCCGGCGGCGGCCCCGGGAGCCTCATCCCCGCCTCCAGCCCGCCCCGCCGGGCTTGCCGG
>JAVJGI010000050.1:70222-85516 GCA_035590275.1 Ibycter americanus | reverse complement strand
ACCGCCGGCCGGTCACCGGCTGTTGACTCGGCACATTCCTCCGCAGCCGCCAGCCATTAAGCGGGGCTGGCACGCAGCCCTCCCTGCTCCGGGGCCGCCGTGCTGGGCTCCGGCTCCTCATAGCTTTGGGGACGTCGCGTCAGGAGGTGGCAGAGGTGGCCCTGCGTGCCTGGCGCCGCTCGGGGACAGGGGTGTGGATTAACGCCGGCCCCGGCTTCGCCCGGGGATAAAAGCATCAAAGCCGGCCCAGGTCCCAGCCCGTCCCGGCTCTCCCCAGGCCGCGCCGGGCCCCACGCCGTGCCCGCCCGCGCCATGGCATCAAGGTCGCCCTGCTGGGGCCTCCTGCTGCTCCTGCCCACCCTGACCCGTGCCGGGGGGCCTGGCCCTGTCCTTGTCAACCGGCCCTTCGTCACCGTCTGGAACATCCCTGCTGAACGCTGCGCCGAGAAGTACGATGTCACCCTCAACCTGGAGATCTTCGATGTATTGGCCAACAACCAGCAGTCCTTCATGGGGCAGGACATCACCCTCTTCTACACTAAGGAGCTGGGGCTCCTCCCCTACTACACATCCAACGGGGTGCCAGTGAACGGGGGGCTCCCCCAGAATGCCAGCCTGGAGGCCCACCTCCACCAGGCTGCCCAGGACATCAAGGTCACCCTGCCCAACCCTGCCTACAGCGGGCTGGCTGTCATCGACTGGGAGAAGTGGCGCCCGCTGTGGGTCCGCAACTGGGCCTCTATGGACATCTACCAGCAGAAGTCAGAGGATCTGGTGCGGCAGCAGCACCCACAGTGGCCCCCCAAGCTGGTGGAGGAGACAGCCAAGAAGCAGTTTGAGCAGAGCGCCTGCAACTTCATGGAGCAAACCCTGCAGCTGGGCGAGACCCTCCGTTCCGACGGCTACTGGGGTTTCTATGGCTTCCCCGACTGCTACAACAACGACTTCAACAGCCTGCCCTATACCGGGAAGTGCCCGGTGGTGGAGCAGCAAAGGAACAAGGAGCTGCGGTGGCTCTGGGAGAGCAGCCAGGCGCTCTATCCCAGCATCTACCTGCCCCCACACTTCAACGGCACCAACAAGGCGCTCCCCTACGTTCGGCACCGTGTGGCCGAGGCTTTTGCCGTCCAGCACGGTGTCCTCGACAGTGGCATCCCTGTCCTGCCCTACTCCCAGATTGCCTTTGACCGCACTGTTGACTTCCTCTCCCAGGTGATGGGGCTGTGGGGACGGTGGGCATCTCTTGGGCTGGTGGGTTGGTGCCGGGGAGTCTTTAGCTCTGCCGGGGCTGTGCAGGGGCTTTGGGCACCGTTGACTTCTCTTTCCCTGGGTGCAGGAGGACCTGATGAACACCATCGGGGAGAGCGCGGCTCAGGGTGCTGCTGGCATCATCCTCTGGGGCAGCCTCAACTACAGCACCTCCAAGGTGAGTGTGGTGGGCAGCACCGTGCCACTGCCCATGCGAACCCCTGTTCCCCAGCCACGCAGAGCTGTGACACAGTGTGCTGTTGCAGGAGATGTGCCTGAGGCTGAAGAACTATGTGGAGGGGCCCCTGGGCCACTACATTGTCAATGTGACGGCCAGCGCCGACCTGTGCAGCCAGAGCCTGTGTTCCGGTCAGGGCCGCTGCGTGCGTCGGGAGAACAAGCAGGGCTTCCTCCACCTCGACCCATTCCGCTTTGCCATCGACCTGCAAGTGGGCAAGCCCTGGCTGGTGGCCCAGAGCCTGGAGCCTGGTGACAACGTCACCCGGCTGGCGGAGGAGTTCAGCTGCCAGTGCTATGACAAGTGGCAGGGACCTCACTGCGATACCCAGGGCTTCGCTGAGTGACACCCCCCGACACCACACCAGGGACACTGGGGTGGGCAGGGTGACACCACCCCACACCCTCACCGTGTGGTTGGGACCCCCACCATGGGGCTGATAATAAAATTGGTAGGCGCCTGCAAGCTTCTCCTTGTCTTTCACTGCAGCATGTTCTAGGGTGGGAGGGTCTCCCCCGGTGACACTGGTGGTGCCTTGTGATGCTGCCGAGGGCTGTGTGTCGGGCCAGGGGGCCTGGGAATGTAACGCCACAGGGAAGCCACAAAACAAGAGGGAAATTTATGGGGAGGGGCATAGGAAGGGGGTTAATGGGGGATGAGGATGAGAGAAGAGGGAATGATGGGGAGCGGCCGGAAAGCAGAGGCGACAGGGGTGAAAAGACATGGCTGTAGCTGGGGAAGTGTGGGGCCTCCAGCCCCTCGCTGGGCACAGAGGGCTGCGGTGTGAAACCAGTGCCCCCACTTTGATTTTCTCTTGGATGCTTATATGCAAACCAGTTCAGCCCTCGAATGAGATGAGAGCGCTGATTTCTGTATCCCAGGCGGCTGACTCAGCAATACCTATTTTTTAAAGTGATTGGGAGCAGGCATGAGATGAAACACTGCTTCCATGGCCCAGCTGCGATGAAGGAAGATATTGCCACCTTCATCTGGACTTGGGCTTGGGCTGGGGGAATCACAGACTCGTGTCTCTGCTCTTGTGCCCGAGTTTGGGTGACCTCTCCATGACGGGACTGTGCTGCGCAGCACTGCGTGTTTGCTGGGGACTTACAGACTTGCACCCTTATTTCTTATGCTGGTGAATGCAAACCGCTGCAAGGCACGGCCCGTTCTCCGCGGCATGTGTGCCGAGCCAGCTCTCACCAAGCAGCGAACCCCCGGCTCAGCGGAAAGGAAGGGCAGCACAAAGCAGTGTCTGGTTTAGATGCTTCAGTTAAACCCTCTTTGCTAAACTGGGCCTTGGTAAATGCTCTTATCAGAGGTTCTTCCTCCCATCACTGGGTGATGGGTGGCCTCCTGCGGAAAGCTCTATGGCCCGGCTGAACCCCCTGCAGAGTCCCAGGACTTGGGAGCTCCTGGTAGCCTGGCGTGGCCTTGGGAGAACGCCTCCGCAGAGGAATGAGAGGACCTCCTGGCCATAGACTGCATGGGGAAGAGCATCCCCGGGGCATGCACTGTGCAACCCTCAGCCTGGCTTTTACTCTGTAGCACTGAGAAAGCGGGCTGGGCTCTGATCAGAAATGGTTCTGGATCAGCTGCTTCTGCTTGGTGTTTGGGTGGTGGAATAGGAACTCACCTGGCGCTGTGCTGTGCAAAGAGGACAGGGTGGCTGGAAAAGCCTTACTGCTCCAATGGTTTATTGCCAGCTCTACTAAGCTCTGTGTACTAACAGCGCTATTCAATACCACCGACTGGCTGCTGACTCTCTGCCCGTCCAGGATGTGCCGCGCTGGAGTCCGACGGCATTGCCTGCATCTGCAGTCCTGAGGTGGCACGTGCAGGTGGGGCAGTGGGGGAGTGGTGGTCTTTGGCCGCAGAGTGGTATTAGCCTTGGCAGAGGTGAGAGTGGTATCAGGGAGAAGAAGGCCAGAAGGATGAAGCTTTTGCTGCCCGCTGCTCTGGCTGGCTCTGGAAGCGTGGGAGCAGCTGCCGGTGGAGATGGACGGGCGCTGCTGAGGCCAGGAGGTGCTTCAGCCCATCGCTTGGTGGGTGCCGTCATCACAGGTGGAGACGCCGGCGTGCGCCCTGCAGGCTGGCCACCCGGGCTTCTGGAGGGGTGCCTCTCATCCATCTCCAGGGCTTTCCACTTGAGGCCAGCTCTCCTCCTGCACTTTTGCAGCAGGTGGGGGTGCTCTCTGTTGAAGAGGAGGTTATAGTGGTAGAGTACCTAGGAAAAGCAAAGAAGAGTTAGTTGCCACCATCCCAAGCCTGGAAAACCCCAAGCTATGAGAATCAAGACTCTGAATTTCACAAGACAAACGTGGGTATTGGAAGGGACTCTCAGGATGTTTGAAACCTAAAGCTGAGGCTGAAAGGTTACGTGAAACATTCTGTTCAGTCACCGTCACCCCTGGCAGCAAGAGCAGTGTAGGCTTTTCAAAAGCACAAGAACTGCTTTCAAAAGCCAAATGCCATGACTTTTCAGCAACTTCAGCGTGGGTATGAGCAAGGAGGTAATACTGGGATCCTTAAGTGTGTGCATCCTCTCAGCATTCAGCAGGAAGGTTTCAGATTTGGTGCAGCAAGACACGTAGCAAAGGCATTCAGAGCAATGAGGTTACACTGAGTCTGTCTTTCCATGTAACGGGTTCAAACTAAGCAGGTATAACCAAACTGTATTTTATCTGTGTTTCTACTAGTCAGAAAGACTAACTCAAACCTTCCTGAAAACGACCTGAGGAGGAAACTAAAACCAGACCACTGGCTGCCATCCCCATCCCCTGTATTGCAAGGCCTTATGCAATGCGAAGGTCTGTCTCTCCCCCAAGACTCCTGCGAGCGTTAGTTGGTGTGTGGAGCGACGGCTGTACCTTGCTGTGAGCAGAAACTGCTGCTGCTTCTGCCAGGAACTCAGGCAGGGAGGCAGACCTTTCGGCATCCTCTTGCATTTTGATGAATCCATAGTAGTTCATCTGCCGAAGGAAACTCTTCATGCTCTGCTTGGTAAAAACCTGCAGAGGTCCTCCCCCGCCCAGCACCTCCTCTTTGAAGAGCTCCTCATTGATAGCCATGCATTTTCCACCCTTGCTCCACCAAATGGACCGAAACTGGTCACTTTCCACCATCCTCCAAAGCTTCTGTGGAAAGCAGAGGGACAGGAGCCAACTGCCTTTGCCCGCGCTCTCGCTGGAAGCAGGAGGGACTGGTTCGGTCTCGTGCCTGTCACCGCCTGGTTGGACGTGCTGTTCTTCCCCTATCGCTCACACGGCAGCGTCCCAGGGGGCTCTTTCCCCCTGTCCTGGAGGGCCAGGAGAAGTCATGTCTGCCCATGGCCCCAGCTCGTCCGGAGCAGACAGGGATGGTGTTACTTGAGCAGACAGCTCCCGTTCCATTGCTTTTGTCCCAGCTGGACCAAAGTTTGCCTCGGCGGCCACCGCCCTGGACAGCCAGGCCTTGTCCTGCCAGTCAGCAAGCAAAGGCCAACGGGTGCCGGCTGGCTGTGGGTACCAGCAGGATATTCTGGCATGTCATTGTGATGTCCGTGCTGCATAGTGGTGACATCACAATGCGATGTTGCGGTGATGTTTGAAAATGGTGGCCTGGCAGAAAGGAGCAGCCAGAGGAGAAATTGCTGAAGGGCACTTGCTGCTTTTCACTGGCAGAGGCAGCGATGGCGGGACTGCAGGGTCCCGAAGGCAATAAAGCTGTGTTGAATGGCTGTGGGCAATGAGGGGACCGTGCTGTGTCCGGCTGCATCCAGGGGTGGGTCTGCAGGGAGGAGCGGGGATGGTGGTGGCGCTGGGCATCCCAGTGCCCTGTTTGGGAAGCTTTCCATCTGGGTACCTCTGACACCTGCAGAAACGCCCTGATGGTCTTTGTTGTCTTATCAGTGGGTGCTGACTAAGGAAGCATCAGCCAAGCTGTTAAAGCTGCCTAAAGTCTGCATTCACCTGAATGCAAAGAGCAGCGGCAAGTGTGCAGGAAGGAGCCTCTGCCAGGCACTGGAGAAGGTCACAGGGAAAGCCTTGGAGGAAAGGAGGAGGATTCCTCTGGTCCTTCCCTTTTCTGGTGGCACTGCAATAGAGAGACAGACCAGGGTGATGGCTTTTCCTGAAGAGCAGAAAGCAAGGAGGAGGGGAAACTGCTTGGTAGGGACTTGCTATTTCTCTTCCCTCCTGGGGTCAGGGTGGCTCCTGCCTCCTCACCGGGCTGGGGCAATGCAGAAGCATGAAGCATAACAGGCAGGAGAGCTTGTACAGGCTGCACACTTGCATCAGTTTTGGCAACAAAACCGTATAGCCATGAAAATGTTTCCAAACATTGTTTTTAAAGATGCTCCCTCCAGGGCACAAATGTCTTTCAAAAAGCAGTTGCTTTTTGAACATCCTGGCTAGAATGACTTGGGGTTGTGAGCCCCCCCCAGCCCTCACACAGACTCCAGTGATAACTCTGCTTTCTGCAGAGTTACTACAGCTGATTTCTTCATTTCTTTTTGTTGCATTGAATAAGGATCCGAGAAGGTACCAACGGAGAAATGATTAGACCTTTGGATTCCCCAGTTACAGCTTTCAGAAACATGTACTGGTTTATTACCAACCTCTTTGCCAAGCCCCTGAAATAATTAGTCGTAATTGGATTTTGGCCCAGAATGAATTGTTTAATTTAATTCTTAGACAGTTTGGTAAATGTTGGGCGTAAATGGTGGAAACAATATTATCTTAGTATTTGTTGCATGTGGAATGTGATTTAGCTTGATGAATGCTTGAACACGCTCCTCCCAAGCTGCCGAGAATCTGTTACTTGCCATGTACTAAATGCTGGAATTGAAAGCAGAGTTCACCTTGTTATTCACACAAAGAAAATGACTCTGGATTTCAAGTCCTCTTTATGCCTGGAAGGTATCACGCTGTATGCTTGGAGCTTTTAGTCATGTAATATGCTTCAAGTGTTCACCTTATGAGTATCTGTTGCTAATAGTTAGGGGCTGGTTTGGGGTTCTGCTGGGCACCGAAATTTGTGTTATCTCAATCCATCAACTGAACCAAACGTTGGAGTGGGCAGTGGCAAAAAAAGATGCTTCCTCTGGAGTTGCAGAAGGGTCTAACACCGTCAGAAGCCGCATAAGCACTGCAAGAAACCCTGCCTCTAGGTGCTGGCTTGCGGCTTGTCTTAAAAGTGAGGCTGGAAACCTGCACCAGCTCTTTTTCTTGTTGTTGAAACAATGCAAGCTTGGGCATGAACACAGCTTGTCTCCTTCAAGTAATAGTTTTAAATGTGTAAGAGGATTTGTTTTATTCATCCTACTTATTGTAGCTATTCCTTGGTCCTTGCCCCTTACAGTATATCTAAAGACACCCAAGACACTGGATTTCATGTAATTTATCTTGTCTTCCTCCCAGCTCTGAGGAACAGAGACTAGAAAGACACTGCACGTTGAGCCAACAGACAACTTAGAAGCACTGAGCAGCTGCTGGGTTGGGTTTTTTCAGTTCTGAAAACCACTCTACGCCTTGTAAATATGCAGTGCTCTGCAAATCCATCTGCAGCGCCAAAGCGAGCCCGCGGGAGCATGCTGGAGAGGAGCCAAAGCAAGAGGTGCCAGCAGCCATCCAACAGCAGCCCCGAGTCTTTGTGTGGTTCGCGTTTCTGGCTGCTCCATGTCTCCTGGGTGGAGTATGCTTATGGTGCTGTCACGCCAGTGCCTGTTTTCTGGGCTCAGGATGACTGAGGAATCTGCTGTGCTCAGAGCTCGCTTGTCTGCTGCATTGCAAGGTTTGCACAAAATTGATTTCTAGGCTTTTTCCACATGCTGCTTCAAGAAATAAGGGTAGTCTGTCACTTGAAACTGTCTTTACATTGCCTAGTTTTTCATTTCAACAACTGGGTGTTTTTTGTCTAGGTAGCTTCAGCCACATGTTATCTCCAGAAAGAATTTATTGTAAACACTTACTGTGGTTAACTATCCCAAACACAGAAAACTGAACTGTTGATTGCTCTGAAATTAAAAAGAGTATTTTATGATCTAGAATGAAGATGCTAATAGTGAGAAGCCTTGAAATGCTTCAATATGACTAGGACATAAAGTACTTTAGCTGCATGGCAAGGTGTAGGTTAAGTCTTGCATAAAACAGACAGAAGAAAGCCCTCCCAAAAAATCCACAGGCTTTTCAGATACAAGTTGGAAATTAGAGGCTTCCTAATCAGCTAATAAGAAAAGTTCTCGTCTGCCTTGTTCCCTGACTAAAAACATCAAAATCGGCAAAGACAGAGAAATTTCTCACATTTTTTAAAAGTCAGTGTAGCCAGACACTAAGATACTCTTTTCACTTTTGTCTTTGCAGTAAGGGCCCATGCCTGTGGTTAGATGACCAAGAGGGTAACTGTACTTTTGAGACCTCAGGAGTTGTTCTAGGACCCCTCTAGTCATCACTGCATTGCATCAAATGCTGTTGCATTTCACTTCACCCAAAGCTTAGGCCAGAAGTCAAAAAACCATAATCAGAAGAATGGGAAGCAGGGTCTTCCAGACTGCTGCTCCTGCAGCCCTCGCACCTGGCTGCTGAGCTTCTCCTGTGGACTCAACATAGAGGTACAAAGCTCTTTCGGAAGACACAAATCCTCCCCAGTAACTGTATGGCTTGACATTAAATAGATAACATGTGGGTCTTTAAAATGCCTTTTATTCCATTGACGTCAGAGTGGAGGCTTGTGGCACTCGAGGGCTGATCACTGCCTAAGAGCTCAGGTTGCTTGGTACATGCAAGCATGCTGCAGCTAAAGGAAGACAGAGGAGTGCTGGGTGCTTCACTTTTGGAGAAGATGCTGATAATCAGTGCCAGTTTGGTGGTGTCAGAAGCATCTGAACAGAGACACGCTTTTAGCTGAGGTTTCTGGAACAGCGAGCGCCTCCTACCTGCATGTAAATTAGCACAGCCTTGGGGATAAGAAGAGAATAAAAATGCGTTCTTACGACTGACCCCATGTCAGGCTGCATGAAGCAACTGCAAAACTCTCGGTGTGTGCTAAACCAGCCTTAATCCAACACAAGTTCAGCACAAGACGTGGCAGTCAGAGGGGAGGCAGGACCCGCCAAAAGTGTCAGCAGCGACAGCCGCTCCGGTTAGCACTGAAGCATGGGGGTGTGCGGGTCTGGGGACGGGGTTCGGTTGCTCTGTTTAGCTGTGGTCACAGAAAGCCCACCTAACTACCAGTCAAGCACCGCTTTGCTGTATCCAAAGCAACTAAGAGGGCTTGGGAAGGGGTATCTCAGACCAGGAGGAGGTGGCAGGACTGCCTCCAAGGACACTTGAATGAGTGAGCAGCTTGAGATGCTACCCAGAGCAGCAGAGGTTTCGCTGGCTTTCCATAAAGCATACCCCCATATATGCCAATAGCATTGCGGGCGTGCACCAGGCTTCACTGGTTTCATATTGATTAATACTTCAAAATAAAATTTTCCACTTCTTTTTCACACGCAGTGTTGAAGGTCATTTCTGATTACCGTTTCAAAAGTGAAATACCGACCCCTACAGAAATAATTTCCAGAAGTCTGAATGTAAGACCCTGTACCCAAAACCCAGCTCAGTCTGTCATCTTTCGCTTGCTCAGAGCAGCACTGACTTGAACACAAGATCTTCTGCCTACCAGTTACCTCCAATGAAAGTGGCTTTTCCTTACAGTCTCTTTGTATTTGGGTTTTGTGTTTGAAAAATTGGCCACTTTTTACCTTTTCTCCTGCTCAGGTATTTCTAGGGAAGCTCTGAAAACGTCTGAAAAAAGGTCTAAGAAAGCTCTAAAATGGTCTTAAGGGGCCACAGGCTGCTGCTGCCCAGGATTTGACATATCTTCTTTCAGAGAACTAGGAGGGATATCAGTCAGCATTCCTGTGATTCAACAGATTGCAATTTCAGAAGTTACTTGGCGGGAAAAAAAAAAAAGTAGACCTTGAAGCACAGTTCATGGGCTCTCAACAAGTGTTTAAACATTCCACACAAACAGCAGACCCTGCTTCAGGTTATAGAAACCAAATTGCCTCTGCATTTGGAAGCTTGTCCTACTTTGTTCCATTATTTTTTAAATCTACCATCGATGGGTCTGGGCACCAGAACAGGACTTCCACCACAAAATTGCAGGTACGGGAGCAGCTCCTTTCTTGCGAGTGTTTCAAGTGCTGTGCTGGTATGTGGGTTGCAAGGGCTTCCACATTTTCTGTTAGCGGAACACGCGGTTTGTGTTTTTCACCGCCATCGGGACCGTCAGAGGCAGAACACTTGTGCTATTTGCAGCACCTCTGCTGCTTCCATTTGGCACTAACTCCTCTCCTAGTTATTTTCCACCCTGGGATTTTAAAAACAGGCTAATCAGTGTCCTGTGCTGGCATTAGTAAGCCAGCAGGAATGTTATCAACAGCCCGAAGAGGGTCAGGGTCAGGCCTTGTGCACTGACTCCAGTGAAGCTGTTGCCTGCGCTGGGTACACCACCTTGCAAACTAATTTCCCTCCAATGACACGTTAAGCATAAAAACATGCAGGGCTCCAAACGCTGCTCTGATCTGCCAAGCAAGATTTAAGCAAAGACTTAGAGCGAACACTGAATATTACAGAAAAACATTTTGCATGAGCTGCCCTGCATTTGATTGTACCTCTTCTCAAGAGGAAAAATTTGATTTGACAAATTACGGGCCATAATTCCCAATTAAAATGTAAACAGCTGTAATCCTCTGTGCTGTTGGGCAGAGTCTGGGGTGAGTTTCAGCAAAACCAAACCAGGCTGGAATTGGAGCAGGGGGCGGACAAACCAAAAAAACCCAAAACCAACGTCCCCCACCAACTTTGAAACTGAACCTGCCCTCAGCACAAAGCATACACTCTTTACTATCTTACTTGTTTTAATACGCACCAACTGATACCTGCACACAGCAGGTACCAGCCGAGATAACAGGGAGTTCAATGTTTGAGGCCTGGCTTTCCTCACTGTAATAACAAATATATGAAGAGAATAAGAGGACACAGGCAACTTGCAGCATCCAGCATAGCAGGTGCAGTGTTGTTGGAAGACTGACTTTTGCCAGAGTGTATTATACGTGGTCCCGGTGCAGGATGCAGAACTACAGTGGGTGTCTGAACATGGATATCCTCCATATTCTGGGGGCTGTGCGCTGTGCAAAGCATCAGCAGGATATACACAATGCCAGGGAGGCATGCATTTGCTTCCTTGTCTTCAGGGCAGCTGGGAAAAGGGGTGGTCTGTGTTTAATTTTATTCTCCTTTCATAATTTAGTGGAGGTGGTGACCTTTGAATATGGTCATCTGAAACCCGCCAGCTCTCCTTGACTGCATAAACCAGCTCTTGGGGCACAAGTGACCCTTTATATTCACTGGCCTAGAGCAGAAAAGACTCCCTAAAAAAATCTACTCCTTTTTCTCCCTGTATCTCTGCCACCCTATCAAAATCAGTTAGATGGAGCAGATTTTCTGTCCAAAATCCACACTGCATTTATTCATATTGAAAAATACCTTTGATGCTTTTTATTTCATGTACTAACACTTGTTCAGTTTGCTTGGACAATCTGCCTTTAGAATTTGTTGTATCAGTAATTATATTCAAGTTGAATGAATTCATTTGAAAAGCTGCATTCTCCCCATTAGTGCATGAAACCAGGTGAACCAAGAACCACCACCAAAATGCACTAGCAGCTACTCTTCTGGGTGTTGGTCAGAAGGGTCATGAAACCTTTTCCTCTTCAGTTATGGCTAGAAGGTGTAATGTGAGTGCTAGTTTTCCATTAGCTACCAAAGCAAGCTGTACCTTTGTTTTCTAAGCAGGCAGAAACTATTTCTACATATACAGGTTTACACAGAAATATCTACCGCTAACACAGAATTAGGGGATCCCACCTTTAGAATGCCTCAGTCTGAGTTCTCGCTAGATAAATCAATGTAAGAGTTAAATTAATAAGGCAGTTAACTGATGAGGAACCCCCAAGTGAAACCGAAGGAACATACATCAGAGTATTAATTTCTATCGTGGTCTGAGCGTGCCATTTATTTCTCCTACTACACAGACAGTAGTGGGAAAAAATGCAACACCAATGCAAGCAGTTTGCCAAAAATGTGCTTAATACAATATTTATATAATCCTCTTAGATGCTGCCTGTTGTGAAGGGGAGCTGTGATGAAAGACACGTTTTTTCTTAGTCAAAGGTCATGGAAAATCTCAGTTGTCTGGGATCAAGCAGCAGCACTTGACTACAGCTGCACATACAGAAAAGAAGCGGCATAAAAATAGCCAGACAAACACTCCAGCAACGCACATAACATTCCCCCTTTGCAAAGAGCCTGAGAAAGGCCAGGCAAGCTCGGAAGGTCTGACCAGGTTTGAGGTGACAATTGCCACTCACCAAGATAAGGCATCCCAAACTTGGGGTATGTTAACATGCTCCTATGCTTCAGGACAAAGGTGCACCTAATTTTTTAAGATCTTGTAGTCTGGGCAGGTGAAATATCTCAGAAAGAAAAAAAAGAGGTACGACACGATTACATGAATAATTTTATTGCATTAACTTTGCTTGCCAGCTCACCAGTTGGTGTTTCTGTCTTTTATTCTTCTGCACACTTGCAATTCATCTGGGTAAAGACTGCAAAGTGTCTTTAAGAAAAAGGCAGAGTTGTGTTACCTGGCTCAACTGAATGCAACAGTCCTGCATATGCCCAATTCCCAGGAAATTTAACAGAGGACCCAACAGCTTAAACCTCCCAACAAAACTGAGGAACTTGACCCCAACCTAGCCAAAACAGTTACCAAAATCTCATTGATTTACCCATCTTTAAGTTACTGTCATCCAGAGATAAAAATTGCTGGCTCACACTACAGTAGGAGAAAAGTCACCTGAGCAAATAACAGTTAATGGCATCAGTGTCCCCAAGCAGTTGAGGCCCGTCACAGCGACGTGGTTCTGATAAGCCTGATCAGATGCTTTCCCTTGCGAAGCAGCTGAAGGCAAGCTGTGGGTTTGCGGCCTCTCCTGCAGTCTCAGGGCAGAAATCCATGCTGGGCAGTAGGTCTTGGAAGCCACAAAAGCACATTTAGGGCAAAAGATTATCCAAGGTCTGTAAGCGTGGAGACGTTTCCAATTTAGGTATTGTTGAGAAAGGCACAGGAGTAAGCAACACATCTTCCGAATGGATGACCCTGCTTGCTCAGTGAGCACAAGCTGTGACCAAATATCCCAGGCAGAAACTTTGTGAGTACTGATCTTGAACTCTTCTCTCCTGCCGAGTCCTCCTAAATGCAAATAAATGATCAGAATATTTTTTTTTCTGTGAATCTGTTCCTAGCTCTGCTTACCTAATCAATTACACCTCCCTAGCTCAGACAAAACTCACCAACCTGGTCAACGACCGGCTGCACAGATCTTGAGTGAAACCCAGGACTTTGAGCAATTCTTGCTATTAACAGCTGTACTGGTTTATCAGTGATTTGGTGTGTTTTGCTTTTAAGAACACTTAAGTCCTCTGCAAAGTTAGTATCCTGCAGTACAGCTTTTCTGGGAGCGCCGCCGGCTGCACAAAGCCAAACCACCTGGGACAAGAAGGGACAAGCGCAATCACAAGCAGACAAGGGGAGGAACATCCAGGGGCTGAAGGCTAAGGTTTGCCTTCCCACCTTGAAGAAAGGCTGTGGAGAAGGATAAGCATTGTTAGGGAGAAGACAAAAACCACCAAAAGAAAACACGAGAGCCCAGTTTGATCTGCAGCAAGGCTCTGCCCACCAGCCCATGGGTTGCCTTCACAACTGGTACTCGGGACCTTTTCTTCTGCCAAAAGAGGAGTTGAAACATCTGGTGGTTGCTGAGCTGTTTCTCACTGGCTGGGGGGAGAGGGGTGGCACTTTGAACCCTGACACCAACATTAAGCAGTAAGGAATGCTTGCAGCTGTGTAATTTTGTTGGGTTTTATTTTTAAGGCCAAGGACAGGAGGGTGAGCTGCTGCAGTGCCCAGTCCACCTGAGCTTCATTGCTGGCCTCTGTCTGTGACTGTAACGTTTCAAGGGAAGAGCAGATGAGACCAAGGGCCTTTCCCCTGGCCCAAGGGCTCAGCACCGCAGGACATTTCTTACTCAGACAACTCCAGCAACTGGCTCAAGCTGGAAGGAGTCATATACCAGACCCAGAGGTAGATACATCAAGTTTTGAGCTATGCCATCTGTGCCAGAGACCAAGGCTGTGTTCCAGAACAGCACCGGCGCCATGGTGGCTGTGCACATGCACTGTGTCATCCCTCTTCACACCGTTAACAGCGGGCAACAAAGCTTGCTAATGCAGAAAAGGCCACAGTTACATAGTCACTTCAGCTTCTTAAGAAGACAAAACAAATGAATTATTAATACTTCAGATGAAATCAGAGGGAGTTAATAAAGATTACATGTTGTCCAGAAGGCGGACACAGACAACTTCCATCTCCAGAGAGCCAAACACTTGCACTGTTCAGCTTTCTAGGGGATGCACAAGGAGCTGGATCTTACTTTGACAGTTCCTCCCCCCAAAAAAAGGTTGTTCTGTTGCATTACATCCACAGTGAAATTTTTTTCTCCTCTACTCTCCCTCAGTTCCTAAAAAAGTCAGATTTCCAGAGGGGTTTCTGCATGGGTTACCCATCTTTTTTGATACAGGCTAGGGCTGGAGGTCTCGCAGTGTGAGTAACTCAACCCTCGCTCCAGGTCACCCCACACGCACTTCAAGGAAGCGATACCGACTGCCGCACTGACCTCAGCCGCCCAGTCTCCTCATTACAGGAGGCATCATCATCTGCAGATAAGCACGCAAAGCTCCCTATTTACAAAAATAACCCCACTTTCTTTCATGTGGCTTGATTTCTGTAAGCGATTAGCATTTAAGAAGCTGTACTTTGTTAACTAAAGTTTTAAAGCATCAAATGATGCCCAGGCAGAGCCAGCAGTTACAGTGCTTGTGTTACCAGTGGGGGTCTGAAACCCACAGCCCAAACAGCGAACTTAGGCATGGCATCACTTGGAGGGAGCCTGGGAAGCAGAACAAGGATGTGTAGGTAGATGAAAAGCCATTCTGCCCAGGTAAAGAAAACTTGCATGTGAATTTTAAGCAAAACTGGACAAAAAAACCCAAACCTAAAAATCTTAACTCAGTTGCTCATGTCAACCATTTTAATCTTAAAGGAAAATTATTCTGATTTTTCAGTATTAAGTGCTTTTAGACTGATGCTTCCTTAAGCTTCCTACATTTTCTGTTTGACCCCTCTTTTGTTAGCAGTGGTGTTTCCCACTCCCCAAACTCGTTTGCCCATCCTTGCAGGCCCGGCGCGCTGAAGGACAGATGACATCTCTGGAGCAGAAGGACAGATGACATCTCCGGAGCAGAGCAGCGCTTCCTTGGCTGCTCACCTCGCCCGCTGACTTGCGGGGAGCTAACCACCCCAAGGCTTCCCTGTGCGCCCCATTATGTCGTGCCTACCTCAGACGGACAGCCTAATAAAATTAAGAAGCTATTAAGGAGCCCAAGCCATAAAAATAATCAGTCCCTACTTGAACAAGATAACATACACCCTTTGCTATCACCATAGGGACAGTGTAAGGAACTGGGGGACTGCTGAGCTGCCAGGGTGTCCCCGGGATGCTGCCAGGGTGTCCCCTGGGATGCTGCCAGGCGGCCCCCGGGATGCTGCCAGGGTGTCCCCTGGGATGCTGCCAGGTGGCCTCCGGGATGCTGCCTGGTGGCCCACAGCCCCGACTCGGCCCCTGGGGGCGCGCTGCGGCCGCGGCGCGTGCTGGGGTG
>JAVJGI010000050.1:0-53751 GCA_035590275.1 Ibycter americanus | reverse complement strand
CGGGGGAGGCGAAGCCCCCGCAGCCGCTGGATCTGTGCCCAGCGCCGGCCGGCAAAGCTTGGCTGGCCAGAGTGTCTTTTCTAGTTGCTTTTGTTGGTGTTTGGTGTCTTTTATTTTTAAAACTTTCTGGTTCCAAGGAGCATTTGTATTCAGTGTGTTCTTCTTGAAGGGAGACCCAAAAATGTCACTGGTTTTGTATTTTTTTTGCTTTTAAGGCCAATGCTGTATCAGGCCATCTGTTGTATGAGTTAATGGCTTTCCTTATTTTGAGGTGCAGCCAACCAAGTCATCAGCGTCTAAAGACTTTGGCTGTGGCGTTTGTAAACCATAGTTTATTAACAAACTTTGCTTCTCTCTTTTTTTTTTTTCTTCTTCTTCTCTTTTTGTTTGTTTTTTTTTTTGTTCCCCCTTTACTTAAATAACTGAGGTCCAGTACTAGGCAGTTTTGCAGACAAAAGGGGCTTTGTCGTGCGGAATTGTTTTTATTTGTCATGCAAAGAGGTTGCGCTGACAGAAAGAGCTGAGGGCTCTGCTGGCATGGCAGGCGTCCTTGGGCTGCTTCCCTTCGCCTCTGCTCTTGCTTTGGTCCAGCCCTTGCTAAAAAAAAAACCAAACTTTCTTGGTTTCTGCTAGGGAAGCAGGCATGTGTTTCTGTGTGAATTACTTCAGCGTCTGGAGAATAGTATGTGTTGGGAGGAGATGAACTAGGAAGAGGGTCAGAAAGTGTGTATAATTGCTTTTGTAAACATGCTAAGGAGAATGCTTTATTTTAGCCTTAACTCTTTTCCAAACAAAATAACATTTGTTACAGCTTCGACACAGACACTGTTTTACAAAGAAAAAAAAACAGCCCACAAGAGCAAAATTGCATGTTGGTCGCATATGCAATCTAGTAATATAGGAGTCTTCTTGGTGGAATTATTTGGTGTGTCTTGACTATAACTTAAAAATTATTAAACATAACTGTGTTTTTTTGTAGGATTCTATAATTTTTGATACCCAGGATTCCTTGTAAATAAAAAACCTTTTTGCTAGAAAAATGGATTTGGAAGCATTTGCTTTTGCAGCTCTACCCATAACATGTCTACAGTCATTTGTGATACCTAAGAATTACAAACAGCCTAGAAAGGAGCAGAACTTCCTCTTCCTTGATAAAGCCATCTATCTTGTTTCACCAAACTGAGAATTTGTTTTCCGTGCAAAGGTGCCGTGGAGCCTTGTTTCCTCAGATTTCCATGAATCATGCATTACCGTGTGTTCTGGTGAGGCAGTGTGACATGGCAGGCCCTGTAGCCGTGCCGTGGCAGCTCAGGATGGACTGCCCAGACTGGGTGATGTGGGGCAATGTTGGGTTGACCAGGACCAGTTCCGGTTCTCTGCTGCTACAAATAACTGTGTTAAACGTTACTGTTTTAAAAAATACAAGCTCAGATAGAAAGTGGATTTCTTGTCCTCCAGTAGCTTTCCAGTGGAAGCAGTGAAGCTAGTCGCTCTGATGTCTTCTGAATTTCTAGGCTAAGCAAGATGAACTCTTTCAGTCTCCTTTGGTTGGGTTTTTTATTTCCTCATTCATGCTGATAACCTTTATCTGCACTACTTTATCTGTCTAGAAGATGGGTGAGCAGAATTGTGCACACTTTCAATTGAGGACTTGGCAGATCCATCTTCAGAGGAACTGACCTGTGTTAGCTGGTTTTAGTGATTTTCTATAAGTGGCAGCAACTGTAAGTATCTGGGGAAGAAGGAATCCAGCTAGCTGTGCCAGGGTTTAGCTGTCACAGGGCTTTGAAGAGCTAGTTCTTTTAGTCTGTTCATTGTGAGGTCTTCAAGGAGGAGTTCTGGCCATGTGCAGCCTACTGAGCAGACTGAGCTTTTACAGCTGGTGAGACCGGTAAAACAAAGGTGACTGTTCTAAATGACCTTCTAAAGTAAGACTGTAGACAGCAGAAGTGTACATGTTTATTAATAACTGCCACTTACCTTCTGTGGTCTTTTGTGAAAGGTTTTGTCTGTAAATAGGTTGCGCTAAAGCTACTCTTGGCATCGGCTGTCAGATTGCTTCAAGCTCTATGAATCGAGCAGTGGGCTACAAACATGGACATAAAAAAGTTAATAGCAAAGTATGTGATAGCGAAAGTTGTTTTGAGAGCCTAGCAGAGGATGTTATTAGCATGAGAGATAAATAGTGAACTTCCTGTGGTTAAACATTCCCCCCCTGCCCCCCAGTTAACAGCTTTAGTTCCCTAAAGCTCCTGGAATTTGGTCATTCTAATAATTATTTGCTGTTTGTACAGCAGTATGAATGTACATCAAGTCCAAACCCAAAAAGTATCAAATGAAGATTATCTTTGCTCTAAAGGACTCTACCCTTTGAGCTCACACTGCTTTTATATATTTGTACCCTCAACCCTAGGAACTGAAGATGGAGAAACGAGGTAAGGACAACAGCCAGCTGTAACCTGAGGATCAGGATGTGTGATGGGGCCATCGCTGCTGGCATCAAAGCTGTAGGAAGCAAATGGTAACCCTGAGCAAGTGGATGGTGGAGCTGCTAGGAGCAGCTGGTGGCATGAGGTTGGCTAGAAGACAAATATGAATTCTGAATCTCTTGTACCAAGGAGATGTTAGAACTGGTGATTTGGACAAAAGGAGGAGAGCCAAATTAGAAGATAATGGACTTCGTCAGGTATAGGAGCAGGATGCTCTTCAGAAAGAGCGGTAGGATGGGGAATTCGTCGCTGTGGGATGTGATGAAAGGTGACTGATTGTCATCATTGATTAGCAGGAAAAAATGGATTAGCAATAGTGAAATTGGGTAAGTGATAAGGGAAAACATGTAGGGCTAGCCTTTTCCGGAAGGGTGGTTGTGTTGACTTATAGTTAAAGATATTTTTGTATGAACCTCTAAATAGTACAGTGCTTTCAGAGAGCAGGCCTTGAGTCGAAGGCCATAGAAACAGCAAGAATCCTTCATAAACTTCAGATGGCTTACTGTAGCAGCTTGATACAAAAAGCATCTGACCTTAAAAGTTGAATTAAAAAATTTGACAGAGAGAAGGAAAAAACAAAATCTCATTTTGGGTGAAAGAAAGGGACAGCTGATAATATGTTAGGTAGTAGGTGAACTTGAAAAGTACCGACTCTTGTCTCTGGTTTCACAAGACTATGTGAGTTGTTGATGAAATGCAGCACAGCTGATGTAGGTTGTTCAGTGTCCCAGTTTGATTTCACAACCTCCTTCTGCATCTTGCATTATTTCACAATAGAGTTTAAGAGTCAAGGAATGAGCATGTAGTTTCGTCTTGGCTTTGATTGTTAAGTCTTAAACTTTAGAAGGGTAGGCAGTCATGATTTTTACTCTGAGCTGCAACTTGCTGTGTTGTTCAGTAGTATGTAAGAAATTTTTAACTGGGATCATGACTTCCCTTAAATTGCAATACTGAATTTTAATGCACTTCATCGCTTGGCCATTTTCCTTCACTGGTATTTTGAGTATGTTTTTTGTGTGTTCCCTCTAAGCGAGGGGATGCAACACGTTTCTTTTTTGTGCTGCCCTTTATAAATGTGCAATCTTAGATGCATATATTACAAACATCTATTGTAAAGAAAACACCTGAGTAAAGTCTTGTAGAGCATCTTTAGAAAATGATGGCATACAACCCTATAAGTTTTGTTTTGCTGTTCTGAAGATGTATGTTCCTCTAGCAAAATTAGTGTTGACAGCACATTTACACATTGGTGCTGTTGGAAACCCATAGGAGTTACATACATGAAGCAGTATTAAAAAATGAGTTTGTTTTCTCGAGACTAGATTGTGTACGGAGAATTCGGGAGGTAAACCAGACAATCCAGTGATAAGGAATTGAGAGGAAGCTGCGCCTATGAGTCTGCCTTGGCTCTGCAACTTGCACCTATGTAACGATAACTACTGTACTGCAAATTGTTCTTCGCATAAAGTGAAGGATGGTGAGGTGCTGTGGAAAGGGGAATTGAGCATTGTGTCATTGGGAAAATATTAACTTAAAGAGGCTTTTTTATTCTGGGAATTAGGTATGTGTCACTTGTGGTTTGTTTAGTTTTTTGATCAGTCTGTTTCCTCATGTCAAAATTGCTTACATTTCTTCAGAGGAAGGTGTAAGTCTTGAGATGCTGACATTTTAAATACTGTCATTAGAATGAACATTCCTCCCCACTTCCAGTGAGTGTTGGCAACATTTTCTTGAGAGAGGTGTCATTCAGTCAGATGAAAACTTCTGAGTATTTAATACGTCCTCAGAACTTTTTATTTTGTCCTGATCTTGACATTTTTACTGAGCTACTGAGCAAAATTAAGCTTTGTTAATTACTCAGGATCATAAGGAAGAAAACAAAAACCTGCGTCTGCTGTGATGAGTCTTACACATGTTGTTGAGGATGCTACGCAGAGGTACAGAATAAATAAAATAGTTGCTTTGTGTGCTTTTATGTAGCTGTTAACCTCTGCTGTTTGGCCAGTAAACGTGCCTTTGACTTCTAGTTCCAAATGCATAGGTGCACTTGTCACTAAGTGCTGCCTCCGTAAGCAGTATTAGACTGCAGCCACTGTTGGCCATATAAACCAGAACACCAAACGTTTTTTAGTGCCCCAAATTTTGGATTGCAAACTAGTGTCCTCTTGTCGAAAATGAGCACTAATGGATGGTATATGCTGTAGCACCATGTATTGTGTAGTGGTGTTTACAGGGCTATGGTATTATGTAAGAGCAGAATATCTAAGGTTGTTGGAATCAGCGGTGTTCCTCCTCCTGGTGTGCAGGACATCTGTCTGACTGGTATCTGCCTTTAAAGAGGAAGAGTGCTCTCGGACAGCCTGGCACCTAATCAGAATGGGATTGCGACTTGTTTGATTGGGATCAGCAGATATAATTCCCTTGGTTTCTGCAATATCGTAACACACAATAGCAGTGCACTGAGTGAGCAGAATACCAGATTACGCGTGCATGTTAAACTGTATGCATAGGGCTCTAATGAAGGCAACTTTAATTTTTGTACTTTCTTTGAGGAAATTTACATGAAAGTGCAAGTGATGCCAGACTTGCATGTTCACTGTTTGACAATGGAAGGAAATGTCCCCCTTCCACATTGTTGCAGTTGTGTTGGTCTGGTTTGCTGCTCAGTGAGAAGGATCTATTACAAGCTGATGCAAGCAGTAGAACTTAGCTTAGGGAGCTGTTGTTGGTGTAACCTGTGAAGCAACCATTTAAGGGGGCTGCAGGTTTCTTCACTGTAGCTTCCTAGCCCTTAGTTTTGCAAAATGAAATTTTGTTCTGGTATAGATTTATCGTTACATTCCCAAAAGACAGATGTTCTGTGAGAAGGCTGAATTTGTATGGCTCATCCCAGGAGAGGAAGAAGAGAAGGGAGGTCTGGTTATAATGTTAGTAAATTCTGTCCGTAATGTGTAGAAAAACCTGTTTCAGTTATTACAGTTTCTTGCCGAGCAGGTGGACCTGAGGTACAGAGCCTTTCCTTACACATCTTGATTTTTTACAGCTCTTATTTAACTGCTTATTCTTGAAAATTGTTTAAAACTTGAGCTAGATGTTTCAGGTGAAGAACTTTTCAAACCGGCTTTGAAGAACAGTGTCTTCCCTTAATGTTTCGAGGGACTCAGGGATTTCTCTCATCTCAGTATTTTATTTTATTGTCCTTAAAGCTAGAGGCAAAGCTGTTAAGCTTAGGAAGCACTGTACGCTGCACTTCATAGACTTTGTTTCTCCAGAGCCTTCCTTCTCCCTCTTGGAGAAGGGGGTTCACAGGCCTGAACTTAGGACAAAGAGGAAGAGGGACAAGAAAACATTATCCTTTGTGTTCATAGGCTTCTCCACAGAGGAGCTTACTCAGAGGGCTTTTATCAGTGTCCTTCCGGAGACATGGACATGCTTGGGTGGATCTGTTTTGGTTTGCATTCAGCTCCCTGTAACTCTCATTGCACATTAGTAGTAGTAGACCCTTTCATGGGTTTGAGGTTAGGTACTCTCTCTCATGACAAGTGGTGTATTTTTAATGGGTTTGGGGTTTTTTTGTTCTTTTAAATGCGTGTTTTAAGAAAGCACATCTGTCTCTGGTAATCGGCTTGTTCTTTTTTGATGAGTGTACTCTGGAGTGGCTGTGCCAGATGGGTGCAAGTGACTTTGTGGGATGGGATTTGGTCAATCCAAAGTTTGGAAATCTTGGGCAATCACAGCGCTTTGTACAACAGTTTAGTTATGCCTTACAGCATAACACTGAAATGTAATCTTTTGGGGCAAATTGATGACTCCGCTATCAAGACACTGGGGAAATGGATGCACCTGTGGATTGTATAGAAGTCAATTTCTGTTGAAACAGAGGAGGGAGGGACCTGGTGGTATCTTTGCGCCACTTTAATATCTTCTTTCTTTTTAGGCAGTTCCTTGTAGCTGTGGTAGATTCATGCGAGGTATCCATAGTTTTGTGCCATTAAAATGTTCAATAACTTGTCAATTGAAAGGAAACACCTCAAGGTTTTCAGTTTATACATACAACCCCTTTAACTTCCTACAGTGTTTTTTTTTTTTTAAAAATTAAACACTCTGCCTTTGTATGTATATCTGTTTATCAGATTATTATACTTGATTGTGTAGAATACTTGTGCTTTATTCCTAGTAACCATAGAACAGTCAAAATGAGCTGTTTTAAGAGAGATTTTTGTGTTAATAATATTTAAGGGAGAAATAATAAATAGTGAGTCATACTGTAGCGTATGAAGCTGCCTCTGTTATGCTTGTTTTGCTTAAAACCAAGAAAAGGTTGAGCAGTCTTGAGGTCTTGTCTTAAAAATTTAAAAATCATCTAAATTGTGTATGCCTTGCTGTTTCCTTTCAATGAGAGCACTGAACTGAGGTACATAGGTGTGTAGGATGTCAGTGTCCTTGTTTTGATATCATTTTCGTATGTCTTAAAACATGTATGCAAGTATAGAGGTTCCTTGTCTTCTGCCTGTGTACGACTCACATGTCCAGCATTGCACTACCACTGACTCGCCCTTCCAAAAGTCAACACAGGATAAGAAACCTGGTGAGGTCCACTGTATTCCTGAAGAAACCCCCTGAAATAGTGAGACACAGTGCATGGGCTGCTTGAACGGTCACTTCCTCAGAGAGCACATGGATTGTAATTTTCCACTGCAATATAAGCCTTTGTTTTGTGGGAATGGTAATGGTAAATCCTAGTTTTCTGTTATTCTGTTTCAGTATGCATGACCAATTGCCCTACTCTGATTGTCATGGTGGGTCTGCCAGCAAGAGGAAAAACCTACATCTCAAAGAAGCTGACACGCTATTTAAATTGGATTGGAGTGCCTACAAAAGGTGATGGATTTGCTTTTATTTACATCAGAAGGACAGGGAAGATGTTTTATAAACCTAATTTCCAGTAATTTTGTTGCCAAGTTTGTCTAGTTGAAATCTTTCTGCTTTGTTAACTTATTTGCAAGCAATAGCATACACAGGCTGTCTGTTCTATTTAGACGTTAATTAATCAAATTCTGGTGACTGTTCATTTACTTCCTTGTTCTGCCAGGTGCCTAAATCAACTTTTTGTCCTTGTCCCTTAACACTTTGGTTCTTCAGATGTCTTTCTTTCTTTCTTTCTTTTTTTCTTTTTTCTTTTCCTCTTTTGCCTTTATGTGGGTGAAAGGGAAACAAGTGGACAAGCAGAAAACACTTCTGGGTTAAAGTTCTGACTTCATCTTCTCTCTGTGAACTTTGTGCAGCATATAATTCTCTGTTAGCCTCTTTGGTTAACTGCATTTGTGGAATAAGCTACAGCTCTTTGAATATTAAGAACCCAAGGAACTGAAGCAGCTACTTGTTACCACTCTCTTAAGGAATTTATATATGTATTTTGAGTGGGAAACGATAGCTCAGATTGGCTATGCCAAGGACGTGGCTGCTGTCATTCTGGAGCTCCTGTGGTATCTTGTGGGCCCAGATCAACAAGTAAACAAGACCTAAGTCCATTTGAGGATCTGAGCAGCCATCTCCCCTGCCTTCTCCTTTTATCTCTGTAGAAGACAAATACAGTTTTAGTGGTCTGTAATTCTGTGTGTGGTGCAGTAATGGCAGTTTTATAGTTATGACCTGTTAATCATTTAAATAACATTAAACATATTAGATCATACTTAAAGTGTAGACTTTTGGCTGGATATTCAAAGACGTATTTCCTGGTAGCTCCAGGAAGTCAAGATGAAGAGTTCTGGCTGATATTTAAACTGCCTTTTGGTTCTAGGGTATAGCTTTTTGAGTTGGTATTTTCTTAAGCTCTTAGAATCTTGTCTCATACGCTTTATTTACACGAGAGGTTAGGGAGGATACATTACATAGTTTGAGGGTTTGCTGGATTTAAATTATCACTTGAGTTTTGACTGTTTTCACACAGTATAACCCTTCTGGTGAGCAGTACCAGATATTTAGGGACTTTTATCCATTTGGTTGAAACAGAATTAACAGTCTAAATAGGTTAGCCTGTAAAGCTGATAAAAACGTATGTTTTATATATACGTCATTGTGTTGAGCATTTTACTGTGTGAACTTTGAAAAGCAGAAATCCAGTATTGGATGACAAACAAGATACTGGCCACATCTGGCTCGTGCTTGGTTGAATATATCCCAAATACAGTAAAATAGGTAGAGGTGGTCTGCTTCAGATATAGGAAAAGTTCCATGGGCTATTGTGAGTAGCACATCAGAAAATACAGGCGCTTGTGCTTAATAAAAAATAGTTAGGGCATTACTGCCTAATTTTTCAAAAGTATACAACATAAAGTTACCATATGAGCTTCTATCCTAGATTGCTGGTTATGGTTTGTCTTTGTTAGAAAGGGTGACTTGGGATTTTCTTGGAAAACCACAGGTCCTTCCTGTTGTTTGTGTCATCAGTGGTGTAGTTTTACTGAAGCTGAAATCAATTTAAAATACCTCGCTGACTGAGGGAATAGATGACACATTGCTTAATGCTTCCAGTTGATTGGGACTGAATTGATACATGATAAGTATCAAGTAGCCCTAACATCTGTTACCCTTTGGCTCTTAATGTCTTAAAATTAGTATGTGCTTAATATAGTGAATATTCTTATTTTCTGAGACAGGTAGTTAAAATTATGATGTTATGTAAGCCAGAGAAAAGATAAATGCCACCTTTTAACATAACATACGTTAAGCAAGCTGGAGAGTTCAGGAACAGAATATGGAGGTGAATAGCCCAGGGTTGATGTTAGTTGAATCATTTGAGCCATCAGTTCTGTGTTTTCTTTTATTCCTTCCAAAATCCTCTGTCATTTAGGATGTGAAATGGTTAAAAATATGAAGGACTTTTGTATGGGCTTTTTGAAAGAAATGAGGTCAATTAGATGCCTGAATAGAATTGTGTTGCAATGTGGTTTTTAGGTACTAAACTTTGGGAATCTTTTTTGAAAAGTTCTGGCTGTGGTAGTTGTGATGCCAGTTAGCTTTGTGAAACTTTTGCACAGGGGTGGATGCTAATAAAAAAGGCTAAAGATTGTCCCACTAGATGGCACTTTTTCCTTTGCTGTGCATGACCCTCTTGCAGTAACTATTCTTTCTTACAAAATTTATTAATTTTGATTTTTAAAGGGCTGTTGCCTGACAACACTGGCCATCTGAACTTCCTTCATCTTCTGTTTTTCTTACAAGGAGCCACCTTCTCATGTAGCCAGTTTGGGTAGTGCTCATTAAACCTTTCACAGAATAACCTTGATTGTACTATAATCCATGTCATACAGTTAACCACAAAAAAAATTACATGAACATTGTTGAATTCCAGCAAGACTTATATTTTACTACTTTATCCTCTGCCCCCAATCCCAACAGCAATCTATATATACAGCAGCTGATGGCTGAGCTCTTTTATCCTATGTCTTTCTTTCTTAACTACAACTCGGCAATTGTCTACTGCTTCTTTTCTGCTTTCCAGAAATGAAGTCTGGCAAGTAGTTACACCTTGGCAGCTTCTCAAACAGAATGCTTCAGTTTGATCTAATGTTGAAAAATGCTTGGCAGTTCCGCAGAGAAAATCTGTAGGTCAGAAACAGCTTAAATGTTAATTGCATTTCAGAGACCTACTTTCAGAGCTGGCGAATGAAGTTTGCCAGGGTACAGTGTCATTGTCTGCTGTGTGGCAAAACAGAACTGCTTTGCCCTCATACCATATCTGATGTTGTGACGTGTATGGCTGTAGACCTTATCAATGAATCTTTGCCCAGAGAAAGAACAGTTTTCTTTGACCACTGTTAAAGAGATCACAGTAAGATTATGTTCAATGCTTCTGCTGATTTTTTTAATGTGTGTGTGGGGGTTTTTGTTGTGTGGTTTGTTTTTTTTTTTTACAGCTTAAGCATTTTTTTTAAATAAATGAGCAGGGGTTATGAACTAGTATGTACTGATCATTAAGGAACAGAAATACTGGAGCAGCGTTCTGAAAAAATGTTTCCACAACTTGAATTTCAAGTTTTGCTTATCAAAAGCAAGACTGGTTAGTTCTATTCAGAGCTCTTCCTTGCTTAAATATGAGCTGAAAGTTTTGGGAGGTGCTAACAAAATACTGTTTCACTGCACATATACACAGAAGAAAAAGATAGATTATTATTAGTTCTTTGTAGATTGTCCCACTGACATAGACTTCCAACCACCCCTGCGAAGGAGGAGAGGGGTTTCTTTTTGTTGTTAGGCAAGAGGCACAGCAGTATGGCCAAGTGACTCCATTGGAGCTACCAACAGCCCAGATGTTCTTTTGCCATTTACATGATTTGTTGTTTATGTATTTAAAAACAATCAATCCCCTGCAAAAAACACAGTAAGTAGTATGATATGTTGACTTTATACATGCTAAATTATTTTATCCTTGCAGGTAGTTTGATTTCAAAGCTGTCATAACTCTTGTCCTTTTTACTTGAATGTCATTAGTTCCCACTAATACTGATTTCTTCTCAGCAGAATTTAATGTTGGTCAGTATCGTCGAGATTTGGTGAAAAAGTATAAATCTTTTGAATTCTTCCTGCCTGACAATGAAGAAGGCTTGAAAATCAGGAAGTAAGTTTTGAATGTGTTTAGCTACACAATGCTAATCATATTAAAATGGTACCATGTGTGATTTGCTCTTAGAGACTCCTTTAAGTTGTATTTTTGCATGTTCAGGAAGACTCTTAAGAGACTGCAGTATAAAATGTCAAGGAAAAGAAGTTCTAGAGAAGGTGAAAAAGTGATTTGTTTAGGCTGCTTAAAATTTGGAGTATTATTTTTTTCTGAATTGCTTCATCTCAAGCATCAAAAATGCAGAGAAGGTAAATACTTGATTCCTTTTCACCTTTCAGTAGGCTGTGACTGCTGTTATTCCTGCAGATATTCCAGCGTATTTTCACTCAAAGCAGTTTTAGCAAATAGTTGTTATTTTTCTTACCTCTTTGTAAGGTATCAGCTAATAGATGTGACTTTCTTCTGTCTAATTCCTAAAATGCCATTTTAGAGCTTTTGTTTGGATCATAAAGAAGAAAAAAAAAACCATATAACTGCTTTTCTTTTTTGTTTGCGTACTGGAATTTTTTGCTTGGAGTACTTTGAACCTATTTGTTAGTATCTGTTCAAATGAGTGGGAATGAAACACTATTGTTGTCTCCCTGAAGTTGTCTTTTTGGCCACCATGCAGGTGCTTCATGCAGTCAATCAGTGCACTGCCTCAAAAATTGCTGTGTTTTGCTAATGCTATGCAAAGCAAGGTGAGCACCAGTGTGAACACCTGTGCCCAGATGAAGCACTTGAGACTCCTGTCTTGTCTGGAAAGAGGCTGTGCTTTAATGTAGAAGAAAGGATAGATGAAGAGAAGGTCAGAGCAGGAGGGAGCTGCCTCTTACAGAAGATCAAATGGGAAGGTCTTTTATTTTCTTCACCATTCGTTGTCTTTTTTACTATGTTCAGGAAAACATTTAAGAGTGTGCAGTATGAAATGAGAAGGAACAGGAGTGCGGTTTGTTTAGGCTCCTTAAAATACGGAGTATTTTGTTCTTAATTGCTTCAGCTCAAGCATCAAAAATGCCTGGACTTTCCTACTGTCTGCACTTTCTTTTGTGGCTGTCCCTCTGTGTTCTCTCTTTCCTTTCCCCTTCAGCAGCAGTTGAGTATTGCTAATGTCAAAGGAGAACAACTTGCATGAGAACCTCCTAATCCTTCTGGACCAAAGAGCAGATATGAGGTGCATTAGCCTTGCAGGCCCCTACCTTTTGCTTGGAGGTAGAGCCAAACTGTTTAACATGCTTCAGAGTCACCTGTTAGACTAAATGGTGGAGAATATAACATGATACGGGCTGTGTGAGCTTATCTGCCTAGTTAGCAATGACTAAAGAGGGTTTATGTTTATTTAGTGAAGACTTGAATGATGAATCTGTTCCTGACGTCTATTAACCGTGCTAATGTGGAAATACTGTCAGGATTGAAAAGCCCTCATTTTTCTTTTAAGATAAGGCTGCGCATGCAGAATTTGGTAAATGTAAGAGAAGAGTTCTGCATTTCAGTCTGGAAGTCAGAACAGAGCAGTAATGCATGCAAAGTCTGTTGAAATGGACAGGTTATTATGTTGGTACTGAAAAAGGCTGTACTTACTGGAAATAAATGGGGCTTTGTTCTACTAATGAGTAAATTGTGTACAATGTTAATGTTGCTCTCCAGTATTGTTCATTGTGTTAGAAATCATGGTGGACTTTGAAGATAATACTAATGCTGGGGAAATAGGAAAGTTGCAAATGAATTTATTCTTCTCTGGATTTAATACAAGTGTAAAGTATGGAGGGGTGGGTTTTTTTGATATCTGTGTCAGCAGTGGTCTCCAGTACTAATTACACTGGGTTGGTGACTATAATGGGGTGTTATTTTCACCTCTTCCCTAATACTTGGTGCTAACTTTGTTTTACTCTTGTTTTAACAAATTTTGTTAAAATAAGCTATTTTTACACAATAGTCAAAAAGAGAGGGAAGTAGATTACTGGGAAATAGTTGTCTTTCCACTTTAACTTAGGGCCACAAGATAAAAGCCTTAAGTTGATTTATTTTTTCCCTCTTTGAGAATCCATTTAAGAAGCCAATATCGATGAATAGGTAATTGGGGAAAGAGTACAGTTGCAGGGATGATTCGGTGATGTTACTTTAGATCAGTGAAAGTTTAACAGGGTCAGCAAAGTTGGTGGATATTCTGTGGTGATGTATAGTTGTATCAGTTGCACAGAGGAGCACTAGACAGGTCTTTTTTTTTCCAGGCAGATAGCTGTGACCGCATTTCCTTGGTATAGCTTTGTTGACCTCTACTGGTTTTCCCATGTTTTGTGTGTGTGGGCTGATTAAAAAATATGTGGTTTTGAGAGATACTATCTTAACGTTTGCAGGGCACTTTCATCACAATGCACAAGTGCATTAATTAAATGACTTTAACTAGCCATTTGAGTTTTACTCTTTTTCATTTTTAAGACAGTGTGCCTTAGCAGCGCTGAATGACGTCCGACAGTACCTCAGTGAAGAAAACGGGCACGTGGCTGTAAGTTTCTTGTTGGAAGACACATTCTTAAGATGCTTCCCTACAAACTGGGTGTCTGCTGGATAATGTACAGCCCGAGTAATTCTAGTATCTCTTCATTATATCAGGGTTTTTTTGTCTTTGGGAGTTACATGTTAGATCTGCAGTGAAAGGAGCACTTAAGTTCGGGTGATGATGCCATACTGAGCAGCCATGTATGTGATTTGAGGGGTTAAATGAGGAGAGGGTAACACTCAGAAAAATGTCTCCCTTCTCTCCACATTATATGATACACTGTTAAACGCATCTGCTTTGGTTGCACTTGTGTTTCCATTTGATAGTCTGGTGTTTCAAGTGAAAGGTAAAGACTTACTGAACAGAAAGCATCCTGGCTATTGCTTGGCAGTTGTGTTACTGACATGGGAAATCTCTGACGAAAGCAGGAGAAACTCGGAGTAAATTGCTACAAATCTGAGTATTTAATAACGGGGTGCAAAACATCAGCTCTTCAACTATTGATGTTGCATATTCACATCAATTTGCATAACATTGTTTTTCTTAAGACTGCTGACACAACTTTGGTGTTTTCATTAGCTAATCAGGGAAAACCATTCTATACCTGCAAGTTTTACTGGGGACATGAGGTAAACTTTATACTGTGGTAAACGTCATACTAAGGTAAAACACTGGTGTGTTCAGAGCTAAACGTAAGTTCTTAGAAAAATGTCTGCATGTATCTTGTAATTCATGGGCAGGATTTACAAGTCTTGCACATCTTCCACCCTTTAAAAGCTTACACTTGCATTTTGAATACCATATTGATTGCAGCATTTTTTGTGTGGTATAAGTTCAGTAAAAAGCTATTGTAGTGGGTTTGCATGGCAAGGTTTTGGTAGCGGGGGGCTACAGGGGTGTCTTCTGTGGGAAGATGCCAGAAGCTTCCCCCATGTCCCATGGAGTTGATGCCAGCTGGCTCCAAGATGGACCCGCCACTGGCCAGGGCCGAGCCAGGGTAGTGCCTCTGGGACAGCACATTTAAGAAGTGGCGGGGGGGAAACAGTGTCTGTGCCAGCAGAAGAGGGGAGTGAGATTATGTGAGAGAAGACACCCAGGTCAGTGAAGAAGGAGGGGGAGGAGGTGCTCCAGGCGCTGGAGCAGAGATTCCCCTGGAGCCTGTGGTGAAGGCCATGGTGAGTGAGGCAGGCTGTCCCCCTCAAGCCCATGGAGGTTAACGGTGCAGCAGTTACCCACCTGCAGCCCAGGGAGGACCCCACACCAGAGCAGGTGGGTGCCTGGAGGAGGCTGTGACCCATGGGAAGCCTGCACTGAAGCAGGTTCACTGGAGAACTGGTGGACCCATGGAGGGAAAAGCCCGTGCTGAAGCACGTTTGCTGGCAGGACTTGTGACCCTGCGGGGACCCACACTGGAGCAGTCTGTTCCTGAAGGGTTGTGCCCCGTGGGAGGGACCCAGGCTGGAGCAGTTCCTGAAGAACTGCAGCCCATGGGAAGGACTCCTATTGGAGAAGTTCATGGAGAACTGTCTCCTGTGGGAGGAACCCCACGCTGGAGCAGGGGCAGAGTGTGAGGAGCCTCCCTCTGAGGAGGAAGGAGTGGCAGAGACAGCCTGTGATGAGCTGACCTCAGCCACCATTCCCCGACCCCCTGTGCTGCTGGTGGGGAGGAGGTAGAGAATTCAGGAGTGAAGTTTAGCCCATGAAGAAGGGAGGGGTGGGGGGAAGGTGTTTTTTGTGATTTGAATGGTAATAAATTAAACTAATTTTCCTCAAGTTGAGTCTGTTTTGCCCATGACAGTAATTGCTGAGTGGCCTCAACCCACGAGCCTTTCATTGTATTTTTTTTCTCCCCTGTCTGGTTGAGGAAGGGAGTGATAGAGCGGCTTTGGAGGGCACCTGGTATTCAGCCAGGGTCAAATCGCCAGAATTGTGCATTGGTATTCAATGCTGATATGGGCCAGGAGGAAGATTCTGTCCTGTATTATGTCTGTATGTATTATGTCTGTATTATGTGTTAGACTGAAATTCTGGTTGCTTCTTCCAAGTACAGTGTTCTGCTAGTAGTGCTTTCAAAATATTAATTTTTTTTAGTATTTAGAAAATCATGTGTGTAAAGTAGGAATGTCTTGTGTTTTCCTGTTGAGCATGTTGAGGTAGAGGGAAACAGAAGTGTTTTCGTTGCTTTCCTTCACATTGAGGGACTTTGAACCCTTATTTTTTTTGTTACTAACACAGTGCTTTTCACAAGCTATGATGCTTTTTTAATTCCTCTCTCTCTTCCCCACCATAATTATTCCTAGGTCTTTGATGCTACAAACACAACTCGAGAACGTAGAGAAACTATTTACAAATTTGGTGAAGAAAATGGATATAAGGTGTGTCAAAGTTTCAAGCTAACGCCTGGGCAAGTAAGGCAGTGATAGTTTTGCTCTTACCTGTACTCTTGAGTTAAGAAGTGCACTAGCATAAGCCATGTCCTTCCTAGATGTTTAGTCAATACTGCATTTTGCGTTCTCAAGCATTGTTTGTGACTAAAAGTTACCCAGTCCTCCTTTTTCTTGGTTTTAATGTTTATACTGTTTGGAGATCGTCTCTTTTATGCTATGGCTTCAATTCTGTCATCGGGGGCCTGCAGTTCTGAGTGTACCGTCAGCCAGAATTATTTAAAATATGGTTCTTAGTGCAGTTCAGGGTTTTGCTGCAGAAACACATATTCTGTGTTAGTTCTGTACAAACTAAAAACTTTCTGTGGCTTTCTGCCTTTTGTACAGGATTGTTTTGTGTTTAGCTGTTCTCCAGTAATCTTTCATTTCCTCTAAATTTGCTTCTCCATAAATCTTTGAGAGAGCAAAACACAAACTTCTTTTCTAGTGAGGCTACTCCATTCATTGAAAGACCTCTAAATTATTATTTCAGAAGCATTAGTTACTGTTTGTGTGACTGAACTTGCATCCTCTGCATTTATTTCTTCCTCTTCCTTCATAAATTTTTCTCACTGCAAAATTTTTCCACTTAGAAGCACTGTTGGGGGAAAGAGTATAGAGCATGATCCTTTAGGGAATGGTAAGCTAACAACCTCTGATGAGAGGGTCTGGAGAAACCTTCTGAGTAAGTGGAGGGAAGTTGAACACATGGCTGTTAAAAAGGGGTTAGCATGGAAGTGAGCACCATGCTGCTCTTGCGTGTTAGTCTTCAGAGGTGTTTTAATGCATCTTCTCTCTTCCCCTCTTCCTTCCTTCTGTATGCGACTTTCCATTTGAACTGAAGACATTTTTTGTTGAGTCGGTATGTGTAGATCCAGAGGTCATTGCTGCAAACATTGTGGTGAGTATAGCAAAGTTTGCTTTAAGTCAGGAGGTTTAAGTAGCTCAATATTTTCAGAAGTACATTATAAGAACTTCCGATAGCAAAAAACACATTCGCTCCTATTAATGGAACGTTTCATTTATTTTCCTGTCCATGTGTACACTAACTCAGAAGTTTAATTCTATGAAGTATAGTGTTTTTTGCTTTACATGTATTGTAATTAACAACTGGAAAATAAGTTTCTGTGTTGTGTTCTCACCCTTCCTATTTCTTTAAGCTTTTAAGCTTTAAGCTATTAAAAAGGGAAAGAAACTTATGTACTACTGTCATGTCGTTATTTTAAACAGCAAGTGAAGCTGGGTAGTCCTGACTATGTTGATTGTAGTAATGATGAAGCAACAGAAGACTTCATGAAAAGAATAGAGTGCTACAAGAACTCATATGAGACACTAGATGAAACTCTTGACAAGTAAGTGATGAAATAATGCTGTGATCACAAGTGGGTTATTTTAAGATGTTTCCTTAGGGGATGGAGCATCCTGTATTGGGAATTAGGGCTTTCTAGTCATGTTTTTTTAACGGCTTGAGCTCTCTTTCCTTTGGCAAATTAGAGAAAGTTGGCTCGGGGGTACTGCCTGGAAACTTGCTTGCTTGAGGAAAATTGGTTAACGAGTCTACTTTGGGATAATATTCTTTTTGATTTTTCCCACTTGGAGAATGGTATGGTTTTTCTGGGATAGAACCAGCATTTAGAAATTATTCCAGACTTGCTGTAGTGGTTGGTTATTTGGTTTTTCAGTATGTAGAGGAGACCCGAGTGATGTGTAAGCATAACTTCATTTGTTGACATGGCTAAGATCAATTTTGAACACATCAGTCTTAAAAATGTGACTTCTAAATTTATTTATTTGTGCTTGCAAATTATTCTGCAGATGCAGGGCTGTGAGAAACTTTCTGAGCTAGATTATTTGCCCTCATGCCAAAGCATTCATCTGTTTCTCATTCACTTTCAACAGTTGAAAGTAAGGTAGGGATGAACCATCTGAGGAGGAGCCCTGTTTTTCTTGCTAGAGTCCAGCGTTCCAATGTGCGATTTCGAGCTGCACTCATACCAGGTGCTCTTGGTTTGTTTCAGGACAAGTGCTATGGAGAAGGCTGTGCTGCGTTTTAGTGTAATTGCATGTAAGCAGTGTGAAGCTTGTTCAATCAGATCAGTTCATGCATATAATTTCTGTGATGGACCTAATGGATGTGCCTTGGTGAAATAGTAATGATTAACTCCAAAGAATGCTATCAGAGATGAGGTGATGATGCTTGCTTCTCATCACCTCGATTTGGTTTTATTATAAGTTTTTTTGTTTTATTGTGGTGTGATGCCTATCTAGAAACCAGTAGTGGTTATTTTCAGCTTATTTTATTAGATTTTCTTCCTTCTTCCATACTAGAAGGAAATTATAGCTCAGATGAGAAGGGATAAGCAGTGAAAATTTGCAATTATAACCTGTCTGATGCTGAGAGAAGGTAGTGGTAGGGTAAATTACAGTACTGTAATTGTGTCCCTGTCCATGGCAGGCAGGATGGTTGGAATTAGGTGATCTTTAAGGTCCCTTCCAACCCAAACCATTCTGATTCTACTGTTAATAAATAGTTGTTGATAGAGTGGCTGAGAAAATGTCTTGCTTCAGACTAGTCCCTGAGGCTTCTGCTGCTGTAGTTTTTCTGGAAGAGTTAACTGAGGTGGGTAAATAGTGACCTTGCCTTTGGCCCCTGGGTGCAATCAGACAAATACTTGCTGTGGGGGAAGTGTTTGTAACCTGGAGAAAAATACCTAGTATCATAAAATACCTGGATATCTTATTGAAGCTACCATAGTTGAATGACTGCATTGAATCTTCCTTTCAGTGGGAGGATGGTAGTTTTCCAAGGGTGGGATCTAGATTTGAGAGACAAAGTGCAAGTAAAGGGAACAGAAAAGAAAGTGATGTGAGCAGCTTACATGTGAAAGGAATAGAGTTCATCCTGTACCTTTGGAGTATTGCGTTGTTTGTTGGGACTAATGCATATTCTGTGGGTAATTGAGGGTTTGCTTATTGCTTTGGCTTGTTGCCCCTTTGTTTTATAATGAGAGAGAGGTTGGGAAGATTGTGGTACATGCTAATACAAACTGTGGAATCCTGCATAATTTTTTTGTTTGCTCATGAAAGGGATCTTTCTTATATTAAAATTATGGATGTCGGAAGGAGTTACCTTGTGAACAGAGTAATGGATCACATTCAGAGCCGGATTGTCTACTACCTCATGAATATCCATGTGACTCCTCGATCAATCTACCTCTGTCGACATGGAGAAAGTGAACTCAATCTTAAAGGGAGAATAGGAGGAGATCCTGGACTGTCTGTCAGGGGGAAAGAAGTACGTACCTCCTGCACAAGTGTGACTGCATTTTGTGTGTATCTATGCATGTGTGCAGTTTGTTCTGTGTAGTTACAGCTTTCTTCCTCTACACCTTTTTCCTCTTAAAATATTTAAGAGGGATTTTTTTAGTTGCGTAGGTGGGTAGTGGAAACTGAATGGACACACTTTGTGTGTTGTGATTTGCTACGTGCTCTGTTATTTATCTGTCATTCTGTTGGTTGAAATTCCTTTTTATGCGACACCACAAAGCAGTTGTCCAGAGGGCTTTATTTTTTAACTGTGTCTTGGTAAAATCCTGACTTGTTGGATAATTGGGAAGGTTCACAAGTTAAAGCTGAAAGGAAAATTCATGGAGGTAAAGATAGGAACTGCAGAAAACTTGTGTTTTCCTTGTACTCCTTTCCTTTCCTGTCCCTCTTGGCTTAATGGATGGAATATATTGTATTTTTTAGCAGAAACTTTGACAGAGCCTTTTTGAAAAGTTGTAATGAGTTTACGAAGGCTAGAGCCTGTGTGTTCCAAATTGAGTGCAGTGTGTTGGCTCTGAGCCCTCATCCAGTGTCTCATGGTTTTTCTTTCAGTTTGCCAAAAGCTTGGCACAATTTATTAATGAGCAAAATATCAAAGATCTGAAAGTTTGGACCAGCCAGATGAAAAGGACAATTCAGACTGCTGAAGCCTTGGGAGTGCCTTATGAGCAGTGGAAGGTTTTGAATGAGATAGATGCAGTAAGTTCTACTTTTCTAAATGTCTAATAAATTGCTTTGTTTGCTAGGGATGAAAGTTGTACTTAATTTTGTAATGATATGCCTTTTATGGGATAGAAAGTAATTTAAGCTTCTTCTAGGGGCTGGGAAAATTGTTGTTAGTTCCCGTTCATAAGGCTAAATATTTAATTAAATTTTGCCATAATTAATTTAGTCTTGGTTATTCTTTCCCAGGAAAACATTCCCTTGTAGAAGCCACGATGCTATGAAATTTTTGGTAGGCGGGGGTTACTAGTTGGCACTTTCCAACTGCACCTGTAAGACTCATATAAGCAGGTGCAATAGATAAAATGTCACCTTGCTCATTGACCTTGCTTGCCCATGCGTGTAACTTTACTTGTGTAGAGATTTAATGATTCCTTGTAACCACATACAGCTGAGTGTCCTGTTCATCACAATGTGACAATTTTGTCATTAAGTGTCAGAGTAACAAAATACAATTGTTAAAGGTTGTTCATATATGGCTTTATTTAAGAGTGATGCCTGCTTTTTGCACTGCTGGAAGTACATGCTTTTTAATTATTTTTATTACCTGCAGGGAGTGTGTGAAGAAATGACGTACGAAGAAATACAGGAAAATTACCCGCTTGAATTTGCACTGAGAGACCAAGACAAATACAGATACAGATACCCTAAAGGAGAGGTATGCTTATTTTTCTCGTGTAACATGAAGGCTTCCTTGTCTTTTTGAATACAGGCCTTTTAGGAAGGAAAAAGATTTTTTTAAAATTAATAAATAGGTTGTTCCTTTCTTCAGGGGAAAGCACACAGGAGCTTGCAAGGGTTTAGCACGGACCATTTAATTTGATTCAGGGCTTGAAAAATAGAACAATAGATTTAGAAAAACAATTGAGAGTTTTGATCTTGTGGGCATCGTTTCTGTGCTGGTCCTGCAGTGATAAAGCAGGAAGAATGATTACAAGGCTTGAAACTATTGCATATGCACACATACTGCCAAGATCGCCTTTTTCTATTCATCCTGCTGTAGATAATGGCTGTTTTGCATGCAGTTCTGGCTGAAATGCTAGGGAAATCTGTAGCCACATTGGTCTTTCACTTTAATAAACTCCTTGCTTCTGGGAAAATAACTTGCTGACAGCTTTTCTAAAGCATACCCATTACAGTGGGGCAATTACCAGATGGTCACACGGTCTGTCTGTGGGTGCTAAAGGCTTAGGATTCAGGGCAGCAGGGTGGAGGAGTAATTGGACCAGCTGCTACACTGTTTGCGTCAGGAGGAAGCGATGCTCTGTGGTCTTCTTTCCTTGGCAGTCAAGAGTAATCACCGCGCTAAGAGCAGCTTGTGATGAGAGCAGTGTTCTTGCGGATGTGACCCCTGTCTTACTAATGAGGCAGTCATTAAGCTGCAAATTTCTCCTAATCCATTTGAACAAGGAGTGTTTTCCAAACTGATGCCATCCTCTAGGATGGTGACAAACATTTCAAACTCCCTCATTGCGTCGGGGTGATTAGTTGATCTCAGTCATTTGTCAAAGGCAGTTTCTCCATCACCTGTACCAGTCGCAGGGGTTTTTACAGCCTTGCTGGAGACTGCTGGGCTGCTCTGGCCAAGGCCTCCATCAGTAGTGCTGCTTTCCCTGCCTGCCTTGGGTGAGGGCTTTCTGCTCTGCTCATACCTTGCCCTACTGTGTTCTCTGCACACTATCTTTACTGTGCATGTGAAGAATAACTTAAAGCATGCCCATGAAGAAATCCTGCTCTCTACCTGCAGCAGCAGATTCACTGTGCTGACACACAAGTCAGCACAGTGACAAGGACTGTCAACAAGGACAGGTTGCAAGAGAAATCCAGCCTCCTTGTTTGTGGCATTTGGTGGGATGGTGATTGGCATCACCAGGCTAGTTCATCAAGCCCATAGTTTGTTTTCAAAGGGCAGCCTGAACAAGTCAGGCTTTGTGAACTCTTTGTCTGCTGACTGTGGGCTGGGCTTCACAGATTTTTACTTGGAAGAGAGGTGCTTTTGAAGACAAGGTATGGAAAATAATATGCGAGACTTAACCTGTACATTTGCAGATGCTGTGAATTAAATTCTAGGGATTTTGTGGAAATTCTTGATCATAGTGATTGATTTAATAAACCTTTTCCATGAGGGAGGTTAATTTTGTTACATGTATGCTCTTTGATAGTCTAGACTATGTTCTAGGACTGTGTTCTTAATTTAAGGAAAATCATTGCTACAGTATTTGTCTGTGCACTAATACAACGTTTAGAAGATGACTAATATGAAAGTAAGATCCGCTGTATATATCTGTACTGTTCAAAGAGTTTCCCTTTTTAATGTGCTGTGTAATTTCTCCTCCCTGCCCAGTCCTATGAAGACCTTGTTCAGAGACTGGAGCCAGTAATTATGGAACTTGAAAGGCAGGAAAATGTGCTTGTCATATGTCACCAAGCTGTCATGCGCTGTTTGCTGGCGTATTTTCTTGACAAGCCTGCAGGTAGGTCTTCCTTGATACAAGTGGTCTATTTTTTGAAAATTACTGATCCAAACAGTAAATTCTAACCATTGCCTTTGTCATCAGAAAGGTGGTTTGCTAGGCCAGTACGCAATTGCAATTCTTTTGTACTTGACCCAGATGTGAAACCTTGGTAGTTGATTTTTATTGAGCTGCTCCTCATCTGAAATACTGTAATGTTTGTTTTTAGCTCTGTTTGAATAGCATCTCTGTTGCATGCTTGGGAAGAAGACAGGTGTACTGTCAGATAAAAAGACATTTAAATGATTGACTTGTAACATAATATAAAAGTTAGTGTTCATGTAATCTGTATTTCATATGTAATTTGTTGTTCAATTTTGCAGAACAACTGCCTTACCTGAAGTGCCCACTGCATACTGTCTTAAAGCTAACCCCGGTGGCTTATGGTAAGTAGTATTAAGAATATATGAGTCCAGCTGTACTGTCAGAGTCATCAATAAAGTTTGTGAAGCATTTAAATTAAACCACATTTTTTATTTATTTTGCTTTGAAGTAGAACTGACATGGCATGTATGCCTGCACAGCTTTGTAAAAATCAATGAATCCTTTGGTTTACATTTCCTTTGGATTACGCCAAAAAATGCATACGTATTGGTGAAGGCCTGAAACTTCTAGTGGCTGTGACTGCTAGTGGACAGTTTTCTTCTCTACTCAGTTCATGTGCTATTTCCGTAATTCTTCTGGCAAATCAATGCTATTTACACATGTCTGGTATAGTAAAATTTCAGCTTTTACTGATGTATTTGATGGTATTACTTTTTAGAAGACAAGCAGATTTATGTAGGTTTATCATCTTACAAAGGATCTTCCCCTTAAATACCTTTATTCTCTTTTCATGAAGTGTTTTTTTCATGGACCCTCACGCTACCATGTGAACTTACATTGTGTGTTGTCGCTGGCATTAGTTTGTCAGCAGCTATTATCAGTGCTTAGCTCAGGGGCTTTAACTTGAGATTTGCTGCTAGCTAGCTTGTGGAGTGTGGGGTATGGGTTGTGACATGTACTTCTTGGGTTTTAGGCTCATTGCTAATTAAGTTTTCTGTGTGTTTCAACCTCAGCTTGACATGTGCCTCCGGTTAATTTTCTTTAAGTGATGGCTGAATTATATCTTCTGATATCTCATCACACTTCAGAATATCATTTTACAAAGAGAACTGCATAGCTTATGAGGAAGTGGATTGCCAAGAAATGCTAGCTGAGTTATTAATCAGAAATGCAAAGCTGTCTTTCATGATCAGCTTTGAAAAAAGCAGTCTAGATCTGTACTTTGTTTTTTGTTAAGTTTCAAAGAAAGTTGAGACAAAGTACTAGCTGTTACACTGGGAATTCTGTCTGAAGAGATTTTTGTCATGTAATTGCGGTGTCCTCCTACAGTAAGAAAGAACTGTCTGTGCTTTGGTGACATCTGGTGTTCTAGCCTTGCATGACAGGCTGGAGTTTTGAAAATTTAGAACAGTTGAAACTTTTTGTTTTTTAAACTGGATTCTCTTGACTTGCTAGTCTCAGCCTGGTTCCACAGAGAGGTTTTTGTTTTGGGGTTGCTTTTGGTTTTTTTGGTTTTGGGTTTTTTTAGTGGGAAGTTAGGTGACTGCTCACACACTTTTCAGAGGGCCTGCATGTTTGCAGTGTTTGCTCACACACTAAATGAGGAAGGAAAAGTGGTCTGAAATGCTGTCCTTATCCTTTTGACTTCAGTGAAAGAAGTGCTGTTGTTCTTTTTCAAAGTGTTTGATATGTCTGATTAGCACATTTCAGTCGACCTACTTTTTGGAATTTGACCATCTGAAAATACAAGGGCTGTGTAAGCTATTTAAACAGTATTAATCTACAGCATTGTTTCAAGTTGATGTATTGCTTGGCTCACGGGAGGCAGGATGCAGGATCAAACATGGTGTGTTTAATACCTTTCAGCTAATCCTGTTCTGGGGTAAAACCTGCCTTACGGGTTTGCTCTTCCTGGCCTTTGAAGCTAGCATCATTCCCACCCTAAGTGTCTGATCTTTAGTAGGGGAACATCTGTTACGGCCTTAGAGTTGGATTAGGATAAATTAGACTTTTACCCAACAATCCAGTGTAGCGGTGGTCTGTGTGGGAGTACGTAAGAAAGAGAAAATGCATCTTGCTGTAAGTATGAACTTGCACGTCAGTAATTAAAAATGAGCTGGGAATGTACACTTTGTAATTACTGTGGAGTAACTCTTGTCCATGTAGTTTATATTTAAGCTTTCCATATGATACTTTTTTCAGGTCTTCAACTCAGCTAGTGGTAAGGACTGAGAGGACTCTGTGGAAGTGTGGATGCTGTATAACCGGTCCTTAGTAATGGCCATCATCAGGGATCAGAACTGGTTTTTGCTTGGTCTCAAGGGTCACAGTGGATTTGTGAACAAAAGGATGACTAGGGTACTCTTCCAGTGGGAGATGCGTGTTTTTACCCCTTAAAATCTGTTTTCTGCCTGATTATTTCTCAAAGTGCTGGCCCTCCTGCAGGGCTCACAGTGTTTGTAAAGTGCAGTGGCTTTCTAAGAAAAGGGTAAAAGCACCTTTTTCTGTCATGTAATAATTCTATGGAGTGTGTAACAACTTCAGAAAATAAGTGAGCAGCAAAATCTGAAAGGCTGTTTGCGATAGAAGATGGACTCTGGTATGTTAGAGGAATTTGCCTATTAACGTTGTTGTGGGGTAGTGGTAGCTTATAAAAGTCACGTTCAGTGTTTGTCAGACATTGCTTAAAATGGTGTGACCACAGTGTATTGAGTAATAGTAAGTGAGTCAGTTTATACTACCTGAGCAATAGTTTCTTTGACTGTTTACTTGCTTCTCTGGAGTTTTCCATTTTTGGGTGAAAAGTTCCTTTTCAGGAGTCAACTTTACAGTTCCATTTAGCTGGGGGTTAAAACTGCTTTGCACATGTAGAGGAATGGGGGTTGCTAGCAACACAGTGTACCTTCTCATAATCATTTTCCTGTTCTAAAAAAATGAAAGCAACGTTTATCTTCTGTATTACAATGAAATTCTGAGAAGAGTAGGATGTTTAAAACTCAAAAAAAGTTACAAGAAAGAACTTCCTGACAATATTGTTGTTCATGTATGTTTAAAAATGAGAATTTGTTTCAAAGAAAATAATAACAAAGCCAAGGTGAGAATAGGGGATGGATTATCAGATTAGGAATAATGTTCATCCTGGTGGAATAGATTCATTTCAATAGCTTTAGCTGTTCAGAATCTGAGAAATTCTAGTATAAATCAGAAGGAGACGTGCATAACCTTTACCAACTCAAAATCAGATTGCGTCTTACTAGAACTTCCATTTTTAATGCAGACCAATTCTAAAAATGTGTTCTCTATCAACAGGATGTAAAGTAGAATCTATATTTCTGAATGTTGAAGCTGTAAACACACACAGAGATAAACCCGAGGTAAGAATATTTTTCAAATTGGAGAACTTGATGTAATGTACAATCTGAGCTGATTTCCACTGTCCTTGTGATTAGAAATGCTGTGATAACTCAGCTGAGCATACTTATTTTTACATTTCGAGCTTTACTACTGCTTTGCTGTTGAGGGGGGAAAAACATCCTTTTTATTGAGCAGATTTATCTTACATACAAGCTTTAGCTGGAGTAGTTTATCTTCAAAAAATGAATGAGAATTTGAAGGTGCGGTATCAGTCTAAAAACTGTATGAAGTTCTTCCAGGCTTTGTCGTGCAGCAGAAGTAGGGTGTAGTCAGAAAGCATGTTGTTATGAATGCCACGCTTAATTTGGAGAGAGTAAATAATAAAAGCATCAGCTTTTTCATCACTGTGATCATTGTTGTATGAAAAAGAGGAATTGATGATACCACCTGTGTTTTAAGCCAAAGCTGGAGAGAAAGACTAGATCTTGGGATACAGCAGCAGAACTGGGGAAAAGGAAATTGAGTGTATTTGTAAAATGTAAGTGGAGATAAGATGTCAGACCACAGCAGCTTCGTACTGTCCCTGTGTCAGGCCCACGGTTCTGTGTGCTCCTAAGCATTGACATGAGCTTAGGTTGATTCTGCTGCTTGCATGAAGCTCTTCCGTTGCTGCATTATGAAAGTTATGTAAAATGTGTCATGACTAAAGATTTCTGGTTCCCTTGTAGACCGTTGTCCTAATGCTACTGGGTATGGCACTGATTCCTTGCTGCGGTTATGAGCCGTGCCTACTGGTGAATTAGAAGTCAGTTTGATAATGTGAGAAAAAACGGCTGTTTGTGGTGGTTTTCAGAACAATGGTTTATGGTGAAAATGAATATAGTGATAAAGTGTAGTTTTATGTGTGTGTTCAGTAAGGCATATGACACAAAATGCCTTACTTGTATGAGAGTACATTTGTGTCAGTTGTGCAGAATGCGCGCTGGAGGGGTCTGCAGAGAAGTTTTGTTTTAATGACTTGGGCTTTCGGAATTCTGAAAATACTGACTTTTGGTCATTCATGGCCAAGACATTTCTATTAGTTGTATTTTGTATTTCCTCTCTCTTTCCCTTTCTTCTTTGTTGTTCTGCTTTACTACTTTTGTATCTTTGGTTTGTTTGGTATGTTTGGTTTGTTAGGTTCAGGAAATCCATTCTGTTTTCACAGTGCATAAAAGGTGTGGGAGAAGCATGGTGAAAATAAATGAGGATGTCTTCAAGCAGGTGTTACGTTATCCATGTTAAACAGTGTAGACCAACTGAGCATCTCTAGTTTGGCTGATAAAATATTGGTGCTGAATTTACAGCTTGCTAAAGTGTCTTGGGAATTGCTGTTGGAAGTGCCACTTCCCTACCTGAAGATGTTTATGTCAAGGGGAAAGCTCTGCCTGAATGGTCAAGTGACTCCTAATATGTTTAGCAAGTGACATAGCCATACTGATGTCGGTGTTGGGTGGCTGTATTTCAGGTGCATGTAAAGCATCATGCAGGTAGTTGCATTGCAGTGGACACAAAGACACAACACTGTTTAATTTGAACAGAAATAAATTGAGTTAATGAATTTTTAAAGAAGCAGTAGATGCTTTTTTGTTAAAAAAACTCACACACTTTTCTCCGTCTGCCCCCAGAGAAACCCAGACCAGTGAAGTATGGGTGATGATACGCTATTCGTTTAGTCTGTCTGCATGTAAATGCTGCTCAGAGGACTACGAAAATTTCAAAGCTTTCATTTACATCATGTACGAAAAATTTAGAAACTTCCTTTTGCAGAAGTAGTTAAATAGTCTGTTGAAGTCAAAGCATTTAAATAAGTACAGTGTCACAGATAACAACACTGTTAAACAATGAAACTATTTGATTAAGAGTTGCCCAGTCTGCTGTTCTGTGCCCCCACAATTAATTTGTAGTTGGTGTTTCAGAACAGTGTACTCCTTTTTGGCTTCAGCTGAAGGCATCTATTTTCACAGTGCGGAAATGCAGGCTAAGCACTGGAGTATTGGTTTATGGTATGTGTAAACATCATTGTGTGATGATGATTTGTCTGAAGTGGATTGAAGTCTTGTGTTTGTCAGCATTGTAGTGGCTCAAGTTCCTGACCTTTTCAAATGGAGGAGTCGATAGTCTTTTTACTGAAAATAATTCAGGGGAATTACTTTAGCTGTTGCTTGGGTCACGTCTTTGGGTCAGAAAACAAGCACTGGGGTAAACAGTCTACTTTGCACTTCTCAGTGAATGACAGATACAGAGATTGCTTGTAGCAAGAAACCCAGCTCTCCTTTTTGATTTTGTTGTGGAGAAGGGGAGAGGGAGATATTAGTGAAAGATGAGTTTGCTTTCCATGGTGTAAAACAAGTTAAGACTCATGAGGCCCATCAGCACAAAGTTTGAAGAATTGGCAATGATTTGGCCTAACATGGGCCAAATCTTAGATCAAGATCTTGTAAGGAACTTCAGAGCAGTTTATCATAGTCTGCTTTTTTGGTGGAAGGGAGAATACTAATGGCATGGTCTTTGGGACTTGCATGAGCTGGTGCTGTGGCAGGCCTGATTCCTGAGCCGGGTTCCACACCACTGCACTCAAAGCTGTGCTTCCTAGCACAAGGGTTTGGCTGCGCTGGTGTTTTGGTTTGGTGTTTTGAATAATTTGCTGCATCGAATGTAATTTTGTTTTTCTACACCCTCTGCCAAATGAAGTGAGATGTAGTTGGTGTGATCAGTCTTGAATGATTAAGGTGTCCGGGAGGATATTTTTCTGTTTTGTCAGGGTTGGTACGTTGCCTATAACACAAACAAATTATTGAAGTCTTCCCTTGGGAAAGATGTATATGACATAGTTCAGCAAAGCACTGAAAGTTGCTTAATGGATAGATGTGTATGTGTTTCTGAAGGACATGTTTAAGTGGATTCCTGCTTGGGTCTGTAAAAGGCTTCCTCCTAAACATGAACGACTTGAGCTTCTGGTAATACTATCGGCATGGGATCACTGATTACTACAAATACATTTTCCTGCCGTCTGGTTCTGGGACAGCAACCAGCTGGCAGTCTGCTGCATTCTCGGGGTGTGGGGGGTTAAAAAAAAACCCAACACCTCTGCTTTTAAATAAATGCAGCTGTGTACTTGTGGAGGAATCTGATTGGTATTTTTTGTTGCCCTTACTGCTGCATGATAAATATTCTCCTCTGTATTTTTATTATTATACAGAATGTAGACATTTCCAGACCTCCCGAGGATGCTCTTGTAACAGTCCCTGCTCATCAGTGAATCCTGTGTGCTGATCAACTATCGAACTTGGGGTGCTGTTTTCATCCTACTACTTAAAAATAAATTGAAAAACTAATCATTCCAATCACTTTGAAATAAAAAAGCCCCACCCAAACCCAACAACTCAAAACCCAAACCAAATGTCTGTAGAGCGCATGACTTGAAAAAATTACCAAATCACAATAAAACTATTTCACTGGTTAATTTATTGTGGATGAGTTATCAGACATTGATTGGCTGTCACTGGAATGCCGTTTTTGTAAATTGCTATAATTTAAAGATCCTACAGCATTAAGTTTTACTGTAGCAGCCAGCAATCATTTAATGTTTGTTGCAGTGTGTTTATTTATGAAAGCCATAAAACACAACAACCTGTGTGAGATAAGAAAAAGTTGAAGTTTGTTTTCTAGTCACAAGTATTCTCTATTTCAGTGCCCTTGGGAGTGATTGGACTGCTATGTAGCGTAAAATAACAATCCGTAGTTACTGCAAAACCTTAATCCTGCTGATCCATAGCACTAGTGCTCTAGATGTGCTAATTAATGATGTGCTGTTTGAAGAGAGTAGCAAGTTTTCACTTAGTTCCAGAACAATTGTTCAAGGCCAGGAATGTGTATAAATGTTTTTAATATCAAAGACTTTGCTTAACAGCTGTTCTGCATTAACTAGGCTTTCGGGTTTGCCCACAGGCAGGAGTTATTTTAAATTTCCTCTTTTCCTGCTTCTTGTATGGACGTGGGTGATCGACAAGCATTTACAGCCCTGCTGTGTATGTTTTGTAGCCAGATTTTATCTAGATTACCATAAGCAGTGCTGACCATTTCAGAACACGGAAGCAGAGTTAGCCTGATGATTTTGTAGCTGGGTTGTGATGTCACTAGGTGTGGGATCTCAAACCAGCAGGGTGTGCATCCTAAACTGAACTACAGTAGAACCTGTGACAGGCTGGAGAAGGCTACAGCTTGTTTGAGATGTGACATGCCTTGGCTCCTTTCTCTGCGATGTTATGATGGGCAAAATGAGGGAGTGGGAGGCATCTGTGCCGTCAAAGCAGCTTTGTTTAGGTAGCGTTGAGTCTGGGAAAGGCAGAAAATCACTTGAGTCCTGGAACTGTTTTCTGAGGGGGTCTTTTAGCCTTCAAAGTAAGCAAGAGTGGCGTGTTTTGGAAAGCTTTTATATGTTAGGTTTCCCAGGTGGTATGTTTTTCCAAAACTGGGATTTTGGAAAAGTGTTACGTATCTGCACTTCTAAAATTGAAAACTGAAGTTTTCAGTGTAATTTGAAATGTCTGATACAACCAAATAACCTTCTGGCCAGAGAGCTTCCTGCTGTACTGCTTGGTGTATTTAGTTAAACGAGTGTCCCAGGATGGGCTGGAACTGGGGGGAACCCAGATTATGTTCGTCTCTCTGTTGTGGCCGTGATGTGGGAGCGTTTTGTCACTTTTCCGTGTTTAATTGCCCCAGTCTCTTGGGTGTGTGCTTCACTGTGAAAAATGCCACAGACAGGAGGTCTGAGCCTGTTGTATCCACTTGCACACGTTGTGTGCAGCAAGCGAGTGTGGTTGCTTTTTTCTGACAGTTTAGGTGATGTTCCCGAGAGGTTGCAGGAATGCTGGCCATAGTTGGGTGCTGAGAAGCCTCGCTGAGGCGGCTTGGAGTGCTGTCACCTCTGCTGGCCATAACTGAGGAAATACTGTGCAAATTGAAACTAAACGCATTGCGTTTTTGATGGAGCCAAAATCTGTGGAGTCATCTGCTGTGGAAAAACTGAGTTGTGCTGCTTGAAAAAGGATGGCTTGGACTTTTGGAGGAAACGGAGGGGGAAGATGGAAGGGGCAGGAACTTGGCCAGAGAGGAAAGCCGGGCTTGTCTGCTCTGCGGCCAGTGGAGGTGAAGGGAGGGAGGCAGATGTGCCCAGGACCCTCCACCCTGCCAGCTGCTGCCAGCCCAGTTGCCTGGGGCTGCGGCTTCCTGGTGTTCTCCTTACTGAGTGAGATGTTCATTGTGCTGGTGTTGTGCAATGGAGTGAAGTGGATATTTAAAAGCAGTTTTGTGCTTTTATATTCATTGTGTTGGTGTTGTGCAATGGAGTGAAGTGGATATTTAAAAGCAGTTTTGTGCTTAAAGGGGTCTCCTATTACAGCAGGATTGCTTAATAGTCCTCTCTGGCGTATTTTCTTATTAAACGAAGGGCCTGGCGCTGGGCGTGAAGCAGCAGCGACAGTTTGTTGCACAGCTTGCTGAGGGAAAGCTGGCTGGTAAGAGTACCGGATTGTTTGTATTGTGCTGTTTATTACTCTATTTATGCCTATGCTGGTTCTTTCCCTTAGAGGCTCCTCCTCTTCCCTAGAGAAGCCTTCCTGCAAAATCTTTCTGTTTTGCTGTGAAGATAGCATGTAGCTGATCCAAATAAAGCTGAAATGGCAGGTTCTATCTTCTTTGGAAACCCACAGCACTTTGTTTCTGGGGGAGGCTCTGTTCTGTAGGGAAAAAAATGTACAAAGCAGGGAGGAGTATAATGAGGAGAGGAAAAACAGTGGTAAAAGAGTGTACTTGAGTTAATCTGTGTGTTTTGAGTCTTTCCAGAGAGCACGGGGTGAGGTGGACCCTTGTGCAAGGACCGCTCCTGCCCGGCTGCGCACTGAGCTGCCTCGGGGAACAGGCGGTGGAAGCAGCAAGCCCCTGCCCAGGCTGACTGAGGGGGGGGAGCCTGTATGTCTTGGTAGAAGAAGTATTTAAAAATGGTGTGGTGTTTTTATTCCCACTCCTGTGTTTCCTGGCCTCTCTGGACTGTGTTGCTGCTGGTGCGTGGCAGTGCTGTTCCCAGGTCGGTAGTTTTGTCCCAGGTGCGCTTTGGTAAGGCGGTGCTGAACAGTTGCAGGGACACCTTTTGGTCCCAAAAGTGAGGCTAAAACCTCGGTTGTCTTTCTAAGCAACAGCGCTGTTCTCATTGCATGGCTTTTCTCTCTTGATGCCCATGGCTATTTTGGAAAGTGGGTACAATCCCAGCTGCTGCAGTCTCATCTAATGTGATTCCTATGAGTAGGAATCCATTTACCATTAATGAGGATATTAGTCTCTTTCTAAGCCTCAGTTCATCTGGCCTTGCAGTTAGCTATTTTGTTTGTCTGCTAAGCCCTAGAGTGTGTTTATTAGGGTTTATCCCAGACAGATTTTTCTTTCTTCAGTGTGACAGTTCAGTGTGCTTTGCTTCTACAGCCTGTTCTCCTTCATATTTACTCAAATTGAAGCACTTTTTGCTTTCTCCTTTCTTGACCGCATATAGATAATCCCTCTTGGGCCTGTGTTTCTGTTGCTGAGATGATGCTTTCATCTGATACCTCTTGTTGACTTAAACTGTCTTGTCTTGACCACCTTGTTTCCTTTTAGTTTTATGTTATAGCTGTCCAGTTCTTCCAGGTTGTGGGCTAGTTTCCAGTACCTCTGCATGCCTGCATATTGATGCTGCATTTCATGCTCCATTTAATTTTCTTTGAATCAACATCAGATGCTCAGATTAAAAGATTTCAGCCAGTATTCTTGGAGTGCCTGTGGAGACTTCTCCACAGTCCCAAGGAGTTTCTGGGTATGTTGTGTCAGTTGCTAAGAAAAATACAAATAAATGTCAGCATGTTTTGTTGTTTGTGTTTTTTTCCTTGTAGTCATGCAGAATATGACTTGTTTTGCCAGCTCATGTTCTTAGGCAGATGCTGACACCTTCTGGGTGTCCTTTGCTGCAGGAGAGATGCCACCTGTAGAAGCTTCTTTCTGAAATAGGGCTGCTGCTTTTCTTTCCTTCAAAGAAGGAAGTCAGAGAGTGGGTCGGGCAGTGTGCTGGTGGCTGCAAAGATTTCCAGGACTTGGACGGCTGTGCCCAGCAGCATCATGTGTGTGTTCTCAGGAGCCTTGGTGTAGTGTGTTCATGGTGGAAAACAGGGTTGACACTAATCTAGGAGAATTGGTAAGGGCAGAAGTGATGTTGGCACACTGCAACCCAAGGCAAATCTGGTGCTGCTTGTTTATCTCCTGTTCTCGTAAGAAATGGCTGAAAATCCTGGAAACTGGGGTTGGAGAGGGGAATTACTTGCTTTTTAAGTTGATGCATTTTGACTGATGGAGTTCTGTGTGTGCTGTCTGAGAGCGTGTGCTGAGAGTCCCCCTTGCTGTGTGCTAGCGTGGCTCTCCTTTTCCTTGAGTTTGACAGAAGAGCCTTGTTTTTAAAGTAAACTCTTAATACATGTGGTTATAAAACCATCTGATGTGTGTGACACCTGCTGACATGCCTATGTATCCTGAAGTGCATTTAAACTTTGTTACCAGCTTTTTAGGAAGTTAGCTGCTTCCAGACAGGATGGGAATTAACCTTATAGCTTTTGGTGTTAAGGAGTCATTTCCTGGAGTGCGCTCAAAACAAGGAGAGACAGGCTTCTGTCCCTCTGGATTGTATCAGTTCTTTTGTGGTTTATGACCTTTGCTGTGTGGGTTTGGTTTTCTTCTTATACTATATGCAAAAGACTAGAAGAAATCGTGGATTAGAAAAATGTGGTTTAAAACAGTGGTTAAAGGAAATGAAGTCTTAAAAACTCTAACATTGTGACCTGTGTATGGTGTGTAGAGACTGACTGTCCTACCAGACCTGGTGCAATACATGTCTTAGAGATGCTTTTTCACTGGCAGCAGAGAGCCTGCTTTTAGGTATCTGAGAGACTTAGGCTCTGCGAAGCGTGTAGTGACTGGGACAAGGTCTCAGCTGGCTTCTGACCACGGGCTGGGACCTTTCCTTGTGCTTTGTTACAAAACATTTTGAGGAAATAAGCATTAAAACTTGCTCGTCTTTTGCCTTGTGTAATTGCCATGTGTTAAGCAAAAGCTGACCATGAGACCTTTGCTTTAAAGTCTTTGTTGTCTTTAAATTTGCAGAATGTAGGTGTGGATCGATCAAGAGAAGAAGCTTTGAGGACAGTACCTAACCACCTATAGCTCCAGTTCTGGGGGTGGCAGCCCTTCCGCCAGCACAAGGGTGTTAAGTAGCAGCTCAGGTCCAGGAGGATGGAGAAGGTGTCGCTGAGTGCTGAGCGAGTTGGAATGAACACGCCTCCCCCCTTCGCTTTAAGACATTTCAAATGTGATTCAGCTTCTTTGGAGAAAACCTGTAGTTGTGGGTAACTCCCAGTGCCGAAAGGTATCAGTGAAAAGATTTATGGGAAGCAGAGTAGAGTTGGTTTTAGATTTTTCATATGTAAATTTGTGCAGTTTCAGTGGTTTTTTATTGTTCATCTGTGGATACTGCAAGATGTTAATTGCCCATGTCAATTTTACTGTCAGATTTTAACTAGATTTTACTTTCTTTTTAAAGTGTTTTTCTGAGAGTTCCTCTTGTTTTTACTGTGAATGATTGCCTAGGATTACATGGAGATTTTTTTTGATGGTGTAATTAACATAGGTGAAATTCTACATTTTGAGCATTGGAGGCTTTGTGTTGCAAAAGTACTTAACTACTTTAAATGGGAAAGCCTGTCAGCTCTGATAGCTTTTCTGTGTTTTAAAATGAACTTCAGTTAGCCAACCATAACTTAAATTTTTTTCTGAAGTGGGGAGACTTTCCCTTTGCAAAAGAAAAGAATTAAAGCTAGATTTGCTACCTGGAAGATTCTGCTGTTTTAGCAACATTTTAACATTTTCCAGGGGCCAGCTGTATTTTGGAGGGCAGTGGAAGACACAGTATTAAGTGGGGGACATGAGTGTGAGTAGAGCTGGCAGCCTGGGTAATGCATTCAGAGAGAGACACACATCCTTTCTGCTGCAGTTAAAGAAGGGGGTGAGCAGCTTTTCTGAGACTGGAAGGGAAAAGGATTCAGACTGTCAAGGGCTGAAAAAGCTGCTTGTCTTAGTAGTGCTGTGATCTTTTAATTTTTTTTTTCTGAGGCAATTTTTGGAATGAATTTCAACATGAAAGTACATGTTTCTCTTTTATAGCCACATTTAGTAAGTACATCAGGAAAGAGTATAAAAAGGTTAGGTGGAGTTTAGGTGTTCTAACAGCTCATGCAAGAAAAACACCAGGTAAATTCTGAAATTATTTTTAACATGGAACACTTGCCTTGGGGTTTTTTTTGTATTGTTTTTAAGCATCTTCCACCATCCCAATTCTTCGCTGCTTTCTTATACCCTGTGAAACTCCAGTGCTAAAAATGGAATTTTTTTATGTCTGTTGAGGCCACCACCTTTTAACTGTACTAAATCAACGTGTATTTTGTATGTGTGTTACCAGACAACTGAAGCGAGCTGCTGGCGCTGCTGCTGGCTCTTCGTTCTGAAACAAGGAGACCTATTCTTTGGACTGTGTTTTCTCTAAGGTTTTCTCTTCAATTAATCAAGCTTTTACCACATATGTTGTTGGGGTTGTTTTGTTGGGTTTTTTATTTCCTTTTTCTCAATTCCTGTGTGAAATACCAGGCCCTCATAACATAGTTCTGCAGGCAAGGGCTAAATTGTCTTTTGTTTGTGCAGGGTTTATAAAATAACGTGCTGCTGTTGTGATTTTTTTCTTTCTTTTTTTTTTTTTAAATAAGCTAATTTCAGCAATATCTTCAGCTCTGGAAGTAAGCCATACCGAATCGCTGGGTTCCATTTCAGAAGAGGAATGTGTAGGGTATAGAGTGACCAGAAACACTTGCTTCAAGCGCTGCTGTCTAAAGCTTTGTGTGTGCGATCCGTGTGTTCGGTAATGCCTGTTTCAGATCTTTATTAATTCAGCTGTGTCCGTAGCTGTGTGAGGAGAGACCACACAGCAGTGCTCAGAGAAATTAATTTATTGATCTGTAGTTAACAAGGCCACCTTTTGTGGCAAAAACATAGAAGTAATTTCCCCTCCTGATTTGACACGAGTTCAGTGTGGGAAAGCCGGGCTGAGCTGCAGGCAGCCCTCGCTCCGCCAGCCCTCCACCAACCAGCCGTCACCAGGAGCTGTTCAACAGTTCTTAAAGTGAGAAAGTCAGAGTTTACCTGTAGTTGCAGAGGGCAAGAGTTACAGAATCCTGGGATTCCAGGAGATGGTACTAGAAAAGCAGGGTTTTACTGGCCAACTGTGGTACTTCTTGAGCTTTGATTGGATCTGGTTGAAGAAATGCGGTGGAAGGAAAGGTTTCCCCTAGTGAGAGCTGAGCCCAAGGGCTGCTTCTCTTGGCTGGAAAGCATGGCTTGAGGTGTCTCCCCTCTCTCCTTTTCTTTGTTTTATCCCTCTTGACTTTCAGAGGTGCTGTAAAATTCCTTGAGGCTAAATGTTTTATGTATAGTAGGTATTTTTATAGCCTGCTTTTGAATATACTGTGATGAGTGTTTTACTAAGTTGAGTGTTCAGTAAAAAGAGTTGTATACAAGTGTAAATAAACTGTTACGCTGATACTTGAAGAGAAAAGAGGAAAAAAAAAAGTTCTACCTTAGGAAGGTACTAAATCACTGACTGCATCCGACCCTTTCTAGCTGGCCAGAGCAAGTGCAGACAATGAATGTAGATTTGAAGCGAGTGATGGGTTCTTCCTGGGGTGTAACGGCCTTTCTGGAAAGGCACTGTTAAGAACTGCAGATGATTGTCATTGTCTAAAACCTGCAGCTCCTGACAGAACCATCACTGGATATAGGAGTTGGAAACCCTCATCCTGACCTGTGTATTTGTACCCATGTTGATTTTACTGCCTTCTGACTGTTAATGCACTTGCTAGCTCAGATGCAGTTTCTCAAATGGGATTAAACCGTCTTGTCTTACGTTGTTGGCCTTCGTCGTAATCTTTCAGACAAATGTAATCGTTTGACCTTTGATCCAAGTAATAAAGATCAAATGCTACCTGTGCTGTGTGTTTCTTTCAGTGTCCATTTACAGCAGCTGAAGGGCCAGGTGAGTGTTCGGCAGGTCAGCAGCTTCTAGCAGCGTAGGAATCATAGCTTGCTTAAGAGAGCTTATACATAAGCATAAGAATCCAGTTAATTTACCCCAGTGGTTGCTGGACTCTGACAAATAATTTAAGTAACAAACTCGGTGACTGAGGAAGAAGTTGGAAGAATTGATTAAATAAATACAGGTCAAGGTTTGCACACAACGGTGGGGAAAGCTAAGACTTTATCAATTTAATCTGGTAATTGATATTTTAAGATCTGATCAACACTCTCAAAGCTCTGCTGTTCTTACATTGTCTTCCAAATGCTGCTGCTTTCTTGAAAAAACTGGAAACAAACAGCAAAATGCTGCCCTCTAGTACAAATCTGCATGTATAGGTTAGGTAGGGGACAGTACATTTGCAGGCGTACTCGTCATTCTGAGGAATAAGGACACAATTACTTACTACTTTGTGGTTTAGAACTATGTACTCACATTTTCATGTCTTGCTGATCACTGTGTACCCTTGGGTGGTAACCACTTGTATCTGCTGGGTGGAAGGAATGGGTTTTTGTTTTTAACTGTATTGTGTATTCATGTTTGTGAGAGAGGTGATATGTTTTAGAGCTTTTAGACTGCTTTCTGGACAAAAGTCTGTAATACTTCCATCTCCCAGTAGTATGAGGATGGCCCAGACTGCAGCGCTTGAGCGATCCTGTCTGCTGTCTGCCAGTGCAGTGGAGGAGGGCCACAGAGCTGTATGACCTGCAGAGCTTTCACTGCTGGTCGTTCTAACGAGGTAATATCCCTGGCAGGGCAGTTCCCCGTTCAGTTGGTGCAGTTAACGCCCATGGCCAAAGAGTCCGGTGCTGCTGTGGAGGAGTGATCCAGTATCTCTGCCCAGGTGCTGTGAGTGCAGCGGGGCTGTTGGAAGGTGTGCTTGTGGCAGCAGGACATGCTCCAGGTAGGTCAGTCACATGCCAGCTGAAAGAGCGGCTGTGTGAAACCCAAGGTCTCTCTTGAGCAGGTTTGGCATCCATTACTCTGCAGCAAAGCAGCCATGTGCAGTGAGCAAACATTCCTGTGAGCAACAATTACTACTTTCTGTAATTATGACAGCTTCTTGCTGTCCAAATACCCAGTGCTGCTGGCAACCACGTTTGTAACTTCTTCTATAGAACAGCATTTCTGCTTGGGTATGAGCATCCCACACTGGCCTTTGAGAGCAGTATAACCTTCTGGTGAGAAATGGAAAACCAGGAATGACTTAGCAGGTTACCTGAAGGGGAGAACAACCGTGTTTGCTGCTCTCCCTGGCAGCAGCTGGCAGGGTACTGTCTCTTCCCCCTCTGATGGGGGCTTGTCTAAGAGTGTGTGTGGTGGTAACTAAGCAAACCCCATCTGTCTGAAAACGCCCACTGTGTTCTGACTATTCCAGCCTCAAGCTGCTGCATGCTTAGATGACCTCCAGAGCTTACTGGCATTACTTGAGCTATAACAATAAGCTAGAGCTGTTCTCTAGAAGAATTACAAAGGCAGCACTGTATTTTTTTTTTTGGTCTCTATGAAATCTTACTGGGGCTAGGTGACTGGTGTGTGACAGCTTTCTCCTGCTCTTTCAGCAGGATCAAGTCTGAAACTACCCAGAAGCTACAGGGGGCTGGGAGTTCTGTAGCGTTGTGTAACTGTTGGACAAACGGACACTCACCAGTACAGGTTTTTTTGACTGCTCAGTGGTTGAGAAAATGAAATACTTTGCAATAGTGTTACAAGATGTAGAAAGCTTTTGAGAAGCAAGGGGCCTTGCCTTACTCTCTATTATAGGAGCCTTGCAGTAATTACATTGGTTTTTCTTTCTCATTAATGGTTAAAAATCAAAAGTCAGAAGTATGTATTGCAGCAAAGCAGGATCTAGTTTTGAGCCCTTTTTACAGCAAGTAGAAGCAGCCACAGGTGCTGTATTAAAAACAAATAAAACCAGAAGAAAGATTTTGTGCGGGGCAGTCAAGCATGCTTCCTCTGGGGCAGACCAGGCAAGTCGCACTAGTGCTCCATGTGGTCGTTACCTGATGATTTTCTCCTGGTAAGCTGCTGTGATCGTGCTGCATATTTCTTACTAATGTCCCCAGGCAGTGTGCTGTGGCTGCTGCAGGGCAGTCAGCCTCTGCCTTATGCTTATACTACTTCAGAATAAAGGTGTAGCGTGACCAGTGAAGCCTGACTGCTGAGAGAGAGAGACAGGCTTTATAAAAGGAAAGCAGTAAGAATAGCACTGAGCGGTTCCCCACAACAGCTACTGTTACACTATGAATCTCTGCTTTTGCCTAATTCTTCATTTTGTTTACTCCTCCTAAAATATTTGTGTTATTTTTGTAAGTGATCAAGGCTTACAGGAATTCTTTTACTGTAGTTTAAAGACAACTGGAGTTTAATTGTACATTACTAGAAAAAAAATACTCATAAAGCCATGAATGAAAGTTTAATGTAACTTACTTTTAATTGAAGACAAATAAAAGAACCAAGGGCTCAAACACTTTTTTAAAAAGACATCTTCTGTTCCCCAGTGTCTTCTCTCGAGCAAAATATACAGCATATATATATATATAACATAACTACAATTCAAGTACCAGACAGAATTTACATTTTCCCAAATAGAGAAAATAATGCACAGGATTCATATCCCTTAAACCCAGCCATGCAGAAAAGAACACTGCCAATCAGTCAGCTGTTGGACATAATTAACCACACTACTGTGTAGTATTCTGAAGTATCAACATTGTTGCAATGCAGAACACGTAGCACTTGTGAGTTTTTGGCTTATGACATTTAACCCTGCTTTGAAGTCCGACTCTGTTCAGAGGCTTATTTGTCTTAAGATCTGTTCAAATTTAGGGTTAATAAAATCCATCAAATGCAGACTGATCTATGGACTTGATCAGGTTTTTGTCACTTTAAGACAATTTTGGCTTCTCACTCTGAAATTCTCTGTCAAAGTTGTTGTAGTCACTTGCTGACTTCTGTGTTGAACAGAGGAAAGATAGTTTGAGACAAACTTTGTAATTTCTTCTAGAACAAATTGCTAAAACCACAAAAGCTGAGGAAGTTACTTCTCAAACTCCTGCTGTCCTCCCCCCCTTAGAGAACAATATAGTTTTTGCCTATTTTACCACCACTCTAAGATGATAACTGGGGAATTGCTTATTGTTAGCTGAAAACAAATAGCACCAGGTCATGTTCCACAAAGTTACCCAAAGACTGTTTACTGACAGAAGCAATGCAGCAGTTAAATGTAAGCCCAACATTTCTTACTGTTAACCAAGGATTTTTAATTCCTGAAAGCATTTTATGGTCTGTGCTTGTTCAGAGAAAGAAGCGATGCTCTATTGCAGCTGCTTTGTGTCTGGGTAAAATATTTGTGCATGTTTCATAAAAATTCGTGTTACTAAAGACCGTATTTTACACTCTGAACCTCCAAAGGTTACTGTCTGTAGGATCATTACGTTTCCAGAGTTCCCATTTCTATGGGAACATGAAGCTTTCTGTTCTTAAATGGGACAGCTCTCCTCCATCAAGTACGTAAGTGCCTTTTTAAAGAGGCTGTGTTGCCTCCTGATCATTTTACTTGTACTAGTAACAGGGTGGAGGAAAACCAGTTTGGATTTTTAACCAGGTCGGGCCACTGCTGGGCATGGGGCCTCAGACATACCTGCCTCTGTGCAACACTCTTCCAATGCTTTTCTGAGATTTAGAAGTAATTGGCTTAACTTACCATAGACAAGCAATTAGCTGGTAATTGTTCAAGTGTAGGTTAAACTCTCACTGCATTATTTCCATTAATCTTCCCCCTCCTCATTATTCTTTCAAATTCAGTTACAAGGCTGTGTGCTCTGCTGAGTGACTGAAGCTGTTCAAGTCACTTTCTGTTCCTTATGTAACATATAGATGCTATATCAGTTTCCTCACATTGTAGTGGTACTGTATGATCCTGACCTGATGGATTTATTAAATATCCTTGTTTCAAATATTTTTTATTTTTTTTTTTTTTTTTTTTACAAACCCATTTTTTTCAGTATTCTAGCTTGGAGATTAATCAGACTTCTTACAGACACCACAAACTGCTTCTCTTCTCAGTTGAAAAAAACACAGGTTTTTATATTCCCTGGTTTGTAATCAAGTTCAAATGCATTATAAAATAGCTTTCTCTCTGCATTATCTGATCCTGTGCTTGTCACGCTCACTGTGCAGTGTTGGACCAACTGCTTGGACCAAGTTTAGAGTTAATACTACAGCAAATCCAGAGCTGAGATTTAAGAGTGATGACTTTTGCCTTAATATTGCCTCCACAATATTTTATTTTTTCTCAGTATTTTCAAATCACTCCTAATATAATTTCACATACCACACACTTTACTTACTTGTGTAGATCATTAAAAATAAAAAAAAAAACAACCATGATTATTTTATCTATGTATTTTGCCATAATGCAGGTATGTTTTTTAATTGTAATTTCCAATTCAGTACCAGGGTTAGTTTAAATAATTTAATTCTTCTTCTAAATGCTTTACCAAAACACAGAGGATGGACTTTGTTTCAAAATACAGAGGGGAAGTAAAAAACACAATCCAATTTAAAAATCAATTAAAACTCCAAACACTTCTTCTTGCTGAAACATCAACTTGCATTTTTCACAAGAGCAGCAATCTGGAGGAACTGCAGTGCTCCCTGGTACAGTAAGCACATCCCAAGTGCTAGGTCTCACCTCACTGCCCAGAACAGCTGGAAGGAAAGTGTGTGGGATTCAGCACATTTTCACAGACGTCTGGCACACAGCATCAGCACACTGAGACACATCTTTACGAAAAGTTAAAAAAGCTAGATGGTCTTGCTAGGAAGTGTATTTGATGGCAAATTCAATGATGGGACAGTAAACAACCGCTTGGTCAGGGCCATCTGGTAATTCCAAACCTCTTCTCTTGTGTACTCAGAAGATCACTTGTGTTTCAAACAACCTGTTTAGTTCTCCTTAAAGAGGGTTGGGGTTTTTTTGTGGGGTGAGCTCATTGCTTATTTATGTTGTCTTCCCTAGTTCAATTTTCTTCTGGATGGCATGTGCTGAGTGATAGATTAGGGAATCAATGAGTCCTGCGACTAAAAGGAGAAAAAACCAAGACGGATCAAGCCAGACATGCCTCGAAGAGAGAACAACTCTCAGGGAAAGAAAACAAACCCTTCTGTTAGTGGAAAAGAGTTCCAGCTCCCCCCAACAGAAAACAGCTGCTGCTCAGAAGAATAACAACCTCAGCTCATTAGGACAGGTAAGATCCAGCTTGCAGGGCAGAGGTGATTATGCTTCTCCAGAAAAAGATCTCTCTTTGTAAAAAAGAGACAGGCTGAGTCACATGTGCTTACTGATGAGTGAGATGAATTTGGAAAGGAAGCTGATGTTGAGAGCTTTATGCCATGTTATTGCACTGACCCAGCTTGCCAAGGGCATGTTTCCCCTTTCTTGCTCATTTCACAGTATCCTTAAAAATAAGCTACCCTACCTGATGCTGCCCTTGATGGACATCCTTTATCAAAGACTGCAATGTTTACCCATCAAGGACACAAAGGAAAACAAACCGATGCCTTTTAGTTCTCTCTGCAGTATTTTCCCCAAATCTCTCCAGCACTGAAGGAGCTTATTAATTCTGTTGTTGTTTGGGACCACAGAAAAGTTCAGAATGGGTTTACTGCACCATGAAACCCAGACAACCCAGCATCCATGGGGGCAGCTTTCACAGGGCAGGAACCCTGAACTCCCGCATGGGAGGGAACATAAGGTGTCAGTGAGCAAAGGTATCTTCAGTGCCTTTATGAAGATTCATGTTCTTTTTTTATTTTATTCAACACCTCAATGTAAGGAATAAGTAATTGATTACTTGGCCCTACACAAAGACACACATTTCAATGCTATATAAAGAGTAGCCACTAAAATGGGAACTGAGTCTTTTGTTTATTACTGTAGAATACAGAATTACTGGCCTTACTATCTGGTCTTTGAGTGACACTTCAGATGACTGCCTTTTGTGGTTGTCTTGCCCTGAAATTATCTCTACTTGTGGAATAAATTTGATCCTGTAGCACAAAAACTGTTACACAGCTGATTTTTTAGAACAGAACAGAATCGTTTAGGACTTAAAGGTCTTTTCCAACCTAACACTGGTAAGTCAACCACTAAACCACGTCCCTAAGTGCCACATGTACGCAACTTTTAAGTACCTCCAGGGATGGTGACTCAGCCACTTCCCTGGGCAGCCTGTTGCAATGCTTGACAATCCTTTCAGCGAAGAAAATTTTCCTAATATCCAATCTAAACCTCCCGTGGTGCAACTTGAGGCTATTTCCTTTCATCCTATCACTTGTTACTTGGAGGAAGAGACGGACCCCCACCTTGCTACCACCTCCTTTCAGGGAGCTGTTGAGACCAGTAAGGTCTTCCCTGAGCCTCCTTTTCTGAGCCTCCTTTTCTTCAGGCTGAATAATCCCAGTTCCCTCAGCTGCTCCTCATCAGACTTGTTCTTTAGACTCTTCACCAGCTTCATTGTTCTTCTTCAGATAGGCTCCAGCACCTCTATGTCCTTTTTATAGTGAGGGGCCCAAAACTGCACACAGGATCCAGGAGGTGGCCTCACCACTGCAGGAGTACAGGGGGACAATCACCTCCCTAGTCCTGCTGGCTACACTGTATCTGATACAAGCCAGGATGCTACTGGCTGCCTTGGCCACCATTTCATCTTTCCTCTAGAATATAGACTCAGAACATGGCATATGGCAGCATGAACTGGCTGTCAAAGGTAATCAGTACTAGAGGGCACTTGCATTTGTCACGAAAATAAGTTTTGAAAGCCTCTCCTTGAGTCAGCCATAGAAATAAATATGACCAAATTTACTACAGACAGAAATTCTCCTTAATAGTATCAGGTTGATTGAGCACTGTGACACCTCAGGTGATGGGAGAACCTTGCAGATAAAGGTATTATATGATACATACAGAAGCTGACTTCTCAGGTCCAGTAAGATCTGCTGACCAGATCTCCAGGCTGGCCCTTCACAGCCATGTGAACATCTACAAGTGTGTTTCAGAGCACCCTAGGTTATTACCTGGAGTGCAAGACTGGACCAAGGCTGGGCTCTGTCACACACATGGAGCTGACCAGACACTGATTAGCTGTTCAGAAGCCAACACTGAGAATGAAGCCCAGACACTCAAATGTCTCTGCAGGAACAGCCTCTCCTTACAGGACCCCATCTAGCTGTGAGGGCTGCTTTTAGTCCCTCCAGAGCACTCACTGGAGCTCCTATGTCTGGGAACACATTCTGAGACCTCTGAGATGGCTACGCTCATGGCAACCTGGGTTCAAAGATTCTACTGGCTTTAGTTCCACATGAAAGTAACTGTTTGCTTACAGACCCAAGCTGGCCAAGAAAACAGTACAGATACATTCATGCGGTATGTGAAAGACTGCATTATTTGAAAACAAAATGTCCTTTAGAGCAACAAATTGAAATATTATGATAGGCCTTATCATCCACAGCATCTTGAAAATCTGCAGTACTAATTATACTCTGATGCCACTCCCATGGCTCTACAGAACATGCTATATCCCCTCCTGAAGTCTGAAATCATCTCTCCCCATCAAACAGGGATTTATTATCAGCCATGCAGATTTTAGAAAAAGTAAGATGGCAAATGTTTACAATTTGGAAAGGAAAAAGATTGAAAGGTGCAATACCTGTAAATATGCCTCCAATGATGGCACAAACTCCTGTGAGAAAGTGTGTAAAGGACCTAGAATGAGGAAAACAATTCGAACAACCAGCATGAGCTCAGATAGCAATACGTCAGATAAGTAACAATTAACTAATAAAAACTAATTCATAATTATCATAATGTTCATCATAGCAGATAAGTATACATTATATAATTATGAAAAGCTGATGATTAACAGACTTAACAATGAAATAACCCCTATTAGCTACAGAACAGAGTTTGTCACCGATACTTTTACTGAGCAGCATTGAGTGGTATTAGAGTATTGTGCTCTAAGGAGCTCAATGGCAACACTAGGGGCAAGTACTGAATTTATAAACCTAAAGATGGACTTTTAATCACCAAGATTTTACCCATTCCTACACAGGCAGAATGTACAGCAAGCTGCTGTAACACAAAAACTCCCTAAGCACACATTAATACATTTTAAGGTATAGACATTGGCTGTCCCTCATTATGATCCTAAAATATTGGACAGCTGCAACCCCCTCCATTCCCCTGCAATTACATGCCTGTGGTTAATGGAGGACTCGGAAAGAAGAGGTTCCACGCTATGATATGCAGAAAAGCTATAGTAAATGCAGAGTAAGTAACCAGTTTGGATCAGTGTGGGTGCTGCTGTAGGTGCTGGTGAGACGCATATGCTATATAAATCATCGTCCTGTTAAAAAAACACTTCAAGGAAATTAGTCTGAACTGAGAACCATTATGTCAGACTTCTGAACTGAGAACCATTATATCAGACTTCTGAACTGAGAACCAATTCTTTTCATCTTTATACTAGAATAAAAAGTTTCAGGTAATATCAGAAAAACCCCAATCCTTTTCAGATGTTCACACTGAGAGTAAGGGCATCTGGGAGTGCCTCTTCTCCACTCACTGGGAAGGGGCTTGGATGGCTTTCAGGCATTTGCACTGTCATGTCTAAGACAGGATGAAGTTTTAAGCTATGCAAAATGACGAAATCAATGGAGGGTGAATGAAATGGACTGAAAGGTCTCTTACCTGTGTTTCTCTGTCAGCTTCACCATCATGGGTGAAAGTTCATACAGCACAAACACAACAGGCAGACCCTGGTCTCCTAGTAGCCCATTGGCTATCTTCTCATGTTGTGTAACTGAAAACTGGTTGATCCTTCCCACCTAGGAGGAAACAAACACAGCAAAAGTTGTTTTGTTAACAAGGAATAGGAAAGGCTACTCAAACACAAGTTCAGTGAACCACATCAGTGTAGCCCTGCCCACTCACTTGTTGGGGGCCTGACAGTGGTTACAAAGAGTCATAAAGAGCATCGTCAGGATCAGGTCTATTTTTAATACAGGCTATCAGTTAATGCCCCAGCTAGCCCACAAAATGACTGATGCATCAGTCCCCAGGCTGGACTGTTTTGGTCTCTGCTGGCAAGTAATAGCATAAGCTGTCCCTCTCGACCTCAACCCCAAGTCCATGTCATCCTCTACCAAATCGTAGTCCATTTAAGCACACTTCAGTAGACAGGAGCAATGTGAGAAAGCTACATATATATACACACACACACGAGTGAGAAAAAAGGGAATTAATCCATCAAGGCAGGAGAGTGCCAGGGCTACAGAAGGACACAGACAGCCCATCTTTATACAATTGAAGATCATCCTGCAGCATTCTTCTGCACCCTGCCATTCTTCTACACATTCCTAACAGTCCTATTCTTACAGCAAATAAGTTGGGTTTCTGTAAAATGGAATTATGTTCTATCATCCCTAATAAGCCATCTGACACAAATTACGATCTAAACTGAGAAAGATACTATCCAGTTCCTTTACCTCATTCCACATTTGGGGGTTCCAACTACTGAATGTGTAACGCAGCCCCGATATACATCTGGCAGCACACCTGGATCCATAGTTACCATAAGTATAAGCATCATGGTCTGCATGGATTCCTCTCCTGGTGACTAATAAAAAGCAAGTCTTTTGACAAAAGTCCTTTGAAAACTGAACAACAGCTCTACGGTACAATGTGAAATTTCATCAAGAGAAACAGAAGCCATGGTATGCTGGGAGGTGGCCGTAACAGTCGGGCTCTGATTAACCATCCTTTGTACTTCAGGAATTTCCATCATCCACAGAAACTGCAGAGGCATTCCAAATCCAAGCAGAATGAGCTTCCAACATGGTCCGTAGGTTCTCCCAATATCACCTCATAGCAAGTAACTTCCACCCAATTTCCAGGAGAGAACAGATGGGTCCTTTCTAGACAGGGGATTGAAGAAAGAGTGGTCCGCAATAAGGATCCATCACATGAGTACTGAGTCTTGCAAACAGTTTCAATCTTTAGGGCAGATGAAATACAAACTACGTCTACAATGGATTGTTAGATTGCTCTGCCCACACTGCTATACAATAGCTTCGCTTGAATGCCAGCGTTATATCTTCTGTGGCCATGTGCCTCCTCAGACTTGTGGTTCCTATGCAGCCGCTGACGTAACAGGTAATAATCTACTGGTGATTTACATTTTAGAGTGCCCCAAGCAACAGAGGCTGTGTGGACGTGCAGTAGTATGTTGTTCTGATTGCAAGGATATGTGGTATGTGCCAGAGAGTGGCATGAGTTTGGGCGAAGAGCCTGAGGTGGTAAGGGTTCCCAGTGCTGTGCGGTTTGCACAGTGTTCTAAAACTGCATAGCACAAGGGAGTCAAATTCTGACATAGTTTCATCCAGATGTAGATCTGTCCTTGCGCTGAACAAGCCATAGAACCACGCCTGCGTTTCACCTCAGAGGAAACTGGTTCAGTGTTAAAGTAAAGCTGGGCATGGACTACTCATGCAGCATAGCAGATGTGCAAACAAAGCCTGGGAGACAGCTAGGGAGCTAAACCATCTTGTAGTGAATGTTCACAGAGGTACTGGGGCATGTGGCATCTGTCTGTTCCTCACAGGGTTAGGTAAGTACACTGGGTAGCACTGGTGGTGAAGTCTGCACAAAAGTAGAGCTGCTGCCTCTACTGGTGGTTTTCTTTGCAAAAGAAACATAACAGCTTACATCACTTTGCTGCCCTAAGACTATGGGGGCCCAAATAACAACTTTGGTTTGTGGGTTTTTGTGTTTGTTTTTTGTTGTTTTTTTTTTCAAAAAGGAGGTTCTCTTAACTCTTGAGATCCTCTGCAGAATGATGGCAACCAAAACAAACACTTCCAAATGAATGAAAGAAATCACAGTTCCTTCCACTCCCTTAGGCTGGCTTCAGAAGAGAGCATAAATCTGTGTCTGTTCACAGGGTCTTCCGCCTCACCCTGGCACCTCCCTGGTAATTTGTTTATCCTACCTGTCCCCAAAGAACGACACATTCTGAAAGCAGGGCTAGAATTCTAGCCACCCTCTTTTGGAAGAGTTGTTAAATTGCAGACAAGCCTTATCTTGGGTTATTCTCCAAAGAACATTTTTGGGATCTCCTTTGCCACTTTGACTTCTGAGCATGCACTACAAGGGATTCATGAGGGAACGTGATGAGAATGGTATGGTCACCTTGATCTACGTGGGGTGGAGGAGGCTGAGATCTGCTTCATCACGGCTGCAACATTACAGATTAACATTATACCATAGAAATTGTTATTCTTCCTTAGGGTGGTGATATGAAGAAAGTCAAACAGGCTGTGTTGCTTCTACCAGCGGTCAGATATGGTCAGTGTCAGAATCTGAGGAGAAAGTCTGAAGGCTTTGGCTCACTTGCCAAAACAATAGGGAAAAAAGGTACTTACCTCACCATCTACTTTCATGTACACCGTGGGAACCACTTTGACAAAATACTGAAACATCATGGAAGCTATAAGCAAAGACAGAGACAAAATTAATAACCAGCGAAGAGCTGGAAAGCTTAACTGACAGGTTAGGTAGACACAAGCTGATTTTGTTCGACTCATCAGAGAATGTCTTTCCTCACAACAGCTACTGGAAGTTTTCAAGGACAATGAAGTTAATCTCTGACATGACTTTTCCTTTTGCCAAAGCGAATCTTGTTCCTGTTCTAACCAAAACCACTGGCAAGTTGGCCTTGACTAAATGGAAAACTTTCTACAGAACAGTTATCTTGCTATAGTTTTACCAGTACAACTTCTTGAAAATTCTTATTCTAGCACGTGAAAACCCTTATTTCAACAGCATGGGCCCAAGAAAACACCAACTCTAAACTAGTATCCTCTATCAACTTCAATTAGCACTACACTGTGTGAAAGCAGGTGCTAGGTTCTGCTCAGACTCATAAAGCCAAATCCATCTGGGATCAGTACACTAGGATCTCAATGTGGCAAAGGGAGGGAAATCCAGAAGGAAAACAGACCAAGAGAACTAGAACATTATCTTGGGAACACTTACATTATCAAGTCTGAAGCTCTGCAGATAGTGAACTGTAATAGAAAAACAGTTTAACAATAGAGTTCACACTGTGATAACAAGCATATCTGTTTACCTTATTCTAGCTTATAAGGGAGCTCCTCTCATTTCCATTGAGATCTAAAATGGCAAGAAAATCACCTGGGTTTCTCTCTTGCTTGCTGTAGGGCATGTGATAGATAAAACTGCTGCAATTCCCCTCCTGACATAGACTAGCCACTGCCAGAGTGAATGAAAGTATCTTTAATTTGGGGTTACTTCAGATTAGGTATTTTGGTCTTCATCTGAATGTGTTTTTAACCTATGGCAAAAGCAAGACCCCAGGGGCAAGGAAAGAAAATTCACTGTTACCTCTGTCACCACCTGATACACATAACTCCTCTAACTACTGTAAAACACAGAAGCACAACAGATCTAAAATAACAATTGAGCAGAGCGCAAGGCTTAGTATCACATGCAAGCGCCCTAATGAAATTATCATCATCTTAGCGACTCTCAGCGGCTCTGCCTATCCGCCTTGTTACAGCTGCCCAGAGAACGCACAGGGAAAGGAAAAGACTTTGCAGGGAGAGCCTGAGCAGGATATTTGCAAACAACTGGTAGGACCAAGGTGACTATCACCAGTGCCAGGGTTTGGGGTGTTTGGCCTGCCCTCTCTCTGTCCTTCCTGCATACAGCAATGTGACAATGCTGGCAGCACCATGCACCCCCAAAGGGAGCTGGAAAACAGGGGCAATGGGAGGCAACTGATATCTTTTGGTTGGCTACTTAAATTACTTTATGTAATTCCAGAAGCATCAGTCTCAGGATGAAAATATAACTTAAAACCTGATTTCAGTACTGCTCCTACCAGGTTTGTCCAAAGTCACACAACCATCTTAAAGTAGCCAGAGGCCACGGTGCATTTTACCACTGGTCAGGAAGCCAGACCTCAACTTTCACCTTTGCAAAGAAAAACACATTTCAAAAATCGTGGGCTATTTATTAATTAGGAGCTGGTGGTGTCAGATCACCAAGTGCTGCTACATTATTAACAAAAATCAGGAATGCTGGCTGCTCCCTTGAAGGGTTTCTGATACACAGCCTAGCACAAGACAGGCTGCAACACTAAAGAACTGACCAGAACTAGCCTCTCCTTTAAAACATTTATTCAACATGAGTGTGCTGTGAACTCAGTTTTTTCCCCATGAACATCTTTCAATAAAACACCAGAAGCTTTACCTGCTTTTATGTAAAACCCTTACTAAACCCAAAGAGATACGCATGCAGAACTGAGAACATACAGTTAGAAAAGGAAATGCTAAGCCTAAACTATACAACTCCTAATGCTCTGATCTGGGGAGAGGCCCTTCCATTTCACAGTTAAAATGTCCAATGCTCAGAAACTAAGGCTGCAGTCATTGGAATTAAGACAACGGCTCTGCATTACAAAGAGCTCAGAGCTGCACTGGCTTCAGATATTCTTGTTGCTGTCTCTGACGGGTGTGCAGACCTGTCACTGCCACTAGCACAGTGGTTTGTGTGCCTGTGCTGGCAACTGGATCAAGGAACTCCTTTGGCTTTAAAAAAGAAAGTCCTACTAAAAATTTGGAAATACACGTGAGATGGTGGCCAGGGAAAGGAAAGAAGGGAGAAGTGGCCTTGGGATTATGCTATGCCATTTTTCTTAACGGCTACCAGCAACACCCTGTTTCATGTTGCAGTATTATCTGCACTTAAGAGTTAAGTGGCTTAGCTGTCAGTGAAGTGTCAAGCCCCTCTACCTTTTGCACAGACACCAGCAGGGTAACCTTCAGCGATTAAGGAAGTTCTACAGAGGACTTGGCTCTGGTTGATCTGCATTTAAACTGGACCTATTGGCAAAGGAATAAAACAGTCTTTGTCCCCCCATCTTTCTGTTGATGGCTCATTCCTGTCCCACCCTCCCTTCGGACATGAGTCATATCAGAGAAGGCACGCAGCAGGCTGAAACGTTAAGTACTGCTTTTATGTGAGGCTATTCTTCCAGTCAGAGCAGCTCCAAAGTAAGGTTAATCACACAGCTGCACTAATGCTTGTGCTGGCACCCTGCAGCGATGCACAGGGAAGGACAAGGATGCTCCTCCCCGTAGCTGCTCTCCTACAACCCTGCACAGGATGATGGCGTTTATCAGCTTTAACGCCTGGGTGGTCACAATCGTTAGCATGTGAAGTGTGAGCTGAGTACTAGCAAGGCTGACAAATCTTACAAAGCAGTACCAGAGCAATTCAAGGGCACCGCTTGAGAAAGACTAGTCATTAACTAACCTGTTACACCACTTACATCGTGCGCAACCCATTTTAACATAACTGGAGTTATGGCTCTCCAAAACATTTCCCCCCAGTGCCCTGCTTGAGAAGTTGGGCCCATGTGACCTCATGAGGTTCAAGGCCAAGGGCAAGGTCCTGCACATGGGTCGGGGCAACCCCCCGTGTTGTGTCAATACAGGTAGGGGATGAAGGGATTGAGAGCAGTCCTGCAGAGAAGGACTTGGGGGTACTGGTGGATGAAAAAATGGACACCAGCCAGCAACATGTGCTCGCAGGCCAGAAAGCTGACCATATCCTGGGCTGCATCAAACAAAGCATGAACAGCAGGTCGAGGGAAGCGGTTCTGCCCCTCTGCTCTCGTGAGACCCCACCTGGAGTACTCCATCCAGCTCTGGAGTCCTTGGCAAGCGAAAGACACGGACCTGTTGGAGCAGGTCCAGAGGAGAGCCACAAAAATGATCAGAGGGCTGGAGCACCTCTCCTAAGACAGGCTGAGAGAATTGGGGTTGTTCAGCCTGGAGAAGAGGCTCTGGGGAGACCTTATTGTGGCCTTTCAGTACTTAAAGGGGGCTTATAAAAAAGACAGGGACAAACTTTTTAGTGGGGCCTGTAGCAATAGGACAAGGCTTAATGGTTTTAAACTAAAAGAGGGTAGATTCAGACTAGATAGAAGAAATTTTTTACAATGAGGGTGGTGAAACACTGGTAGAGGTTGCCCAGAGAGGTGGTAGATGCCCTATGCCTGGAAACATTCAAGGTCAGGTTGGACAGCGCTGTAAGCAACCCGATCTAGTTGAAGATGCCCCTGCTTCCTGCAGGGGGGTTGGACTAGATGGCCTTTAAAGGTCCCTTCCAACACAAACCATTCTATGATTCTATAAACTACCACTATTATTCTGGCCACTGTGTATTTCTATATACTTGAGGAAGTCCTTCACAACCTAAATTTTACTCTGAAAGTTCTGAATTGCTTTAAAATTCTCAAGAGGTTTTCTCCAAAATATCCCTTCCAGAGATACTGATATTCAGGTCCTGGACTGAACACCGTACTTGAGGTTGTTTTACAGCAGGGCAGCAAAGTTTTGTAGAATAAGTGAGGCTGAGAGACTGCCCAGACACATTCTCCTCCATGTTCTCCCACACTCATGTGGCAGCACCTTCAGAAAACATTTTTCTATTCGTTCATGATGGTTCTAAACCTCTCTAACAAATGTTCACCAACATCCTCCCCACTGAAGCAGTGCTGTTGTTATCACGGATAGCAATGCAAAGATATTCAAAGAAAATGGTTGCAAACACTTGGAAGCTAAAGGTCACAATAAGCAGGAAAAGAAAATACTTTACCATGTACATGAGACTGTTGGAAACTTTTTCCCGGTGCAAAGTGGAAATTTCCAGCTACCTGCAGGAGACAGTAATCCTTCATTAAAAGGCCTGAATCTATATAAATAAAGTAGTCATATCAGCAGTTGGATTTTCAAATTTTTGTTTAAACGAGACAGACAATAGGCAACTCATTTTCATCTGTGACAATATCAGCAGATACTGTCCTAAAAGAGATACAAATTTCTCCTCTTCCTCACAGGCAGTCATGTGGAAAGCCATAATCACATACTGATGTTGACAGTAACTGTTCTATGCAAAGTATCTTAGTGGACATAAAAATGGGAAGAAGGAGGAATTAAGTCTACTGGGAGGGAACTAACTGCTGCTGTAGGAAATACAAAAAGGTATCACAGAAAAGGAGTGGAGAAAGTAACGGAGAGGGTGAGCGGGCAGGGTAAGAAAACCCTTAATACAATAAACATCAGTGGTCCTATGTATGCATGCATGAAAATAAGCTGCATTCAAAAATAAAGCACTAAACCTACCACACACCCACACCTCCCCTCCAAAAGAAAAACAAACCCCCCAAAGTCCCCCAAAAGAAAAAGGTTGTTAAAATTTTAACCTGGAATATGAAAAGGGTATGGATATTAGATACCAGTCCTCCCTGACACTAGCAATCACACACACCCTCCCCTGGAAGATTTCAATGAATCAAGCTAACATGCTACATTACACCTTTGATGTCTGTGCAAACCTATTGCTTATGTTAACTGCAGACCTGATGAGAATGGAGATGTGCA
>JAVJGI010000046.1:266229-282991 GCA_035590275.1 Ibycter americanus | reverse complement strand
CGTTTTGCGGATTTTATTTCTCACTTTGCTTTTTGAAATTTTTTCTTGCTTTGTTTGAGTTTTATGTCTTACTTTGTGGCTTTTAGAATTTTATTTCTTACTTTGGTTCTCAGTTTTGAATTTCTTACATTCGTTTTAAAAATTTTATTTATTCGCTTATTTCTTTGGGGTTTTATGTCTGTTTATTTCTTTGTTCTTTTTAATTTCTTACTTCGGTTTTTTATGTGTTTTTTATTTTATTACTTTATTTTTATGTCTTTTTTTATTTCTTACTTTTTATGTCTGTGGTTTTTAAAATTGTATTTCTTTGGGGGTTTTATGTGCTTCCTTGTTTTTTTATTTTATTTCTTTGTTGTTTTTCATGTTATTTCTTACTTTTTATTTCTTTCTAAATTTTTATTTCTTTGGCAAGAATTTCTTTCTTACCTTGCTTTCTTTAGTTCCTACTTGGTTTTTTTTTATTTTAGTTCTTTGGTTTTTTTTTTAAATTTGTTTAGTTCTTACTGTTTTTTGGGTTTTGAATTCTTCGTTTTTACTTTGCGATTCTTTATTCTGGTTCTCTGTGTTTTTCTTATCTTGGTTCTTTGTGTTGTTTTTTTTTTTTAATTTGGGTTCTTTCATATTTTGGGGGTTTGGGTATTTTTTTTTTTTTAATTTTGGTTCTTACTTTATTTTAAATTTTTAATTTTTGAAGCGTAGCTGCTTTGTTGCCGATTTAATTCCTTTCAAACACACACACACACCCCTCCCAGGTGCCCGAGGCTCTCCAGGAGGTGACTGTCACCACCACTGGGAAGCCGTGGCCACTCTCCAACCAAACCCCTGCCCTCCCAGCAGGTAAGGACGTCACCCCCCACCCACAGTTTTTGGGACCTCTTGGTGGTCTGCCCGGTGGCTGTCCGTGGGCCCTGGGGCAGGAGGACCCCTCCAGCCCCTCTCCCGGCACTGACATTCCCTGTGTGCCTTTCCCAGGAGCTCCTGCTTTCAACCAACAAGACTCCTTTTAAAAGAAATTAATCTTTTTCTCCTCATTTCTCATGTTTCAGAGGTCGTGTATCTATCAGAGAGTATTGGTGGGCTTCCAGGTTTCATGCCACTTCGCATGCCCAAAATAATTGCTTGTGTTTGCTCTTCCCACCTCAATTCCTGGGATAAATGTCATTTTCCCCAGGATATGATGTACGTGAACACCAGGGAAGGGGAAGGTGATGCTAGTGGTCATGGGAGTGGTGGGACCAACCTTAAATCCTGTCAGGTTTTCCTTGTTCTGCCCTGGGAGGCAGCTCATGGAGCTTTCTTGGCTTATTCAGTGCCTTGATGCTCTAGAATTAGGTGGTTTTAATTAATACTGTCCAAGAAACTTAGCTGAGAACTTGGTTTAAATGCCCAAGCCTTGTCTTCATCCTCAAAAGGAGATGGATGGGATCACTGGGTGCTCTCCTCAATACCCACGTCCCTCAAGACACCCACTGAGGTGCTCCAAGCATCCCAACCTGGGCAAGTGGATGCTCTTCTCCCACCTACGCCATGAGTAAAACTGCCAGAAATTAGTTGAAATACAAGAGGTGACCTGATGGAGGGATGTCTTGCTGGGAGCTGGGGCTCAGCAGCTCCTTCGGGCTCACAGTGCCCTCTCCTGATGGCTCTTGCCCACCTGAAAAGGGACATCCACGGGGATGGAGAAGTACCCAGGTCTCCTCCAGCCCTGAGACGTGAGTTGTGGATCCAGGAGGGGAGCGGGCAAGATGGAACGTTGACTCCAGTTGAGTTTTTAGGGTGCTTGGGTGGGTGAGGAATGCTTTGGGGGTCTGGTTCATACAGCTTTGAGTGGCTTGATCATAAGATGAATTGATAGCAACTTAATCTCATTGTACCACAGGTTTCCCATTTTTTTAATGGTCTTTCTTGCCCTTTTCTAATCTGATTTAATTTTGGGTCTGGGTAGCACCAGTATTTAACCTTTTCAGCTTAACCTTTCAGGTTACTGCTGATTTTCTAGATGATGCCCATCAGAAGACCATGCCATCCTCGGGCATGCTGCACCACTCCGTCTAAGAAATAATTAATGTCAACGATTCAGCCTTGAAGGGCACTAATAAAAGCTGTGCTTTGACATGCAGCTCAGTCCTTGATCATAGTCTCCTCCTTCACATGCTCCTTCTCCGACATCCTGCTCTTGGAGTAGATGTTCCAATGGACCCAAGTGTCTGATTTACCAGGTTGCAACCCCTTAATTTGGGAGCATGGCTTGTGCACTGTGCCCCGGACAAAGATTTTTCTGAAAGTAAAATCAGGGAGCAGGTCACTTGGGCCAGACACATCCAAGCTGTGCAGTTGGCATGTGGGGCATTACTTCTGAGTTTTTCCAGCCTTCCTTTTTTTCCTCCTGCTCCATATTCCCTGAGTCTTTCCAGATGGACAGTCTCCGCCTTTCTCAAATACTCTTCATCTCACTGGGCTTTTCTGTCTTCTCAAAGTGGTCTTGGGGCTGATTCCTCTCTGGTTCAAGCTGCTTATTCCCTGGGATAACTTCTCCATCACCTGGAAAGCTCCTGTAGATACCCTCAGGAAACGCTGCTAGGACTTCCCCCCTCAGGAGACTTGAGCACCTGGATTTTCTTTCTCTTTTTGAAGAGGGATGAATTTTGAGGTCACACCTCTGTCTCCTGTGATGAGGCATCACAGACTGGTTGTTATCTACCCAGTAATCCACTGCTATCTTCCTGAGCAGGCTTCCCCATGTATGAGCCTGACCTGCTCACTCAGCTGAAGCAAGAGGAGGAGGCTTGGATCCCCGACATCCAGAGCTCAGAGGAGGAGGAGGAACTGGTGAGACCCCTCTTGAGGTTGCAGACAAGGAAAAGGAAATGGTGGAGAAGCTGCCAAGATGCTGGGAGCTCCTCTGGCTCCAACTTCTCTCACTCAGGTAAGGGACTTGTTTTACACTCCAAAATGGAGATGCTGGTCGTAGCTCCTTGCCTCCACCAAGAAAGATGGTACTTCAAACTGGTGTGACTGGGAGGAGGGTGATTCAGGGCTGTGAGGACCCATTTGGGCATCAGCAGCCAGAGGTGACAAATGCTTCTCCTGGCAGGAGGATGCTGCTTCTTATGGATCCAGGTAGGACTGAGGGATGAAATCAGTCACTTTTTGGGGTTCTTCTCTCCAGCCCTCCTCACGCTCCCTCCCTGGCACATTCAGGATGGAGGTAGAGGTGGATTCCCTTTCGTTTTGGGTTGTTTGTTTGTTGGTTTGCTTGTTTTTCCTTGGCAGACAATGGATGGACGAGTGAGACGGAGGAGAGTTCCCAGGAGGAAGACAAAGAGCTGCACCGTGGCTTGGTGAGGAAACCCAAAGGTGACATCTCCCTGGGCTACAAGTACCACAAGAGCAACTCGGGAAGGAGATCTGCTTCTTCCAGCCACAATGAGAGAAAACCCAACACCAAGAGCCCCTCAGGAAGACAGCTGGGGCACCACAAGCACGCCTGCAGCAAGTGTGGGAAGAGCTTCAGCCGTAGTTCGTCCCTCAGCCGGCATCAAAGGGTCCATGTGGGGGAGAAACCTTTCACCTGCTCCAACTGCAGGAGAAGTTTCATGTGCAGCTCCACACTAAAGGACCATCAGAAGACCCCCTGCCAGGAGAAACCCCACAAATGCCCCAGCTGCGAGAAATGCTTTGTTTCCATCAAGTCTCTTGGAAAACATCGCAAGCTCCACCTGGAGAACGGGCCGCACCGGTGCTCTGACTGTGGGAAAAACCTCACTTCCAACTCAACTCTTATCATCCACCAGAGGATACACACCGGGGAGAGACCCTACAAGTGCCCTGACTGTGGGAAAACTTTCACGGCCAACAAATACCTCAACAAGCATCGCAAGAGCCACACGGAAGATGCGATCTTCATCTGTCCAGACTGTGGGAAGAAACTCAATTCCAAGTCCACCCTAATCATCCACCAGAGGATACACACTGGGGAGAGACCCTATGAATGCCCTGACTGCGGGAAAAGCTTCATGGCCAGCAAATCACTCAGCAAACATCGCAAGACTCATACAGAGGAGGGGATCTGTAAGTGTCCTGAGTGTGGGGAAACCTTCCCCAAACACTCAGTCTTCATAGCCCATCTCAGGACCCACAGGGACAAGCCTGGCTATGTGTGCTCTGACAGCGGTGAAGCCTTCTTGGAAAGCTCAACTCTAAAACGACACCAGAAAAAACACTTGGTAAAGAAACCCTACCAGTGCTCTGACTGTGGGATCAGCTTCACCGTCCACTCGGCCCTCCTCCTCCATCAGAAGAGCCATGTAGGACCTAGGCCCTACGTCTGCTCCGACTGTGGGAAAGCTTTTCGAGACAACACCACACTCCGTAGGCACTGGCGTATTCATACGGGTGAGAAACCCTACCGCTGCTCTTACTGTGAGAAGAGCTTTCGGGCCAGCTCCACCCTCATCATCCACCAAAGGATGCACACTGGGGAGAAACCTTATAAATGCACCAAATGCACCAAGTGCTTTGTGTCCAGCTCTTCCCTCATGAAGCACCTGTGGACGCATCTCCGCAAGGAGCTGCTGGTGGGTCCCGATCAATGACTTGTTTTGCCCAACCTTTTCAAGGTGCCTTTGGGTGCCCACCTCAGCGATGGATGGATGGATGGGTGGATACCCCTTCCCACAGCTCATCCATCCCAGAAATGCATTTCAGCATAATTTTCACCCTTCCTCCACACACGTTTAATGGCAGGGGGTGTTCTCCGGGCCAGGCATGCAGCAGTGGGTCGTGGCACAGTGCCGGGCTGCTCAGTCCCCAACCCCTGGGCTGGCTGCAGGGATGCTGATGCCCTGACAGCATGGAGCCTGGGGTTGGGACCACTTGGCTTGGCTCATGCATTAGGAACCTGCTGGAGTAGAACATCTAGGTCCTTCCATAAAGGCTAAAAAGCCTCTTTTTGACTTCCCACCTTCAAAAACATTTAAATACTTTAAGAGAAGGCCCACCTTGAAAGCGCAGGATCTCCAACCCCCCAAGGTTTGCTCCATTTGGATCATTGTTTTTGTCAGATACAGCATTTTCCAAACACACAGTTCCTTCCCCAATTTCCCCCTTGTGCTCACTGTCTCTCACCTGACTTTTCTGCTGCCACCTTCAAAATACACCACGATGAATTTGGCTTCGCTGTGACACGTTGTTTGTGGGTACCTGCTTTAAAATGAGGTGCAATAAAGTGGAACTGAGTTTCAGGGAGTGCAGGACCATAATTTGACCGCTCACAGTTGGGAAACCAGAGGCAGAGGTGAGGGACCCCCCCGCCATGTTCCCTCCTCCCCACATCTCCAGGTGGTCCTGGCACTGTCCTGAGCACGTAAGATGCTCTCAGGTGGCAAAAAGATGAGCTGCACTGGAGGCTGGCACTGAGTCTGTTGTGCTTCCCTTCTCCAGGACATCAGGAACACCATGAGTGAGTACGTGCCATCCTGGGCACCCTCACTGTGGGATGCCACGGGTGGGCTCCCGGGGAGGTCCTAAAGGGACCCCAGGGCGGACAGAGGCAGGGTGGTGGGCACTGCGGCTGTGGGGATGGGCAAGGGGGGTTTGGGGAAGGTGGGATCTGGTGCGTGGGGCAACAGCCACCCATCGTGGTGCCCTGGAGTGTTTCACCCCACCGTTGGCAGAGCTCAAAATGGGTTCCCGTAAAATCCTCTGGAGCCAGAAGAACATGGAGGAAGTGAGGAAAACTGTGGGGCAGAGGCAAGAGATGGATCTGGGCTGGATCTTTCCCCTGGATGTCAGTGGGAAGAGTGTGGCTGGGTCCAACATTCCAACAGGATTCAGCATACCAATGCTGGTCTGGTACTGGCTTGCCCAGAAGTGGTCAGAGCTCTCCAGATGTGGCCTCACCCCTCCACACGCTCCAGATATGGCAACACACAACATCCAAGATGTCACCTCAACCCCCAGTCACTCCAGACGTGGCACAACATTGTGCTCTAGATGTATCATGCAATACTCCAGATGTGCTCTCACCTGTATGGTGCTCCAGATGTGCTTCCACTCATCTGGACCAGGCAAGGGTTGCAACTGCACAACCCTTGCTGGGGATGTCCCCATCAAGCCAGTTTCATGTTGTCCCACAGGATTTTGGAGGAGTCTGGCACGTGCCACTGGGCATTACATAGCACCATCACACCTTAACTGTGACCACCTTCTCTTCCTTCCAGTGGACGTGACCTTGGACCCAGCCTCTGCTCATCCCAGCCTCCTCCTGTACGAGGACGAGTGGAGAGCTACCTGGATTGCAAAGGTGGAGAAATGACCTTCTGCAATGCCACCGATCAGACCCACCTCTACACCAACAGTGGGGCCTTCGCTGGCATCCTGTGACCCTTCTTCATCCTTGGCTTGTCCCAGGGAGGGAGCGATGCTGAGCCCGCCCCTGGTCTGCCTGGCCACGGAGTGGGGATGCAGGCAGCCAGCTGCCTGTCCCCATGTCCAAATCCAAATCCAAATCCAAGTCCATCGTTGGGGGAGTTTGGGGGTTAGAGCAGTTGTATATCCCCAAAAAGGATGACAGCTGGACCGCTGCCGAAAATAATGGCTTTTTCCCCTGAGAGTGTCAATGGAATTTTAATTCACCTGTATTTGGGGGGAAAAAAACCAACCCATGGGTGTGTGGTATAAATTTCTATAAACATCCACTATCCTTTCTTTGGAAATTCCACGCGTTTTTATTGATTAAAAAAAAAAAAAAAAAAAAAAAAAGGCTGCCAGGGTTTGTGTAAGTTACAGCAGTGAAGCTGGGCAGAAAACTGGGGGGAAAAGACCAAAACCAGGAGGTTCTGGGCATCTGGGAACCGTCCCCAAGCTCCCTTGTTTGTGTCACCTACCCAGAGCTCTGTTCTTTGGCTTCCAAAGGGACGAGGAGCTGAGTGGGACCCCCAGGGTGGCAGGAGAGGGCTGAGACCCCATTTCCCAACCCCTTTTAAAACACCCCATTATGAATTTTGCAGACTTCCCAATTTCTTTTCATATTATTTTCCATAACGAACCCAAGGATAGTGTGACCCCCAGGGTGGCAGGACAGGGCTGAGACCCCATTCCCATCTCACAACCCCCTTTAAAACACCCATTAAGAGTTTTGTGGGTCCCCAATTTATTTTGTTCTTGTTTCATGTAATGAGGTTGGCTTTTTCCAGCAGGGTAGTGTGGCCGAGCGGTCTAAGGCGCTGGATTAAGGCTCCAGTCTCTTCGGGGGCGTGGGTTCGAATCCCACCGCTGCCAGGTGCCTTTTGGGCCCTGCAGGGAGCACAGCAGGAGTGTGGCGTGCTGCCACATCTGCAGGAGCCTGTGTGGGGAGGGGGGAGACCACATCTGGAGGAGCACTGTGTGCTAGTTTTGGGCTTCCCCAGTACCAGACAGGCATCGGTGTGCTGGGCCTTCCCCTCCACGTTCGTTGTTCGTTCTTCTGGCTCCAGAGGATTTTACGGGAACCCATTTTGAGCTCTGCCAACGGTGGGGTGAAACACTCCAGGGCACCACGATGGGTGGCTGTTGCCCCACGCACCAGATCCCACCTTCCCCAAACCCCCCTTGCCCATCCCCACAGCCGCAGTGCCCACCACCCTGCCTCTGTCCGCCCTGGGGTCCCTTTAGGACCTCCCCGGGAGCCCACCCGTGGCATCCCACAGTGAGGGTGCCCAGGATGGCACGTACTCACTCATGGTGTTCCTGATGTCCTGGAGAAGGGAAGCACAACAGACTCAGTGCCTGGTCCCACATGGTGGGACCCACAGCAGTGCAGGAGACATCCCAGAGCCCATCCCCACCATCCCACAAGCCCAACGTGCCCTTGATGCAGGGATCCATGGGAATTCGGACCCATCACAGCCCTCTCCGCATGCAGGAACACCCCAAGGCCACCCCACCTGCAGGCACACCCCATCCAGCTCCACCATCAGGGGGCTCCAAGCCCTCCAGTCGCAGCTCCACCAGGTTCTCCAGCTTCTGGCTGGGGTGCAGGTGGCTCCCCAGGACGATGTCCCCATGCATGTACCCTTTGTGCACGCTCAGCCTCCAGTACAGCTCATCTTTTTGCCAGCTGAGAGCATCTTATGTGCTCAGGACAGTGCCAGGACCACCTGGAGATGTGGGGAGGAGGGAACATGGGGGTCCCCCACAACAGGAGCAGCCATAAAGGCAACATGGTTATAATGGCGAAAAATACTGGTAGGAGATGTCTGCTGGTTCGGGAGTCCCGAGCATCCTTGATAAGCACAGGCAGGAGCCTGGGTCATCCTAAATAAGTGCAAAGCAAAGAAAGTGCTATAAAAAACTGGCCTCTGGAGAGAGCAGAAGCCAACAGCAGCCATGTCCTGCACACACTTACGTATTTAGACATAAAATGGGCGCAGCGATGCTTTTGGTCCTGCCTCTCCTCGATGGCATGCCTCTGGGAGAGGAGTTAAAGAAATCCACTCATTTCCAGCCCAATCGGTGGACTGCACGCTGGGAATCGAGCAAGCTACCGCCGCACCTTGATCCAAGCCTCAAGATGTTTGGGACAGGGAGCCTCATCACTTCCAGAAAACCAAGGGTCCCGGAGAAAGTCCAAACAGATTATTTGTGAACAAAAGCCCTGTTGCACGGCGCACACCCCCACGCTGCAGCAAGGAAGCGGAAGAGCCTTTATGGTGTTTCCACCCCCTTACCCCCCCAATTTTTTTTTTTTTTTTTTTTTTTTGTGCAGGGTTGCATCTTGACGGTCCTCATCTCCTCTCCCATCTGCCACCAAGGGATGGAGAGCAGCCAGGGATGAAGGGAGCTGGTAAATAAACACAGGCATTTCCCAAACAGCCTCAGCACAGCCGGAACTGTCTCCCCTCCCCCGCACCTCCCCCTTGGCTTTTTCCTGTGCCTCTGCACAGCAACCCGGCCAGCAACGCAGAGCGGCTGCGGCTGCTGCTGGCAGAGCTGAGCTGAGCATCTTGGGGACCCTGGCGGGACAGGACCACATCACCCAGCCCCAGGGGTCAGACGACCCACAGCATCGCTCACCCCAAGGGGAGGATAAAGAGTGGCCCAGGGGGGCTGTGCTGTGTGATTTCGGGTGTGGGGGAGACGGCATCGCAATCAAAGGGCTCGTGGAAAACAATCCCCCAACCCTAGGGAAGAGCGGGTGTCCCACCCGTGATTTGGCTGCAGCGCTCCTGGGGAAGGGAGCACTGACAGCAGTGTGTCTGCCCCCAAAATAGGGCTTTCTGGCCCCAAATCGGCCTCTGGATGGAAGAAGGGGGAGAGACGGTGGCACCTGGTCCCATGGTGAGAGAAGAGCTGGGCAGCCCTGGGCACATCCATGCAGGTGAGAAATTGGGGTGGGGGAGAGGAGCCACTAGGTATTCCCCTCATTTCACTCCACCAATGGGTGAGGGTCATATCGGTGGGGTGCTTCGTTGAAAATCATCCCTCTGCAGTCATCCTCCAGCCCACAACTCCTCAGTGGTCCCTGGAAATGGCCGCCAATGTATTTGGGCACCGTTCCATCCTGGGGCAAAACATAACTCAGTCTCCATCTAACCCAGCAGGAGACAGGATGCAGGCGGAGGGTGAAGGGCACCGTGCAGACCAGGGATGTCCTGGTGGAGCTGAAGAGGGTGAAACAGTGGTAAAATCTAAAGGGAATAACCATGGAAGAGCTTGTGAGAGCAACCAGGGGATGGAGGGATGCCCAGGGATGGAGTGGAAGGATGAATTCACCTGTGGCGAGGGGGATCGGCAGCTCTTTGCAGAAGAAAGTCTCTATGAATGTTCCCACTGCAAGAAATGCTTCCAGGACAGGTCAGAGCTCATTTGCCATCAGAGGTTGCACAGAGGAGGAAAGACTTTTAAATGCCAAGAGTGCAGAAAGGAGTTTGGGGAGAGCTCAGACCTTAGTTCCCATCAGAAAAGTCACATGGTGGAAAAGCCCTACCAGTGCTCAACATGTGAGAAGTTCTTCAAGGACAGGTCAACTCTCATCAGACATGAGAGAGTGCACACGGGAGAGAAGCCCTACAAGTGTCTAGAGTGCGGGAAGAGGTTCACCCGCAGCTCGGACATCATTGTCCATCAGCGAATTCACACGGGAGAGAAACCCTTTGAGTGCTCTGAGTGCGGGAAGAGGTTCAGCCAACGGTCCAACCTCTTCACCCATCAGATTGTACACACTGGGGAGAAACCCTTCACCTGCCATGAGTGCGGGAAAACCTTCGCCCGGAGATCAGAGCTCACCATCCACCAGCGAACGCACACCGAGGAGAAGCCTTACCAGTGCTCCCAGTGTGAAAAATCCTTCCGGGGGAGGTATGGGCTCTTCAGGCATGAGCGGTTGCACACGGGAGAGAAACCCTATGAGTGCTCTGAGTGCGGGAAGAGCTTTGGCCAGAGCGGGGACCTTATCACCCACCAACGTTTCCACACGGGAGAGAAGCCCTACCACTGCTTGGAGTGTGGGAAGTTCTTCTGCAATAAATCCAGCCTCGTTAAACACCAGAAATGGCATTTGGGGGAGAAGCCCTACAAGTGCCATGAGTGTGGGAAGAGCTTTGGGCAGAGCTCAGACCTCATCGCTCACCAGCGGACCCACACGGGCGAGAAGCCCTACCCCTGTGCTGAGTGCGGGAAGAGGTTCACCAGGAAATCCAGCCTCATCGTCCATCAGCGGGGACACAGAGGACAGAGAACTGGAGAACGCTCAAAATGTGGGAAGAGCTCAGAGGAAGACTCTAGCACTGATGCTCCTGGGAATGTGGGCATGGGGGACAGCTCGTCCCCGTGCTCTGAGTGTACAAAGCCCCTCGAGGAGGCATCAGGCCTCCTTGATCAGCAGAGGTGATGCAGAGGAGAAAAAACCCTCCCAAGTGCCTGGAAGAGGAGAAATGGCTTGGCTTATCTTGGCTTGGCCTGGCACCAAGCTCACGCAAAAGGAGAAGAAATGAGAGGAGCATGGGACATCCTCCTATGTGAGATTTAACCTTTTTTTTTTTTTTTTTTTTGCGTGTCAGAGACTACTCAGGGGAAGAAAAAAAAATGAGTTAAACAGTACAGCATGGGTTCATCAGTGATGGAAAAAGGCCAGTTCCTCCTAATTCCTCACATTATGATGTAGATCATTCAATAGCCTTCACTTAGATCCTCCAGCAGCTTCATCCAAACTGTTTGCTCCATGGTGAGAGCCCTTCTATCATCCTATTCCTTCTTTTTTTTCCCCAACATCTTGCCGTTGCATTTTTTTAAGGTTAGCTGAGACATGGTCCCTGCTCCTGTCCAAGTGTCTGTCGCACATCCAGCCTTGATGCATTAAACCTCGACTTCAAAAAAAAGGGTTGATTGTTCCTAAGGAGATTTTTATTTTCATACTTGACATTTGCGCATATGATAAAAATATAAGGAAAGTTTATATTGCTAGATGAATAAGCATTTTTCCTTTGGAAGGTGTAGATGTTTTTAATGGTGGCGAAAATCAAAACAACTGTCATTGTTGGGGACAGGAGAGGGCATCCTCTCCGCCCAATCCAAGGGATAAGAGTGAGATTTCAGTGAAAGGAGCATGAACTGAAAGGATCAGTGGCCCCAGAGGAAACCATTGGAGGCAATTTATATCAAATATTCAATAAATAACCCATTTCCTGCCTTTGCTGGCACGCTCTGGCTCATCATTGTGGCTTGCAGGAGGATGGTCATCTGTGCTGGTGCCATGGGTGGGATAAATGTGCCACCATGAGATACACCAGTGAGAGCTCTGTGTTGGGGCTGGTGGGTTTTACTGGGAGGACATGGCAGTCTGGGGATGCAGGTCTCCACCCTCCCCATCTCAGGCACCCTCTGTGCCTGTCTTTCATCACCATGGGGCCAAACTGGTCCCAGTACTGGTGTTACGGCTGGAGTGTGGAACCAGCTTCAGCTTCTGGCGGTGTCAAGCTGCTCTGCGGCACGGCCCAGAGGTCACAGTGATGGTACCGGTCCAAAAACTTTCATGCCTGTGCCCAAAATTAGGGGTGGACCCTCACCTACATATCCAGACCTACAGTGCAGGTTGGTTTTTCCCTGGACTTTGGTGGGCATCCAACATCTCCGATCCTGCTGGTATTGAAGGGTCATGTGGTGGGGAAGAAGCCGGGAGGGCAGCCCATGGGGTGGGGGAACATCTAGGGTTGAGCTGGACCCTAGTGCTGCTCCAGCAGAACCAGGCTGGTGGCCCCACAGTGGGCTTGGAGGCTTTTGGAGTAGGGGGTGTCCAAGGGATGCACCGATGTCCTAGTGCTGTCCCCACCCAGCAGCAGGTCACGGCAAGAGGATAGGGTGGACCCCCTCCTGCCCTGTAGATGCTCCATGATGGTAAGAGGGTCACCATGGAGGGACAGTGAGGTACTGCTAAGGCCACATGCAGTCCCTGAGCCACATGGCAGCAGGTGAAGGGTGGTCCCAGGTGGGGTGGGGTTCACCAACCCCTTCAAAAACCACCCCACAGTGACCACAGAGGTCCACACCTGGGTTGCAACGAGCTGGGATGGGAGCTGGGATGGGGACTCAGGTGTCTGGGCGGGGGGCACCCAGATGTCTGGGTGGACACCCAGGGACTGGCAGCGGGGACCTAGGTGTTCAAGGGGGGGACACCCAGGGATGCAGAGGGGGGTAGCCAGGCAGCTGGGGGTGCAGCAGACAGGAAGGTGCGGGAGCATCGCGGGGCGGTTGCAGGCCCAGGCGGAGAAGGACCGAGGTGGAGTGGGAGCTGCCCGGGCATTGCTGTCCGCTCTGGTACTGGGGAGGCGCGGAGGGGGCTGTCTCCAGCACCGCTCCTAGGGCGCTTAGCACCAGTTGTCCTGCTCACCCCGGCCTGGGATAGAGCTGGGAAAAGTTCCCCTTGCAAAAAAGATGAAACCTTCTCCAGGGTGTTTTTTTGTTTTTTTAGGGTTTTTTAAAATTTTTTTGGGGAGGTCCTAGCTTCTTATGGCTGTTTTGCAGCCTGGAGAGAAGACGAAAGCAGGGGGGCATCACTTTTTGCATCCACTCAGGGGAAGAGGCAGGGGGTAGGGGGCGTGCTGCAGAGGCAATGGATCCCTCATCCTTCACCAAGGGAAAATTATGGCAAGGGGGAAAAATGATCGTGTGGGTGGTAAGACCTCCCCAGATTATGGGGAGGGGGTGTCTCTGTCCTTGGAGAGGTTCAACCCTCACCTGGACATCGCTCGGAGTGAAGTGAAGGTGTTGGCTCTGCCTTGAGTGTGGGGAAGTATTTGGGAGGAAAGGGGGAGATAAGGAAATAAAAGGGAATGGGAGGTAGGTCCCACTGCACAAAGAGGAGGAAAGGGAAGTGGAAGATGAAACCAAAGAGCCAAGCTCTTCATAAAATACTTGCAGCACCCCAATGGCTGTGGACCTTCTCTCATGCTAGGTCATGAAAGCCTGGTAAAGGACTTGCAGGTGGTCTTCATCCCTGTGAGCCTGTGTCTGGCACAGCAAAGCCAAGCAGCTGCTGGCTCTTCTGGAAACCAAGGCAGAAACAGTCTGGCCCAAGTGACCGGTTTCCCCAGTCATGGTCAGGCTTTAGCTGGAGCTTCCTGCACCAAGGCTTGTTTTGGCTCCACTAACCAAATCTGAGCAGCTTCCAAGCTCAACCCCAGCTCAGGAACAAGAGAAACCCACCCTACTCCCTCACACACACCCACATCCACACCCCCCAACTCCCCAAAAACCTGTTGGGAAAGTGCGATTTCCCCAAAGCTTGCTTTCCTCCAGGATGCAGAGCTGGAAGGGACAAGGACCAGCCCGGGCCAGTTCCCAGACACTGTGCTTCACCAAGATCTCACTGTTTTCTCTTAGGTTATAAACAGGCAGCTCCTATCCCCTGGTCACCAACATCTTTACGAAGCTCTTTGCATTTAGCCCCTCTTCGCTTTTTAACAGCGGCAACTTCTCCCTGCTGTACAAGAGCAAATGAAAATTTAATATCTAGCTATTTAGCTAGCAGAAAAATACAAGGAAAAGATGATATTCCTTAGGAACAGAGGGCCTTTTTTTATTGAGGTGCATACATAAAAAGGGGAGGGAAGGATGTGCAGGGGAAGATGGATTTCTACAGTATCTTTGGGGTGCTGATGGGTACCCAGCCTGGAAAATGTCGAAGGATTTAAGGAAGGGTGATTTAAAGGCTTTAAAGACAGACGATGGGATGACGGACAGCCTGAAACAGCAGGCAGTTTGACTGGGGCATGATGGGAGTGAGTGGATTGTGTACCTTTGAGCAAAGTCAATAATAACAGGAAATAATTAGCATTAAAAAAAAGTACATTATTTACTCATCAGCCTACTTTAGATCATTTGCGTGGGGTGGCGCTATTTTCTTCCCCACTTTTGCAGTCATTGAAGAATTTTACCTAGGAAAGCACTGATTTTTTCTCATTCATGTACACAACTCTTCCCAAAACTCCTTCCCTGCTTGGAGCACTTGCAAAGCTGTTTCTCCCTGGTGTTATCTCTGGTGTTCGATGGGGTTTGACCCCTCCTCAAAACCCTCTGCACACTGGGGGCACTGGCGAGAGTCCTTTCCCACTGTCATGCCAAAATGTGAGTTGGGCTGGAAGCTTCTCCCGCATTTCTGGCACTTGCAAAGCCCTCTGTGCACCCTCTGATGCACGATGAGGTTGGATCTCCTGCTGAAGCTCTTCCCACAGGCTGGGCACGGGTAGGGCTTCTCCCCGGTGTGAGTCCGCAGATGGGTGATGAGGTCCGAGCTCTGCCCGAAGCTCTTCTTGCACTCGTGGCACTTGTAGGGCTTCTCGCCAGCATGGAGCCGCTGGTGCCGCACGAGGCTGGACCTGTTGCTGAAGAACTTTCGGCACTGGGAGCACTGGTAGGGCTTCTCACCCGTATGGAAGCGCTGGTGTGCAATGAGGTCCCCGCTCTGCCCGAAGCTTTTCCCGCACTCACTGCATTTGTATGGCTTGATCCCCGTGTGCAGCCTCTTGTGCCTGGAGAGGGTTGACCTTCCTCTGAAGAACTTCTCGCACTCAGAGCAGTGGTAGGGCTTCTCCCCGGTGTGGGTCCGCTGGTGGACGATAAGCTCTGAGCTTTGCCCGAATCGCTTCCCGCACTCTTCGCACTTATACGGCTTCTCTCCCGTGTGCATCCTCTGGTGTCGGAAAAGATTTGACCGGTGGCTGAAGCTCTTCCCGCACTCGGGACACTGGAAGGGTTTCTCCCCGGTGTGTGTCCGCTGGTGGACGATGATGTCCGAGCTGCGGGTGAACCTCTTCCCGCACTCGTGGCATTTGTAGGGCTTCTCCCCTGTGTGCACCGTCTCATGCCTGGTGAGGGTGGACCTGTCCTTGAAGCACTTCTTGCACGTGGAGCACTGGTAGAGCTTCTCCTCCACGTGGATCCTCTGATGGAGGCTGAGGTCCGAGCTCTGCCCAAACTCCTCCCCGCACTCATAGCACTTGTAGCGTCGCCCTCCCACGTGCTGCCGCTGATGCTGCAGCAACTTGGATTTTTCCCTGAAGTGTTTCCCACACTCAGGGCACTGGTAGAGTTGTTTTCCTATGTGCACTTTCTCGTGGACAAGAAGTCTCGACTGGTGAAGGAAGCTTTTCCTGCATTGCTGGCATTTAAAAGGTTTTTCTCCTATGTGGACCCTCTTGTGCCTGATAAGCAGCGACCTGTCTGGGAAGCACTTCTGGCACTTGGGGCACTCATACAGCTTTTCTCCTGTGTGAGTCTTCTGGTGGACAATGAGGTTTGAGCTCTGCCTGAAGCACTTCCCACAATCGTGGCATTTATAAGGTTTCTCTCCGGTGTGGATCCGCTGATGCACGATAAGGTTGGAGCTCTGCCCGAAGCTTTTTCCACACTCATTGCACATGTATTTCTTATCCCTGGTTGCAGTTCTGTACTGGGCTTTGGATTCTTTGGGGATTTTTTGGTTTCCTCTGTGAGTGATGAGTTTATCCTCTCCCGGCCTCGTCTTGCTCTCATTTCCTTCCCGTTTTGCAACTCTGTGCCCTCGCTCAGCACTTTCTTGCTTCAGGTTTGGCTCTTCCTTCGTTCTGGCAGCACATCCTGCTGTGGGTTACAAACAAGAGCAATGTCTTTATTTCTCGAAGGGAAACCATGTCATGGCAGGGGATGGTGAAGGGCAGGAGCGGAGCTCTGCCACTTCTGCACCCTCAACCCCAAGAGATTCAGGGAGGGTGAAAGTGGGGGGAGAGGCATGGTGGTGGGGCTTGGGTGGTCCTTCCACCATGGGAATGAGCTCCTCACCTGCAAGGGGGTCTCCCACAGTCTCCCCTTCTTTCCCCGGCTGGGGATTGGGGTCCAGCAGCAAGTTGGCTCCCTCCATCCAAGGCACTTCAGGAAAGGGAACCCCTGCTCCAAGGGCTAGAATCAACAGTCCCCCCAGCCCTGGTATCACTGCAGCAGCAAGCACCCAGCGGGCAGAGGACCCCATGGCCCCTGGCACCAACCCCCAGTGATGCCCTGCTACCTACCCCTGGTGCTGCGCCCACCCACGCCTTCATGGCCCCGGTGCCCCCCAGGCCGCCCCTCCGCATGTCCCCGTGTCCCCCACCCCGGTTCTACTCCTGGCCGCCCCCAGTTGCCCTTCCACGGTCCCAGTGTTGCCCCCCCCAGCCGTCCCCGGTGGCCCCTGGGCCGCCCCTCCGCATCCCCCCGTGCTACCCCCGATACCGCCCCCGGTGCTGCCCCGGCCTCTGCTCCGCGACCTCGTGCT
>JAVJGI010000046.1:251448-265349 GCA_035590275.1 Ibycter americanus | reverse complement strand
GGGGGGAGGGGGCGGGAAACTGGGGAAGGAGGCTCCAGAAGCCACCGACAGTCCCGCGCAGGTTCCGGGGCTTTTTTTTTAAAAAAACATTATATTCCCCCCCTTCTCATTAATATTCTCCGGAAGGGATTTCGTGGCTGAGCAGCAGCGCGGGGGGTGGGGTGGGGGGGTGGGGTTGTGCTTTCGCTGTTTCTTCCCACCCGCTCCTGGAGCAGGGACAGAAGTTACCACCCAAGCAGAGTTGATGCTCACCCAGCTTCTGGTGTCCACGCTGCAGGGGTTCGATGTGATGCAGTGGGTCAGTTGCACGTAGTTGCTCCCACCTAGGTTGCCCATGCAAAGCTTCAGCTGGTCTTCTTCATGGGAGGTGGCTGCTGGAGATGTGCCAGCACCTCACAGGCCCACCGCCGTGGGAGGTGGGACGCCCGTGAGACGAGGAAAGCGTTAGAAGTCATCTTGAAGTTGCTATGAATGGAACCAGAGAATAAATTTAGGCTGGATGGGAATCTGGGGTAGCTGTAGCCCTGCTCTGAGCATCCACAGGGTTCATTGCACTGCAGAGCCCCAAACTGGACCCAGTGCCCAGATGTGGTCTCGCCTGTGCTGTGAAAACCCTTCTATCTTTGAGATGCTCAGCGATGCAAGAGACAACACACACCCGCAGAAAGGCAGGGATCGTTACTGCAGGAAATAACCTTCTTTTGTGCTTTCTGGGAAACTTTTTTGGGGGGGAATCTAGAGGAAAATAACGAACAGCTGCGTGGTGCAGCCTCAAATGTTCCCCGAGGTCTTTGTTCTTGCCCTTGGACGGTGTGTTTGTCCTCCTGCCTGGCCCATAGCAAGTGCCTCCTCCTCTAACCCTCGCAGGGGGGCTTGCAGCATCTGGACATACCAGGACTGCTCCTTCCCTGGGGAGATGCTGGGGTTACGCCTGCTTGGGAGGTGCCCACCATTCATCATCCTGGTTTTCAACCAAAAAAGGTCTTTCCAAGACATTTCTGATACAACGAGATCTACAACAGCCTAAGGAGCACACGCATGAGCCTGCCTGCGTTATTTCCTCCTGCATCACACTTGCATCTCAGACCATGGCGAGGGTGCTGCCTGCCTGAGGCTTCCTGCAGTGAAACAACAGGAGACACATGTTTTTTTCCAGCTCTGCAGCTCCCAAGTCACACGTGGGCTGCAGGTTGTGGTTTCTTGGTTTTTTTCCCTGTCTTTGGTTAGTTCGCCCCAAATCCAGCTCCCTACCAGCATCACTCGGAGGGGTTCAGATGCAAGAGGAGGAGATGCATCAACTGGCCAAACCATTGTAAGGAACGTGATGAGGACCACCAAAAAGAGCTGGTTTTCCACAGGGTCAACAGGCTTATTTCCCGATGAGATCCACACAGGTTGTACAAAACCCACTGCACTTCACGAGCCCAGCTGCTCTACACACGGCAATTAGCGACTCCACGGCAATTAGCGACTCCACTTCCTCGTTGACCTACCCTCTGAGGTATTTAATAGCCCCGCTTGCATGCAGACCAGCTCATTTTTGGCAGAGTTTCACTTCTATTGAATGATCTTCCCAGCTTTCATAGGTGCAAACACACCTACAAAAGGTTCTTCATCGTACATTTAAACGCGTGTGCTCTCTGGTATCCTATACATCTGCATCCCACGCATGACTTCCAATATTTAACAAGGCAGGATCTCATGCTGAATGACCTTCTACACCTGCAGCCAGCCTGTCTCCTGGGTGGGGGCTTGTCTGCGTGTTTCAGGGTGGTCCGGAACAGAATGTGGCAGCCTGTTGGTCCTGAGGGACAAAGCGAGAAAAGGAGAGAAGGAAAGGAGGAGAGAGGAAGGAAGGAGGAAGGAAGGAGGAAGGAAGGAAAGGAGAAAGAAAGGAAAGGAGGCAAAAGGAGGGAGGAAGGAGGGAGAAAGAAAGGAAAGGAGGCAAAAGGAGGGAGGAAGGAGGGAGAAAGGAAAGGAGAAAGGAAAGAGGGAAGAAAGAGGAAGGAAGGAAGGAAGATGTCCATGTGGGTGACCCCGTACAACTCAGAGGTTCGTCACGGTTCCTGGAGGTAGGAGAGGAGCTGGCGGCGTCCCTGCCCGCCCTGCCACAGCCGGGGGCTTTGGGGAGGGACGGGGACACTCCCTCCCTCCCCGTGTCACCCGCGGCGGGGGGGGGCTGTCTCCAGCGCCCCGGCCTCCGGCAGGAGGCGCCATACCGGACCGAAGGGGCGCGCCTTACCTATATAAGGGTCTGGCCACCAGGGGGCGCCCCACCCAAGAGAAGGGGTGCGGGAGCCGGGGGGCTGTACCTATAGCAAGGTCGGAGTACCGGGGGGGCCACAGCCAGACTTGGGGAGGGGGACGAGGGCGAGCCCATCCCTACCCCGAGGGCTGTCGGGGAGCCGGTACCCAACCCCGGGGAGGGGGAGGCACGTCCCGTACCCAGCCCAGAGCATCCTCCGCCTGTTACCCGGGTTTCGTTTTCCGCTCGCTTTGCGCAGCACCAGCTCCTTCCTGCGCGTCCCCCTGGGCTCGGCCACTGCCGGCCCCCGCAGCATCCCAGCAGCCAGTTAGGAAGGGAACGATAGAAATAAAATTAAAAGATAAAAATAAAATCGGTGTTGGTCAGAAAGGGATTGCGTGGTGTGGAGGGATGCTCAGGGAGCAGGGGCATCCCAGGGGACGCAGGGTGCTGGCAAAGTTTAGGGCTCTCCAGAATGAAGACAGAGGTGTGCCAGGGTTCTGAGTGCCCCCAGGCTCCTGCTCCCACCCTGCTGCAAAACCCCTGTTGCAGGCAGCAAGGAATCAGGATGAAAAAGGCCCCAGGAACCACAGTGGCCAGACCCCATGTTCGCTTACAAACTGTTATTGAACCCTTCCCACAGTCCCAGGAGCTGCTGGACAAAATTAAAAAAGGAAAGAAAATTGCTTTTTTTTTTTTTTTTTTTTTTTTGAGCAAGTTCTGCTGGAAGAGATTCTTTTGCAACATCATAAAAAAGGAAAAAGGTACACAACAAGCAGAAAATCAGCTGGACTGAGTGAGGGCAGGGAAAGCTCATGGGCAGAGACGGAGATGGGAGCCTCTCCCCACCCAGAAGAAAGGGAAGATGCTCTCCCCACCAAATGAGGCTTGTTGGAAGGTAAAGATGGGGGGCTCATGCTCGGCGAGGTAAAATGCCACTTTCCCCCCTCCATAGTCCAGAGTCACCCACACCCTCCCAGTTTTCCCAGTGGCGGGGAAAGTGGTGATGGGGGAGGTGAAGATGCGGTACTGACTCCCACACCGCCCCATAGCCCAGATCCCCTTCTCTGGTTGAAACTCAAGCCAACCCTTCCTGGACACGGAATGTTGGGCCACCCCCAGTGCCCAGGTCCTGCCTCCGGCCACCTCCACCTCCCAGCAGTGTCTCCCCATGGTGAAGCTTTGACAGCCCAGTACGCAGGAGGAGACGTCGAATCGCTGCGGGGTGGTGGGCAGATCCTGCCCTGCATCTGTCCATCTCACCCCCCGCCGGTCCCGGGACAGGACAAGCTGGGCGTTTGCAGTGTCAGGGTCCAGAGTCACAAACGCTGCCAGGGATGGAGAAGAAAGTGGCGTTGGAGGAGGAAATCACCCCCCAAAAAAAGCCCTGCTCTGGGCTGGGACAAGCCCCAGCATCACACGTCTGCCTGTGTCCTGGGCTTGGGAGCAGAGACGTCTCCACATCTTCCTGCTTGGGAAAGCCTTGCCTCAAGCTGAAGAACTGGGCAGAACTCCTTTGTATATTCAGGAACCCCAAAGCAAGCTCAACTCATCATTTCCCAGCCATTTTAAGCACTATTTTGGCTAAAACTGACTTTGCTGGAGCCTTCCCTTGCAGCTGCTTCTCCGAAGAGCCTCACCTTTTCCATCTCCTCCTGGAGATGGTGCTTGCTCTTTCTCCAGTTCAGATGGCAAAATGTCTAGGGGGATACAGAACAAAGGCTGGACATCACGCTCTCTGGCTGGTAATTCTGCTCACTCTTACCCCTGTCATGTTTTTCCTGGGAAAGCAGGAAAAACAGCAGCAAGCAGAGCTGCCCCCTCCCATAACGGGGGCATAACACCCCATCAGCCCAGTCGTGCTCCACAGTACCTTGAAATTTCCCCAGCGTCTCTCTGAGGACAGAGTTTTGTCGAGAAATGACATGGAGCCTCCTCTCCAGGTCCAAGAAGGTCTCAGTCATCCTCCAGGCACTGCCCATCTCCCACCTGGATGCAAACCTCTCCCCTTAGATATGAGACTTGTAATGGTAGGAGGTGCTAGGACCATCCCTCCAACCCCTGCCCCCAGGCAATTTGGGGATGGTGGATGAGCTGGCTGTCCCCAAAATGCCCCTCTGTCCCAGGCTTGGAGATGCCAACCCACTCTGTACAGGAGGACACTTGGGTCCCCGTTGCCTTGATGGCCAAGAGGACCTCCAGTCTTAGGGTGCTTCCTCTTGTGGCATCCCCACACTGGGGTTTGAGGCACCTTCTTGTCTCCATACCTCTCCAAGCCTCACTTCAAGCCCTGCCTGAACAGCCAAAATTTCCATCTCTGTTCCAGAAACCACAATGATGCTGCCTGTGAGCCTTCCCACTCCCCACCCCCTCACCCACCCCCACCTTGAGACATGGGTGGTGGAAGAGCATGTACCTGTCCACAGTGCTTCGGGCATCCTGGAATAGAAAAAGAGAGAGAAACAGCCTCAGCCTCCTGTCTCAAAACTGGGGGAAGACTCCAGCCAAGGCAACTTGGGACCCTCTTCCATCTTGCCTGGTAGAACATCTGACCTGCAGGAATCTGCTCACAGGTTGTTCAAGCTTCTTCTCCATCTCGCAGATCAGGATATCGAGGAGTGCAATCTCCCCAGACACCTTGGTCTCCTCTTCCTCCTGCCTTCTCATCATCTCTCTGTCCAGCTCTCCCAGCCGAGCCAGGAGGACAAGCTCTTGGTCCTTCAGAAACCGGCGCAGCTGCCGAAATTCAGACACAATCTTCTGCCTCTCAACCTCTGTCTGTGTCTGCAGGACATGGAAAGACAACAGCATGGACCACACTGGTCCAACACTTCTATTTTTTTTCAGGGTGATGGCAACAGCTACTTACCAAATAGTCCTGGCATCGCCTCTCTCCACTTATTTTCCATTCCAACATATCTTTCCTTTGTTTCTTGAGCTTCTCCAGGTCACTGTGTATTTGCTCCTGGAAGAAGAAAAATGGTTTGGAAGGGTATCCAGGGGGAAGTGGGGAAGGGATGGGGGATGCTTAGAAATATTCCTCCCCTAATTTGGGGGGAAAAAAAAGTAATATTGCAGCATGGGCATGAGGATAGAGCAGATGCAGGAGAACAGAGCAGTTTGTTTCATTCTCACATGAAATAAATTGGAAAATACCTGTTGACTGATTTGGGGCAAACGGTTTCGTCTCAGAATTAACATTTTCATATTTTTAGCCAAAAGGAGTTACGTGCTGTTTTTATGTAGCTCTCCCCAATTATTTCCATTTATTTATTTTCATGGAGGATAAAAACCCCCAGCTAAGAAAACTTCAAAGCTGGCTTGAAGCCTGCGATCCTGAGAAGCTCAAGAAACCAGAGCATCCCTTCAGGTGGTCAGAAAAAAAATTGAGATAAGGAATAACGCAAGCTCTATCATGGATCTGACCCTGTCCTCCTGGGTAGATTCCTCTACGCAGGCTGTAGTGGGACCTCCATGAGCCCTTGGTCCATCACAGCTGGAGCCAGATGCTTTTGCATCACCCTTGAAGGTGACTGTCCTCTTGCTCCACAAGCAGAGATGGTCCTTCTCCTCCCTGCCTCCTTCCAAACCCAAGAGCTTCAGCTTCTCCACTAAATGCTCCAGATGCTGTTTTGGCTGGAAATTTCCTTTGCTGAGCCGGCTTTGGTGGCTGACTGCCCGGGCATCTCCAAGCCTTCCTTGCTGCAGCTGGGATCGGGCCGTGCTGCCACCGCAGCTGGTGGGGTCACAGCCCAGGTGGCCAGCATCCAGCCAGTGCTGTAGGATGGTGTGGTGAGTGCTTTCTTCTCCCCCTTCCCTTGCTCTAGATGAACCAGAGGCCATGGCAGCAGCTTCTCCAGCTTCTCTGCTTCCTCTTCCCCTTGCTGCCTGCAGCAGAGTGAAGATATAAAAGGTCTCAGCATGGGCGGAGGAAGGAGGAGCATTGGAGGAGACCTCTAATCTCTTTTAGATGTTAATTTTAGGAAGGGATGAGTTGCCCTCTAGCCAGCCTTGGACTTAAAAACCCATCTCTTAGGTATCAAGGTTTGTCTCGCCTACGTTCAAGTCTACACTATGGGCGCTATCATCTCAGGTTGGTGTCTCCACTCCTGGGATGGCCAAAGGAGAAGGAGCCAACCTTCTCACCTGCCAGGAACCAACATTTCACCCCCAAAGCTCAGGCTGTAACCTGCTCCCTTACTGGTACATGACCTAATGTCCTCCCACATCTGCTTCCCACCCTTCAAAGCATGGACCAAACCTTAAGGGCCAACGCAGAAACCCTCCAATGGTGCAGATGTGCTCAGAATCTGTGCTGGAAGGCAGTTGTTGTGTCTTCTTGCTGCTTTCCTTTTATTGGGAACCAATTTTAATTAATTGACGCAGGAGATACAGAACCTGAAAACATTCCTGAAGCAGGCTCGGCAACATGACTGCCCCGTGACAACTCGCGCTTCAAGGACACACCACAGCAACCCCAAATTTAACAGCCCTTCATCTTTATGCTTGGAAAAACATCTCAGCAGTGCCAGGATGTCCCCCGACTGTCCCCAAAGAGACACTTACCCGTTAGGCAGCAGCACAGGGTCTCTGTAGGCTTTTTTTAAGAGTGGGGTGATTCAGTCCACAGGGCTCCTTCTCCAGCCACCCCGGGGCTGTTTGAATTCTGAGTTGGATCACATGGAAGATAGAGAGAAAATACCAGCCCTATTTAAGGAAACATGCAGAGGAATGTGCTGCCTGGTGTCTCCCTGCCAGGGACAGGCTCATTTACATCCTGCTGCAGATTAGTGTCCCCAACTGGGATTTTTCAATCCAAGATAAAGCTTGGATTGAAAATACTTCCTCATTTTCAGCTATAGGATAAAGTATTTTTTGGCTGTTGGGCAAGATGGGGCATCTGCCACCATGCAACACAGGGACCATCCCAGCACAGATACCTCCCACGGGTTCACGACCTGCCTTGGCCATCACCAGGGCAAAAAATAAGCACAGTGGTCATCCAACTGCTTTAAATAAAGAGCAGGGCAGCTTTTTCATCTTGTGTCCAGCCTCTTTCATGGGTTAGAAGCAGCACAGGAACAACTTCCTGATCACTATTTTTAATTATAGCAAAAACAGCTTTATAAACTTGTGCTTCAAAGTCGCTGGTGGCGATTTCCAACATGGAGGAAGGGCAGTTTCTCCTCTGTGGTGCTTCCCACCTTGATAGGTACTTAAAAAAGAGGATTAAAAAAAAAAAGAATATATTATTATATATTTCTCCCTGCAATTTCTGTCTGCTGACAGAAGGAATGGTATTTTGAACTGCTACAGCAAGTGTGCTTTCTTAGCTGATATAATCTTGAGGCCCTTGGACATGAATGATCTGCCCCTTTCCTCCCTCTGTCCCCTGCTTGGGTCTTCTCCTGCCTACCCTGCACCAGTGCCACCACAAATATGGGTTGCAAGGGCAGTAATGAAGGTTTCTGGTCCAACAAACTGCAGGAAGAAAAACCTAAAACCACAGGGCTGAGACCCTGAGATGCTCTGGCCATTGCTCATGGGTGGGAGATGACAGCATCCCTCCCCAGTGGGATCACACACTGGGATCCACCTCAACTGTCCCTCATTTTTAGGAGGGTAAGTGGGGCAAGATGCTGCAAGGAGAGATCTGAAAGGGCCAGGATGGCCCCATGTTGAATGACCTAGCTGGAAAAAGAAATCAAATACTCTGGAGAGTCTCAAGTGGTTTATTGTCAGCTGGGAACTACCAGCTGTCCATCCTATGGTGGGGCAAAAGACAAGATTTAAGGCTTTACAGGTGGCTAAGAGCGAGCAGGGATGAAAGAGGAATTCACCAATGCTACTAAAGTGCAGTGAGATGTTGTGAAAGGTGAAGACCATGGTGTCCATCCCCTCGAGCAGCTTCAAGTGATGTCCCTAATCACCCACCTTCCAGCATGGATGGCCCCATGCTGATCTCAAGCACTGGCTTGACCCCCTCCATGAATCTATTTATCGCTCCCAGTACCCTCACTGGAAGCTTTATGGCAACATAATGCAGAGCTCCATGCTGGTGTAAATCTCTTCAAACCTTTAATCCATATGGTCTGGATGTTTGTCACCTCATTTTTCACCCAAGGGCATCATGCCAGCTTGGTCTTGAATCCAGGCTTATCTCTTCTCCCAAAGGCTGAGCAAAACTCATCGACTCTGGCTAACCCAGCTGGAAAAAGATCATCTGCCCAGGCCAGATTTGAGTCAAATTTAGTCCTGCCAAAGGAGCTGGCTGCATGCAGCTCCAGTACAAAGGATTATGGCACCAACACTTTGACCAGCAGCGCGGTGGCTGGAGTATCTTCACCTGTGGAGCTGTTGGTGCGTTGACCACATGCTTGGGAGCTCTGTGGACAGTCACGGAGGGTTTGCCACATCCTTTCTCTGGCCAAGGGAAAAGGGACTGAATATGTATGTAGGTTGGGCAAAGGGGAGTTTTTTAATCTCTTCCAAGTGTAGAGTCCTCCAACAGCTGGTGATGAGAGACAGGCACACAGAAAGCACGATTTGGCTGTCCTGTTTTGATGTCTGTGTCTGGATGAGTTGCCCACGAAAAATGCTTCTTTCCCTCTGCCTGCTATAAAAGTGGTGTAAATGGTTGAAATCTACACATCAACCACCATCTGATGAGAAGGAAATGCTGGTGGGAGCCTGCACTCCCACTCAGGTGATGCAGACAGCATGAACAGTGACATACCCTGGTGCCCACCTCTTTCCATCAGCTGAAGGAGGAACCTACATCTCTCTGCAGGTCATTTGATGTTCCTCTACACTGGAACTGCAACGATGAGACGCTGGGCCAAGGGCTGAGGCTGGGCAGACCTTCTGCCACCTTATGTTGAGGACAAGCAGGATGGGCTGCCTTTCCTTTGCATGATGACAGCTGGAGCACTCGATCGGGAATGGGTGCGAACGAGGTTTGGTGCTGCTCTTCCCGAGAGTGAGAGCGTTTCTATCCTGGTCTCTATCCTGCTGCAGTTAACCACCTAGCTGTTAGTGTCTGGATGGAGTAATGTGCTTCCACTGCTCCTCCTGCCCCTCAAGCCACCTGCTGACCACCAGTGCTGAGCTCTCCGTGCAAGCGGGAATGCGAGGGTCATCGGACCAGAGACAGTGAGCCCAGCTCCACCCAGAACCACGGCCGGATCCGCTCCCCAGCAAAGGAAGCTGAAGGAAAGGTGAAGATCGGTATTTTGTTCTCCACATCAAAAAATGCCACCTCTCCCCATTCGTAGTCAAGTGAGATCCGGATCTTTCTGGGGACTCGTGGCAGGTTAAGGAGGGTTGGAGGAGAGGTGAGGGCACGGTTCTTAAATCCCCATTGCTGCACTGCCCAGATCCCTTCCTCAGGATTAAAGTTGATGGGTCCCTTCCTCCGCAGAGACTCTTTGCTAACGCCAACGGCGCAGTACTGTCCCTCAGCTAGATCCACCACCCAGTAGTGTCTTCCAGAGGTGAAGGCTTCGCAACCCAGCACGCAGGGATCAGCGTCAAACCGCTCAGGGCTGTCGGGAGACTCCTGCAGCACGTATTCCCATCTCACGCTCTTCTGGTCCTTGGAGAGGATGAGGCGGGGGTGGGCTGTCTCTGGGTCCAGTGTCACATTTGCTGTGGAAGAAGAAAAAGAGGGTGAGAATGAGAATTAAACTTATTTAACACACCTTTTGCCTGGGGAGCGGTGTAGTCTTGGAAATCTCATAAGGATGTTTTGCCTTTCTGTAGTTCAAGGTTCAATAACCTGGTACGCAGCTTTCGCTACGCATAGACACGACACCATTAGGCAAACTAGAGTCCAAAATTACTTACCCATTTTTTTCTTCATTTTTCTCTAAATTACTTACCCATTTTTTCTTCCTCTTTCCCTAAAAATGCACAATCAAAAAAAAAAAAAAATTAATGATGATGTAAACTTAAATCCAAAAGCCAAAGGGGTACTTGCAGAAGGGAGAAAAATACACTTACTGTGTTCTTTGATGCATTTTCCTTAAACAAAAAATTAAAAATTAAAAAGCCATTTTAATGAGGTTTTTTTTATTCCAAAGATGCCTCTAGTTCATGCTCATTTTTTAATTTCCTTTCTTCCCCAAAAAAAGTGTTTTGGTTTTATTTTCTAGCATGAAATTCAACTGTTGCAAAATAACACCCCATTGAGACTTTTGTCTGTAACTTGACCTGATAAAATGGTAACCTAATAAACAAATGATGAGATAGATAACTTAATCATTCAGATTAAGCCTAGGAAAAAAACACAGATGCTTAAAACTAACAGGGAGGTCACCACACAGAAAAAAAAGCTTTAACAGGTCATACCAGGAATTTCTGCTACAATTAGAGGTCATCACTTGTATACTTTGCATGGGGAGGAAGGTGCATGGGTGCTCTGGGAAGTCATGACCAATATTTTCACCTTTTGTGGGTGATCTCTGTGATGCTGAAGTCCACGGGGGTTAAAGAGACAAAAATCTCACAGCCCACCTATTCCAAAACACCCCTAAAACCTTGCAGATGCTTTACTGCTCCAGAAGGTGAGGAAAAGGACACTCACGCATTTTTGCTTTGTACTCCTCTGAAAAGAGAAATGATAGAAATGATAGAAATCTTCCTTTTTGTGTTACAACTTGCTAAGACTTTCTTGGCTCCCAAAGCAAAAAATACGTATTTCTGGGCCTAGTGATTATTATTGTTCACACTGATTATTATAATTATATTAATAATTAAAAATAATTTTTAAAATAATTATATATACACATATATAACAATATATTAAAATATAACATAGAATTAGTATATACAATTGCTACATATAATGTACAATACATATACTTTACTATATATTTGTGTGCATACATATATATAAAAAAAATTATAATGCACGCATCTTTTATACTTCATCCTCATTAGCCCAGGTTTCCATAAAATTCCCGAAAGTAGCTCAGAAAAAGGCTTAAGAAATAAATAAACAAATACATACATCTAGGAGACAAACATAAGACTTGCATATCTTCCTTTCTTGCAATCAAAGTGACTTACCAAGCTCTGCAGTGAGTTCATCTGAAAAGAGAGGAAAAAAAAGAAAGGATTTCGATCACAGCTCACGCCAAGGTGGATCTTACGGATATTACAAACAGACAAAGTTCATGTCTCCAGAAGAAGTTTGATACTCACCAATTTTTCTATTGCGTTTTTCTAAATCAAGGAAAAGAAGAAAAAAAGAAAATCAAAGTTGCTATAATCTATTTTTTCCCTTCATATAAAAAATAAAACCAAAACACAGACCATAAACTGTGTATATTTGTTTTGTTGGAAGGTAAAGAAAAAACACTTACCAACTTCTGCAGACAGTTCATCTTAAGAGGGAGAAAAAAACAACCACCAAATCCAACTGATTTTCATTATTATAATTAAAATAAAAGTCATGATTCCATGCACCACGTTCCACGGGATTCAGGAAGGAGGTGGACACATACCAATTTTGGTATCACGTTCTCCTAAGAAAAGAAAAATAAAAAGGAAAGTGGGAAAAAAAAGTTATTCCTAAGCACTCCCCCTTCTCTGTGTGTGTTCATCATCTAGAGATAAATCTGATATTTTTCCATTCCATATAGAGAACTATAATTGTAATATCCATTTTGCCTCAGATTTTGTATAGATTAACCCATCCCCTAATTGACTTTCCTAGTTTTACAGCAAAGATCACAACCAAACCTCAAACTAAATAGAAACAAGATACAAATTTGATTTTTTTTAAAAGGACTTACCCAGCTCTGTAGTGAGTTCATCTAGAAAGAGCGAAAGGAAAACTGGCTTTAATTATGAATATTTTTTTCCCCTTATAGAGACACACTTAAGAGTTCACTGGGGGATTCTACATTTCTCCTCAAGAACACATGTACAGATTTTTAATTTTAATTGCTCTCAGTGGAGTTAAGCACCACCGATTTGAAGAGAGCCCTTGGCAACAGAAACCCAAACCAAAACAACTCCTTATTATCCAAAATGTAATACAGAAGGGCATCTGGGCTGCCCAGGGAGAATGGAGAGAAGCAAACAAGTAGCATTCAAGGATGTGAAGTTTTTGAACAGTCCTTTTCTCTCATATTAAAGGAGAAGATCTCTATTTCTGAGCAATATTTGCACCTCCACATGCTTTCCCATCCTATGAAAGTCAGAAGGCTCAGAGAGAAAAAATGCTTACCAATCTGTGCAGTCCGTTCCGCTGAAAAAGGAAAAAAATAAAAAAAGGAAAAAATCTTTAAATTTAAATATCTCAAAAGTATCCTCCATAGGTTTTTGTCATTTTGCATCACCTACAGATTGCAACTTGACAATTTCCCACTAAGCTGTACTGTTGGTTATTACTATTTTTTTTTTTTTTTTCCACTTTGCCCATGATTTTTTTCCCACTAAACTGAGACAAAGAAAACACAAACCTTAAAAAAATGTAAAAGAGTAAGAAGTGAGGGAAATAAATGGGGGGTGGGGGTGGGGGGGTGGGGAAGGAAAGAAGTTACTTACCAAGCTCTTCAGTGATTTCCTCTTAAATAAAGGAAATAAATGAAATAATTAGGATTTCTTTGCTCAATTGGTACCTCAGGAGGGCTGAAAAAATACGAGATCTCAACAGAAATCTCATGAACTCTCCCAGTATTCAAAGAACTGTAGGGAAATTTGGTATTTACAGGTGGAAAAGCCACTCCCTCAGCTCTTGCGGGGATTGGGATAACACAGCCAGCGTTCCTCCACCCCGAGGAGAGCACCAGAGCACCCAAAATATGCCCCAAAGGACCTGGGAAATAAGAACAAAACCCACCTATGTTTTTGTCACGTTCCCCTAAAAACAAGGAAGGAAAAACCAAGATTAAAATAATTTAAAAGTATCTGCTGATGTTGTATCAGAGACAGGACTTTTCCCAAACGGCTTTTTTTATTAATTGTCTATTATATGAAATTCCATTGTCTGTGGGCACTCATTACCCTCTATCTAAACCTTTATTTTCTTGTTATGTTAAAGTTAATATCTGGGCAACAAAAAACTTCAGAAAGCTTTAGAAAAGCTTTTGTTAAAGGTTAAAAAACAAAACAAAAAAAAACAACCAAAACCCCCACATACCAAGTCCTTCAGTGACTTCATCTTAAGGGAGAGAAAAACATAGATTTCCATTAGGATCTGTTTATTCCCCACATATTTTCTCCATCTCTACTATTATCTATCTCCTTCACTATTAGAAGACCCAAATTTCCTCCACTTTTGCAGTTAAATTGTGGAGAAATGTAAAAAACTGCTTCTGATGATGAAGTAAAATTCAGTTTCTTTTTTAAATTTTCAGTAGCAAATTTTGCTGACGTTTGCCTCATTCATTTGTTTTGACAACAGACTACCAAGCTTCTGACCAAACTCAACAAAATTCAACAGAAAAATTGAAAAGAAATGTTGGGTATTTGGTGTTGGCAAAGGAAGGAAGTGACTTACCAAGTTCTTTGGTGAGTTCATCTTAAAAGAGAAAAATAGTAAATTTTTGTCACAGTGGCACACTGAAGGGGGATTTCTTCAAATCAAAAGGTTTTTCTGCCTTGGCAGGAAGGAAAATGATGCTTACCCCTTTCTGGAGCACTCTCC
>JAVJGI010000046.1:224675-251413 GCA_035590275.1 Ibycter americanus | reverse complement strand
AAAGGGAAAAGAAAAAGAAAGGAGAAAAAAAAAGGAGAAAAAAAAAGGCGGGGGGGGGGGGGGGAAGAGAGGAAAAAAAATTCAGAACTCTTATTAGCCTCTATCCTTTTAGCTGCATCCTTCTTACAGATATTATTTCCATTTGTTACTATAAGTTGCAAACTCATTTCAAATTAATCACACCCCGTTTATTTTTTTATAAAGAGAAAATAATCCAGCCACATCAACCTAACATGCATGTAACAAGATTTATAACCCAAAACCTGATCCGTCCCTTTTTTATCAAATTAAAAGGAAAACAAAGGTTTACCAAGCTCCTCAGAAGATTCATCTGCAAAAGGAATGAGAAGAATGAATTTGGCGTCACCAGCTCTGGACACGCACCTTGCTTCAAGCCTTTTATGTCCTAACACTTAGTAGGCATTTAAAAAAAACACAATAACCATGACTCCTACAGTTTTTGTTTCAGTCCCGTAACTACATTAGATTTTAGTCTCAAAACTTATATATGTATGTGTGTGTGTGTATATATACACACACACACACAGAAAATATACATACACATACATATATACGCACATCCTTTGAAAATATATATACACATACAAACATAATAAAATAAATATTATAAATATTAATATATTTTAAAATACATAATTACAAACTCCCTTGAACTTTCTAAATTTTTTGAGAAGGGAAGGAAACTGTCACTTACCAGCTTCCTGATCCTTGAATTCCTCTAAGAAAAAGAAAAGAGAAAAAGAAAAAGGTGGAACACAGGTTTTCCTTTTGTACCCCAGATTTTTTTGTATTTGGATACAAGCTCATTTCTATTCCATTGCTATTTTTTCTCTGTGCCTTAGTGTTATCTGTTGTTATTTTAGAAGTCACCTGCACTAGTCCTTTATCCGTCTGCTTCTACAGTTATCTCAAAACTATATACAACCAGCCAACCCGAACTCTGGGAAAAAACCAAAACACCCACCAAAATCCCAGATCAGTTTTGCAAAGGTAATAAAAGTGGCTTACCAAGCCTTGCTGTCAATTTTCCTTAAAAAGGAGAAAATAAAATTTGTTTTAATCAGTGCTTTTCCTTCCCAAAGATATGAGAGGGTCTTGATGGGGGGAAGTCAAGGTACTCAGATCCTCTAAGATGGGCAGATACTTTATGCTTAATTTTTTTTTTTTAAACAATTCAATTAATTTACAATATTTTGACTAAAATACTAAGCCAAAACCGCAGCAGCAACATCATCCTGCTTATGACCCCCAGGAGATTGCATTTCTCAGAAAATAAGAATGACACTTACTAATGACAGCATCCTGTTTTCCTAAAAATAAAACAAAAAAAGGAACAGAAGTGAGTAATAAATATAGAAATAAAACGCTGTTTTGCTTCAATATTAGATTTTTACTACATATGAGCTCTGCAGAAGAAAGTCACCCAGTTTAGCAAAAAAAAGCCTAAACCAAAACAAAACAAAACCAAAGTACTGGTTCCGCACACGCAACTACAAGTGTTTCTCTTTTTTTTTTTTAGCATCCAGGACATTTGTGGGGGGAGACTCCAAGGGGAGACTTGTGCGTATCACTCCATGGAAGGGCAAGAAAAAAAATTTTCGAGATAAAAATCTTGCAAGTGAAAAACAAATAGAAACTCTTACAGTGATTTAGGACAGAGAATCAGATCTCCAGGACTTTTTCCTCTAATACCCGATGTACTTCACGGAGTATTTTCTCCAAATGTATGTGTGTGTGTGTGTGTGTATATATATATATACACACACACACACACACATTAGTAATTAAATTGAACATACTTCTTTGGTGAAAGTGAGCACCAGCACAACTCGTTTTAGGGGATCCTGCTTCCCATGGAGGATTCACTTCTCCAAGGTGCACAAATAGACTTACGAACTTCCAAATCCCGGTCCTCTGCAAACAGAAAACAGAAATTATTTCAACATTTTTTTCTGTGGGATTTTGCTAAAGCACCTCTCTTAAATCCCTGACTCCCACCATCTTGTATTTCCTAGCTGTTATTTTTTCTAAATTACATTTTAATAAATTATAGGTGCCTTTGAGCGTAGCAGTATTTCAAAAAAGGGGTGCAACCAAATAACCCAGGGCAGCACCTGTGCTGCCTGCAGGCTGGATTTATTGACAGGGAGGGGAAGGAAATGCACTCACCAAGCAGCTCAGTAAGGCGCCCTTAAAGCAGAGAAAGACGTATTAGTTCCAAGCAGAAATTTTTAACACCAGAATTATATATATTATACAATTGATAATTATACATTTATAATATAAAAGTATTATTGGGATAACCATACATTTATAACAGAAACAATATATTTATAGTATAGAAATAATAATATAAACAACAATACAAATATATTCTATAAAATATAAATACGATTCATATATAATATAGATTAAAAAGGTCTCGGACATAGTGGAGCTGTTCCTCAGCTGAGCCTGAAGCCAATCTGACAGCGGCAGAATTTGGGGTCCCACGTGTAGCCCCAACCCCATCCCATGACACGGTCATGGGAAAATCGTAATTTTTATTTTTTTTCCCCCCCTTTCCATTCATTTTTACTCTTCAGCGAGGAACTGAAACAGCTTGGACCATTCAAGCCCCAAATTCTTGCTTTCTTCACTCTTATATATGGCTTTCTAGGGGAATTTCTGCAGGGAAAATCCTTTTCTATTCTGTATATGGGATTTTAAATCAACAGCTTATTCAGCATTTGGGTTAAGTAAGAGGCTCCCTCAAACTGTGGGGTATGGAAAAATGACACTTACTTATCTCTGCTTCATTTTCCCCTAAAAGAAAAAAAAAAAGGGAATAAATAACAGAATCACTGATTTTGTCTTCACATCATATCCCTGTATTATCAGTGCAACTTCTTTGGGTCTTTATTTTATTTTATTACCATTACCACCTGCTGTTTAAAAGAGCATCTAGCCTTGGTGAAGTTAGTATTTGCAGCAGAAAAATAGGCTCAAGCAACCCCACAAATCCAAATATGATGCAACAAGCATCCAAACGTTTTTTTTTTCCAGGAGGAAAGAAAATGCCGTATCTGGGACAAAAAGCAAGTATTGATTGGCTCTTGGGTTTTTCTGCTCTGCAGATTTGGTTGTTGCTTTCTGCAGTCAGTATTTTATATTTATTCCCTTCCTGCTGGGCAGTTACATCTCATGTTGCCTATGAGCTCATCCATAAAAATAGCAAACATTGAGCCTGGCTGTGTGGCTTGCAAAGCAGGGGGATACTTACTGATTTTCACATCCCGTTCCTCTAAAAATGGTAAAGAAATAAAAATAAATTAGCATGTAGTTGCATTCTACAAGCGTTGAAGTCAAGCTCTGCCAAGGGTTCATTCTGGAGCTGTTTTACTATCTATAGTGTTGCTTGGAAGTTGTATTTTGTGGATTATATTATATATTTAATGTATTGTGGAGTCTATCATGGAATCTATCATATTATAATATATATTATATCTGAGCTTTCGCATACATGCTGCTAACCTTGAACAAAATAGTAATTACCCCCTTAAATACTTCAGATATTCAGAGATAACTGCAAAAAAGTTTCATTTTGAGCAAAGCAGAGAAATTCCTTACCAAGTTTTGCTGCATGCATTCCTTAAAATAAAGAAAAACAAAACAAAACAGGAATTTTGCAACATTTCTCAATGACAGAACAGATGACAAAATTATCAGGGTTAATTCTCAGAATTTAAAAAAGGCACTTACGAAGTTTTCTGTTGCAGTCCCCTGAAAATAAACAGAAATAAATGATTATTACATTGCTCAGTTCCTGTCTGCACGTATCATTTCCACCTCAATTGAGATTAACATGAAAAATGACTTACCGATGTCTGCAGTAAGTTCACCTGAAAAAAAGAAGGGGGGGGAAGTTAGCTTTTTAATTTTCCAGCAAAAAAGGGAATGGATGGTGATTTCTGAGTCAGATTTCCTCCCCAGAAATTCATTCAGAGATTTTCAGGGCAAAGGAACAGAAAACCTACCTATTTTTGTGTGCCGCTCTCCTAAAAATGAGTGGAAAAAAACCCCACAGTTGTGTGTTATTTCTCATGATTTCTGCCTTTCACATCTTTACCTGTCTGCATAATTCGGAATACAAAACAAGCCCATGTAGCCCATCTTATTCTTGTTTCTAATTATTTTGGGGTTTAAAACTTCTCTACTACCTTTAAGATACTGGTTTTCACCAGAGAAACAGGCAGAAATAACTTCTGAGTTTTGCTTTTATAATTGCATTTTAAAAATACAATTTAATGTTTTATTTGCAACTTAATACTTATTAAAAATTTAATAATTAAAAATAACTCATTAAAAAATGCAGAAGAAAGAAAATGGACTCACCAAGCTCCACTGTAAATAATCCTTAAAGCAGAAAATAACATTGGTTCCCGTTAGATTTCCCAAACACCGCAACACAAATCAAACCTTCACCTCTCCAGCCTATCCCAGCTCTTCCCATGGCAGTTTTCCTGCCCATTATATTTTCCTTTTTCCCCTTGAACTTTGGCTTCAGGCTCCCCCAACCCTGGCAAGCCAAGGGATCATTTCTCCCCGCAACCCACATTAGTTTAATTAAGAAATTCTTGCATCCCTTCAACGCTGAAATGCCAACCAAACCATCCTGAGGTGTATGAGGAGGAAATGTCACTTACTAATCGTTGTATCACATTTTGCTAAAAACAATAATAATAGAAAAGATTAGATATCAATCAGTTTTCAGTGCCTCTGGCTACCCTTTCCCCTTTTTCCCCCGTAATACAGGAAAGAAAATTACTTACCAAGTTCTGCAGTGAGTTTCCCTAAAAAGAGAGAAATATAAGTTTATTTTAAAAGAGTTGTTTCTCTCTCCTCCCTGGACGCAATGTAAATAATTCTCCGGTTTAAGCTTACACAGTGTTTTAGAAAATAATACAATGTGTAGTATAATAGTATAAAATAAAATAAAATGTATGTTAGTAGTGAATATAAGGAATTTTATGTATTTTAGTAGTGAATATAAGGAATTTTATTATATAATATAATAGGGGAAACCACCAATTTGGGTAATACATCCATTTAGGAGAGATATAAAGTGTTGAATTCAGAAATGCAGGAAAAATGAGAAAACTGGTGCCCAGGAGGAAAGACACTTTTGGAAACACACCAGCCCACTGAGGAAGATCCACTTTTAGACCAAGATTTTACGTGTCAGAAGCAGAACACTACTTACGAAGCCTTGAGTCGCGGTCCCCTGAATGAAAAAAAAAGAAAAAGAAGAAAAGCCAGCATTTTTTTTGTTGTTTGTTGGGTTTTTTTTTTCTCTTCCCCCAGGACAACAGGTCCTGAAGCCAAAACTCAAAGAGTTTCTGCTGCAAAATTGATTTTGCTCACTTTTCTAATTATATTTTATTAAAAAAAACCCTGCCAAATCTGCACGTTGAGTTCACATTTTTGTAAGGAACAGAAACACCCGACTCAGGTTGGGGAGAAACTGGAGATGTCCAGCTGAGGTTGTCCCCACGGAATGTGGTCTTGCCCTGCCACGAGCCCTGGTGAGCACCAGGAGGTTGGATCAAGGACCTCTAGAGGTTCCTCCAACGTAATCGCATAAAATCATGCAAAGATTTAATTAAAACAAACTTCACAGGAGGTTCTGTACAAAAATCAGACTTACCAACCAGTGCAGTGAGTCTACCTTTTAAAATAAGAGGGAAAAGAAGATAAAAGAGAGGTATTAGTTCAAGTGAAGTGACAAAAATTGACCCTAGAAAAGAGGTTTCTAAGCCCCAAACCCATTGGTTTGGTTTTGAAAACAAAGAAAAAGGACTTACGTGTTTCTGCTGCGAGCTTGGCTGCAAAGAGAAAAAATAATATTTGTGTTTATTTGGGTGGTTTTTCTCTGCAGGAAATGCAGAAGCCCAGGCTGGAGCTTGGGGAAAAACATTTTATTTGGCACTTTCCAAGGGCAGGGCATCAGAGAGGCTCCTCCTCCCCCAAAACAAGGGGGCTTTATCCCAAAAGCACAATGAAGAATGACACTTACTAATTTTTCTATCACGTTCCTCTGGAAAGAAAAGGAGGGGAGAAAAAAAACAACCAGAAAAATTATTATTAAATATTTCCTTCTTTCCTGTGTATGGCTTTACAGCATCCCTAGAGTGCTCAGATCAGAAATGTTGGGTTTTCCCCCCCAATACTGCCTCTATACTGATGATCATACTTTGAAATTACGCTTTGTTGTGAATGTTATTCAATCTAGAAAAAAGCTGTAAGGTTTTCAGCAGGAAACTCCCTCTCTGCTCCCATTTTCAAAGATAAAACAGCAGGTAGTAGGCTCCTCGGCACCCATCCAAAGAGGAATTTTACTTACTGATTTTTGCATCGCATTCGCCTAAAAACCAAGAAATAATCAATAAATACAGAGAAATGCAAAGCAACTCCTCCTGCACCCCATCCTCTCCTGCAGCGCTCTGTCTTCACACCATAAAACACAAACCTGATGAAAATTTTATTCCACCTTCCCTTATAATATTTTAAAAATAAGGTTTGTTAAGGAAGAAATCCCCCTATAAGCCATCCATTCCTAAAAACTCACAAAACCTCAAAATGTTCTATTTTTAATTTTTTTTTTTTATACCCACCACTGTTGCATAATTACGGATAATTTTCATTTTAAGGAAATAAAACTTCTTACCAAGGTCTGATGTAAGCTTGCCTTAAATAAAAAGAAATAAATTAATATTAGCTTTAAATCAACCTTTATTTCTCCATGAACACCACCTGGCTGATAATGTGGCTTGAGCTGCAAACTCTGCAGCTTGGTGCAAACCCAAAACCTCCCACATATTCTAAAAACAATTTAATAACCGGATCTGAAACACACAGGTGCCCTCAGGGCAATCTGGCATCGCCCGAGGCTTTTACTTCTACCAGAAAAGGAAGACGACACTTACTAATTCTTCTGTCACGTTCCTCTAAAAGAAAAAATAAAGAGAAAACATTTATGGTCAACGAGTGCTTGCCAGTTCTCCGTCACGCTTGTGAACCTCACATCATCCTCTGCCTCCAAATTGTGTTTTTACTGGTGATTATAATTTGAAATTAAACTTTTTTTCTTTAATTAATTGACTTTATTTCTAGTCCAGATTGGATGTATGTGTGTTTTGAGGGGGGAATAACCACCTATTCCCCCTAAATCCCACAGTGAAATAAAGACAAACAGGAAGGAAACCACTTACCAAGCTCCCCAGTCAGATTGTCTGAAAGAAAACAAACAAGAAAACAAGAGAAAAATAATTATTGGTTTTCACAAGGACCTCTTGGCACCAGGGATGCACCATACCCGATTTGGTCCTTCCTTGGCTCAGAAAATAAAGCTATTCTGCATCTAACACTTGACACATCTCCCCCATTTGCAACACCTACCATGAAAGACGGGACAACCGGAACTGGAAAAGGAATTTTTGCAAAATTTAAGTATCTTGAGAGGGATTAAATCCTGCATTCTGCACGTGCTGGATCTCAACAGCCCCAAATCCGGCACAGCTCTGTCCTATGTTGCAAGGCTGCACACCAACTATGCTCATACGTGGCTTGGTTCAGAAATTCCCTTTATTCTCTTTACTATTATTCATTGTTATATTTATTTTAAGTTATTTTTATTTATTCATTATTTATTCTCTTCCTAGCCAGAGCAACCTGCAAGCCTCCCTGTTCTCTGTAATTTTGTTGTTTTAAAATATTAGTTCTTGTAAAAAATGAATACATCTCCCTTGTAAAAAACGAATACATCTCCCTTGTAAAAAATGAATACATCTCCTGCTTTTTTAAAAACAGGCAAGAGAAAGGGAAGAAACCCGAGGCAAATCAGCTAAAACACGACCCAAAGCTATACAGAAATACATCTGATGGGAGGTAAATCGTGACTTACCAATTTCTGCTGTAAGTTCACCTTAAAAACAGAGAAATAAACCAGGATGCATGTTACAGGATTGCTTGAATCTGTTCTCTGGCTAACCTTCAGCTTGCCATTTACAGATTTGGCATTAAATAACAACGTAGGGTCAAGGGCAGACCCTAGAGCAGAGCTGATGGGACTGCGGATGTATGTGGCATCCTGGGTATTCATGCAGGGTTTGTTAAACAAGGAATTCCCTTATCAGAATCAATTTGAAAAAGATAAGAAAGTGATACTTACCTATTTCTGCATTTTGTCCCACCCCCCCAAAAAAAGAAGAGAAAGAGAAGGGAAATGGCTGTAAGTTATTTTTCATCACTTCTATCTATTTATTTTGTTCTTAATACTAGAGACACAAAATAATCTCGGTTCTGTCTGGGCATATTCTCTTTATGACGGGCATTGCCAATCAGTTTTATCTTTTAAGACCTTCCACAATGAAGCCGAAATGAAAAAATACACACAAACCGCAACTTTCTGTCAGCAGCCCTGCCCAGAGCACACCTTTGTAGAAGGAATATGACTCATGGAGCATCGCAGGAAAAATTCCCAAATACAGAGAGAAGTATTTATTTAAAAAACAAAAAGAGTATGTATTGTAAAAAAATATTTCATTCCAACAATGTGCGATTGAGGCTAATTTGAGGGGCACTATTATTTACAATAATTTTTAAATTGTAGAAAGACACTTACCATTTTCTGTGTCACATTCCTCTAAAAATAAGAGAGAAATAAATACAGGTCAGTTATAAGAGCTCTCCACCTCTGACATGGTTCTACGAGCGAGCAAGAGCCTGAAGAAGAGATTAGGGAATGCTGCTGGATTGCAGGGAGACAGCGTGTCTCCTCCAAAGTGAGATGCCTTGCGTAACAGGGATAGATTATACTGCGCGGGTGGTTTGGGCCCCTTCTTAAATTCTGTGCCTTGACTGTATCTAGGTATAAATTTAAGATCTGGAGAATCACTTCTGCTCTAATAAGCCCATCCTCTATACAAACGAACTTTTTCCATCTTCAGTAGCAGCAAAAAACCACACCTGAACAAGCCCAAAACCACACTTACCAAGTTCTGTGTCGCTTTCTTCTAAATGGAATAGAAAAATATAGACAGACATGTCGGTCATTGCTAATGCTACAGCTGCAGAAACACACATATTCAAACTCAGGCATGAGTAAGGAAGGTAAAATGACTTACCAAATTCTTCTGTTAACTTCCCTTAAAATAAATTAATATTAGTTCAAGCCTTTAGCACCAAAGTTTTACCATCAGGAGAAAGGGGAAGGAAAAAAAACCAATGACACTTACTGATTTTTGCATTCCATCCTTCTAAAAGAGAGACAGAGAGAGAATTTAGCCCCTAGTGGGTCCTTTGGTGGTATTTTTGGTTTGTACTATAGGAGGTGTATTAAAACATGATTATGTACTGACTTTTTTGACCATAACATTCAAAAAATTACACTGGTTATCAGTTTATCTAATGTGGTCTAGAATATAAGATAATATTAATAAGCCACACATCCAGCTAAGAAAGGCCATAGGAGATGCATATTAATGAAACTTGTTTTGCCAGAAGAAGGAAAATCACTTACCAAGATCTGCATTCCTTCTCCCTTAAAAAGAAGAAAAGGGGAAAAAAGAAAGGGTAAATGTTTTTTTTGCACTGGTTACAACTGAAGTGGCTCTCTAGCCTAGCTGCATCCCTCTGAAACTAAACATTAATATTACTTTTTTGAATGAGCACAACTCATTGACAGCCAAGAAGAGTATAAAACCAGAAATGCTGGCTTTGGGAAACAATCAAAAACCAGCCCAAAAGCAAGCAAAGCATGGACTGAACACACTCAAGCACGGCAAAGCTGGGTTTTTGGGTGCCAAAGGAGCCAGGACTTGGCACATGCTTTGTTAATAAAGGTGTTCTCACGTACCTGACTCCATCATCACGTTTACTTCCTAACTGGAACCTCCTTCAAGAACTTTGGCAACCTGGTGGGACGAGAGGGAACATTGCTGAAACATCATGTCCAGGGAAAACCAGGCCTTCATAGTGATGCAGCGTGGAGGAAAAAGCATTTTCTAAGGAAACCTGCTGATCCAGGAATATTTTTGCCCATGTGAGTAAACACAATAAGGGAGAAATGTGTGGAGTCACAGAGGCTTTTTCTCATTTTCCCCCAGTTATTAGACTGTGTGATCTGAGATGTTTTCTGGGCAAGCAGTAGGAAAGAAGGATCTACTGTAGGTGTGATGAACCTCCCTTGGCATCTGTCACCCCACTGATCACAGAAGGGGTCCAGGGCAAATAGCTCAGTCTTAAAACATCTAATTTTAGTTGTCTGAAGTAGCGTGAGCTTACTTTCCCCTCTCTGTCTCATATATTATTTAACAGTGATGTTTATCACTGCTATAGGCAGCCCCATATGTGGAGGACTTGGTGCTACCATCTCTTTTGGCCAAAAAAGCAGCAATTGTTTTAAACTGAATATTATACTAAGAGCTTCCCTCCTCTGTTGTGTTACCGCTGTTTCACATCACTGTAGATGTCGTGATTTCTAGTCCACGCTAATGTTTTGACCTGATTCTTATTAATTAAAAACAAAAAAAGGATTAGATTGCCACAGGATGGCATAGGCTGAGTGAAGCGATGCAGTTTTTGTGCCGTTTGTTTGCTCATTATTGATACACTGAAGAGGACAGACTTCATAATGTAATTTTTCTTCCCCAAAATCACTCAAACTGGACAGGGATATCATTATAATTTCATTTTCATGTTCATAATCCTACCAGTGTGCTGAACACAGTAAGCCTTCCTGGAGGAACTGAGCTGCAGCTGTGGAAAGGCGAAAAGGACCAGTCCCAAACCAGCACGGGAAAAGGCATCGGATTGTATCAGAAAGGAAATAACTGAATGCTTCTCCTGTGCTATATTAACACCTTCCATAAACTGTAGGTGGTATTAGGAGCTAAGTTAGACAAGCACTGTTATAAGGACTTAAATTTATGGAGAATTGGATAAACAGAGCAAGGAAAGCAGCACCAATCGTTTCTGTACAATATTTTCCTACGAGGAAAAAAAGTTGAATATGATTCAGTCTTTTAATCCTTTTCCTGTTTCTCAGTATCGTCAGATTCACGTACAGGAATAAAAAAATCATTTCGTTCTAGGCTTCTTCCAGCTATCACAAACATATCGTGTTTCTTCTGCTTTCTAAATGCATCTCCCAGCCTTTCCTATCCAGGAATAGGATAGCCACAAATTATGTTTTCCCCGCCTCTCCGGTGCTTGTGGAAAGAAAAAAAGGCTTACCGAGACCTGCAGTTGATTTTCTGCAATGCTGAAGTTGGCCTAACTGGGGCCGTTCTGCTCCCAGGGCACACGAGCTGCGATGGTTGCGTATGTGGGTGTTGTCCGTGCTAAAAATTTTGGCAGGTCCAAGCTCGTCCTGGGACCGCGGTGCCCTGGGAAGCAGGAACCCAGACACGCTGGAGACGTTGTGGGTCTGCACCGAGCTGGAAGAGCCGTCGCGGGTACAACAGCTGTGCTAGCAGCGGGGAGGGGACCTTCCCACTGCCTAATTTTAGCCAGTTTAAATGCCGAGATGGAAGTGGGGGCTGGTGAATCCCTATATAGTCATTGCAGGAACAGGATCCTTCAGAAGACGAATAGAAACAGAGGTGTGACCTGGTCACACTGGGCCACCCTCCAGTGGTGCCAGCATCTCACACGGGTTCTTTAGAGGACGTGGTAGCTGGGTCTGCGAGCAATGACCTGTGGGTTCAGCGTCTTGAGATAGCGGTGTGAATAGCACTGAGCATTTCAGATGCATGGCAATCCCGAGGAGCTCCTGTTTGTGCAGAAATCTTCCCTCTCTGAAGGGAGACAGCACTGATTTCTGGTTTGTATTGCCCTAAAATAAAAAGAGACGTGAAATAAGCTTGTACTTTTCTCCTTCCTTTCTGTTGCTGCTGCTCACCAGGACCAAGCAAGAGCAAGTCTTCTCCTGAGGCCAGGATTTCTCATCGCTTTGGGTTATTTTGAAGAAGAAAATAAAAAGCCAGCTCATCAAATGCCTCTCCCCATATTTTCTCATTTGCTTCAAAGACACAGCTCCCCACAGCTACAAGAGACAGATTTGAAATTGAAATCTGTTTTCTTTCACCAAAAGAGTTTGGTTTTTTTTTTTTACAAAGGTCTGCAACGAGCTTTCCTTAAACCAGACAAATAAGCATTAAAACACAGACGACTCCCATAGATATATCCCTAGAAGACTCATTTTTGCCAGTTAACTCTGGCTTAAAGCAGCAGGAATTTAGTGAAAGACATCTAAAATTGTTGATCTCTCCCCGAATTAGTCACCCGGCACCTCTTTTTAATAGTCAACAGAGAGAAAATAGGTTTAGATGGTGCTGTTCGCGTGATCTGTCTCAGATCTCTCTGAGTCAGTTGCCTAAACTCTCAAGATGGTTAACGAAGAGAAATGAGACACTTCCATGGCCTTGCAACCCAGACTGGGGCAGATGTCTAACTAGGAAGGAGCATTCTGGGCTTGGCTTCTGCCAAGTGGTATCTCCCACCCCAGAAATGCTGAGAAAATGGGCTAAACCAAAACAAAAAACCCCACCTCGCTCAGAGGCTTGGAGAAGTAAAAGCCTGTTCTTGAACCTTAAGGACATAATATCTTTGCCGGGAGCTTTGTCTGCCAAGACACACAGGCTGGCAGCTTCTCTTCCAAAGCCTGAAAATGAAGGAGGTAAGGAGACATGAACATGTGAAATTCAGAGAGGTCTCCTTGATCTCCAAACCCCAGCAAAGGGCTGATGGAAAAGGGCTTGCAGTAATGCTAAGAAAGGAACTGTAGGAGAGCTCCCCACTGCAAAAACAGGGCATCACCACATGGGCAGCCCTGGTCTTGAGCTGTGAAAAGTCCAGGCGATGCTGAGGACGGGAGAGGATGAGGGTTAAGGTTAAAGCTGAAGATAAGAGACCACGACCTGGCACCAAACTCCAGCGACTAAATCCTCTGGATTTGCAAGAGGAAAAAACCCCACAGACACTGCCACAGGGAAAATAAAACAGACAGTGCTTGTCTTGGTAAACCCAAGCAAGGGAAAAGGGGATCACCGCGAAGGAGATGCCGTTCTTTTTTGGCAGCAGAGGTCTGGTATTTGGAGAAGACAAAATAACCAGTGTGCGCCCAGGGGTCCTGCCGAAAGAGAAACCTTGCACCACGACAGCGGTACATCCAGGGAGGTCAGCGGCACCTCCAAGACATTTTGAAGTTGTTCACCGGCTGCACCTTGGCAAAGGCTCCTAAACTGCTCACTGGCATTGATAAGCAAATCCTCCAAAGGCCACCCATGCGGTGGGGCAGGCGACGTTTCTTTGGCAAGAAAAGCTGAAGCGCCCGCAGCCTTTAGTATTTGAGGGCTCTGAATGACACCGGTTAGGAATGTCTGGGCTGAAACTTAAGATGCCAGGCTGAGGGGGCCACGAAAACCAGCGGCAGAGGGCTTTTTATCGCTGGTGCCACCTGGCCAAATTATGTCCCCTGAGGTCTGTTTGTGCTTGTCGAGTTGTATTTTCTAGGTAATTTTCTTGCACGCCTGGATTTTAAAACATGTAGGAACTTAAAATCACTATTTCCTTAATTCTCTGCCCCAGTGCCAGGCCCCCAAGGCCTTCCCTGTCCCCCACCGCCCCCCTACCCCGGTGCCAGCCCCCCAGGATCCTCCCTATGTCCCCCCGATTACCAGCACTCACCACTACCCTTCTTTCCGTACAGGGCCCGGCGCGCCGCCATGTTGCCCAGCATCCCTGGGCGCCGCCATGCTGCCGTACAGCTCTAACGCTATTTCCGCTTCCGCCGGAAGCCTCCTCGGTCTCTTTCTCTCGCTGTGCCGGCGGCCGCTGTTTGCGGCCGGGCGGGACCGGGCCGTGGCCTCCATTGAATCCGCCGCCAACCTCCCATCCCGCCGCCGCCATGACAGAGCAGATGACCCTGCGGGGCACCCTGAAGGGCCACAACGGCTGGGTGACCCAGATCGCCACCACGCCGCAGTTCCCGGACATGATTCTCTCCGCCTCGCGCGGTGAGGGCCGCATCCCGGCGGGGTCGGGGGACAGAGGGTCGGGAGAGACCATCGGAAGGGGGGGAGGGTCAGGAAGAGACCGTCGGCCCGGGGTAGGGCTGGGGTAAGCCTGGGAGAGGAGGGGAGCAGGGAGAGACCACATAGGCCGAGGCGGGGGGTATCGGCGGAGACCGTCGCGGGGAGAAGGGGCGCGGGGAGACCGTGAGGCCGGAGGGGAGAGGGGCAGGGAAGGCCGTGGGGCTTGGGAGGAGAGAGGAGTGAGGAGAGACCGTGATTTAGGGGACCCAGGGAGAGTGCAGAGGGAGAGGGACAAGGGGAAACCATGGGCTTAAAGGGGCGGACAGGCTGGAGCCCCCTCGTTTAGGGCAGTCTGGCCTAGGAATGGGGCTGGGGTGTAGCAGGGCAAGGAGGAGGCAGGGCCCTGCTCTGTGTGATGAGGACAGAGGGATGGGCAGGAGGGGAGGGGGCAAAGGAGCAGAGACTGATCTGCTTAGAGACCCCCTTTGGTAGCTCCCCTATTCCTGCGGGCGACAAGGATGGGCTGGGGGTGGGGAGAAGGCTGCGGTTCCCCCCACCTTACCCCTCTCTCTGCCTCCTCTACAGACAAAACCATCATCATGTGGAAGCTGACCCGTGATGAGACCAACTACGGGATCCCGCAGCGAGCTCTGCGCGGTCACTCGCACTTTGTCAGTGACGTGGTCATCTCCTCCGACGGGCAGTTTGCTCTCTCTGGTTCCTGGGACGGCACCCTGCGGCTCTGGGACCTGACGACGTGAGCTGCAGGAAGGAGGGTGTTTTGGGTGGGGGGGCTATAACATGTCTCCCTGCTTTGTTTGGGTGCTGGGAGAGGGGGTGAGGTCAACCATGCACCTCGGAACTTAGCTGATTTTGCTTTTGGGTTGGAAGATAAATCCCAGTGCAGCAGGGGCAGTTTTCTGTGGCCAGTGCCACAGTTTTGGATGGAGGTGTTTGGCTGCTCTTCCTCAGCTCCCTCTTCCGATGATTAAATCTGACATAATCTGCTGATCCTCTGGGATCTGAAGACATGTCCTGCAATTATGATGGGAGAGAAGCAGGGGGGGGATCAAGCTGTTTTTTGGGAGTCATTTTGGGCTGAATTGGAGGTACAGCCAGGAGAAAAAGGTTGGGATTTGTAGAGCCAGGCGTGTATGTGGGCTAAACTCATCCTGATTCCCCGAGTCCTTCTCCAAAGTCCGTTTGAAGGAGAAATGGAACCATCACTCCTTACCCTTTTGTAGACCACAGTGTGGGTTTTTCCTCCAAATATTTGATTATTTTCCCTCCCCTCCTTGGTGGAATTTGTGAGATCTCCTATTGTCTCATCTTCCTTTAGTGGCACCACCACCCGTCGCTTCGTGGGTCACACCAAGGACGTGCTGAGTGTGGCCTTCTCCTCCGACAACCGTCAGATAGTTTCGGGTTCCAGGGACAAGACCATCAAGCTCTGGAATACCTTGGGCGTCTGCAAGTACACTGTGCAGGTGAGCGCCAGGGAAAGTGGGCTTCCAAATCACACCTCTGTGAGAAAGGAACTCCGTGGACTTGCTTTTAGATCCACTCCCGCCGCTTTTATCGGGAATCCAGGTCTCCCAGCCCTGTCCTAATGATTAGAAGCGAGATGTTGCCTAATGACCTCTCCCTAGGGGGTTTCTGAGGAGAAGTCCTGCAATTATGAGGGATGGGGGAGGCCTGGGAAAGCTGCAGAACAACAGGGTGCAGCAGGTCTGATCTTGCAGTGCCCTGTGGATGGGGCAGGAAAGACTCGGCTGCGTTTCCTCGCGATGAACCCGGCATCGTTCCTCTTCCCCAGGATGAGAGTCACTCGGAGTGGGTGTCGTGCGTGCGTTTCTCCCCAAATAGCAGCAACCCCATCATAGTCTCCTGCGGCTGGGACAAGCTGGTGAAGGTGAGGTGGGATCTGCTTCCCAAACAGCAAGCATCCTTTTCTGGGGTCCCTGTGATGGCAGTGGGAGGGTCAGAGCAGTCAGTGTGCTCTGGGGAAGGGTTTTTTCCCCCTCTCTGTATCCCCAGAATTGGGGTGCAGTAGCAGCGTTTAACCCCTTTTTCTTCTGCCCCCATGTTTTTCCTCATGCAGGTTTGGAATTTGGCTAACTGCAAGCTGAAGACTAACCACATTGGGCACACGGGCTACCTAAACACAGTGACTGTCTCCCCTGACGGCTCCCTCTGTGCCTCTGGTGGCAAGGTATCTGTCATGGGGTGGAGGGAAGGCTGAGATCCCCCTGAGATGAGATCTTGGCATCCTACCAGCATTTCTGTGTTTCCCACCATGAGAATGGGCTCCACATCTTGGTCACAGCTTGAGTGGAGTGGTAACAGCCTAAAAATGGGACCTGGTGGCAGATGTCAAGCGAGGGCAGGGAAGACCATGGCAAAGGTGCTCCCCCAGTTCCAGGGACTTTCCTGTAGCTCTTCTGTTTTAGCCCTTGATGTGTTTTCTTTGAATTTTCTTCCTATGTCCTTTAATTTTTCCATATCCGCCTTGGCTTGTAGAAAAGCGCTCCAACTTAACTGTGATCGGGGCAGAAAAGGGGCCTTGCTAGGGCAGGACAAATCAAGGCACAGGTGAGAAGTGCTGGGGTTTGTTCCGATTCCTTCTGCTCTGTAGGACGGCCAGGCCATGCTGTGGGACCTGAATGAAGGGAAACACCTCTACACCTTGGATGGAGGAGACATCATCAATGCTCTCTGCTTCAGCCCCAACCGCTACTGGCTCTGTGCTGCCACTGGACCCAGCATCAAGATCTGGGTATGTCACTGCTCCAGTCCTCAGCCCCCTCTCTGTCCCCATCTGGGCAGGCTGCCTACAGAAGATGCAAATTTCTTCGGTTTCTGGGTTGGTGCTGGGTTTGGAGTCGCCTTCATGGGTGGAGATCCTCACCTTAGCCCACAGATCGTGGAGGAAAAGCTCTCCTGGGGGAGTGTTCTGGGTTACACAGCAGTGACCGGTGCCCATGGCCTCGTCCCTTGGTCGTGAAGGGTTGCGGTGGCTGTAGAGGGTTGCGGTGGCCATAGGGCAGGGCCACCACACCATGATGAAACATTTCAATGCCATCTGACTGCATCTCCATGTGGAAATCCAGAGGCTGTTTCTGAGCAACCCTCTACTCCCTCGCGGTGTTCCAGAGTTGGCATTCAGTTGTGGGCATCTTTGTGCTGGACCCCTCATTCCTTCATGTTCTTTTTTTTTTAAACTCCTGCAGGACCTGGAAGGCAAAATCATTGTGGATGAACTGAAGCAGGAGGTCATCAGCACCAGCAGCAAAGCTGAACCGCCCCAGTGCACTTCCCTGGCCTGGTCCGCAGATGGGCAGGTAAAAACCATTCTCTCCTTGTTGTCCTGGCACCCCAACCCTGGGGAACAAGGATTTGGGGGATCTTCCTGCTGCTTTTGGGGCACAGGAACCATGAAGACACTTGTGCTGCACTCCTCGAGCTCTCTCTGCCAGCAAGGGAGAGAACTTCCTTGGGTTCCTTCCATCCCTGGGTCCCTTCTCAACCCCTGAGCTCTTCTTCATCTTCCCAACCCCTGGGGCTGATAGTGGTCCCTCTCTGCTTTGGGATGTGCTCTCCAAGGACCATAGGTCCTCATGTCCTGAGACTGGACCTATCCAACCCTTCCTGTGACCCAAGTCTTGTTTCTCTCCACAGACACTGTTTGCTGGCTACACAGATAACCTCGTCCGGGTGTGGCAAGTCACCATCGGGACCAGATGAAGATGGGGTAGTGAGAAACCATAGTTTTTTGTGTACAAAAAAAAATAAAATCAATGAAATAGTGCTCTATTGAGCTTGTGGCCACCTTGTGTCCACTGTTGGGTCATCCCACAACCTGGAGGTTCATGGAAGATGCGGGGTTGGGGCTTTACTCTGGCAGGTGCCATATCAGGAACTTCAGAGGGGCAAAACCCCAGCATTCCTGATGGGGAGGGCTTTATGTCTGCAAGTAATTGTCCCCACACCTTCAAGGTTGGGGATGTCGCAGCGGGACAGGGCTTGGGGATGAGGATGGGGTGACTGGCAGAACTTTGAGAGCCCTGAGCAGCAGTCACCTCATGAGTTAAACCCCCCTGATGGCAGAAAAATTACAGCAGATGGAGATAATTACTTAACTGTAGGCAGTGTGGTGGAACCTGGAAGATGTTCTCTGTCCTTCTGGCTAATGAGGGACTCCGTTTTTTCCCTCACATGTGGCATCACTGCAGACCTAGGAAAACTAAAACGATTCCCAAGAAAACCCAGAAAGTCAATAATTTCAAGAAGCAGCCATGGTTAGCCTTGTTGCCCACTGGTGCAGCTGTTAATGAAGGAGAGGTTTTAATGTGAAACCCGCCAGCCTAGCAGCCTCCAGGCACTGAGTCTGCATACAAACTGCCATAGTCTACAGATTTGAGAACTGGTGGTTTTTTTGGCTCTTTCCTGGCTGGCAGACCTGTGAGCCACCCATACCACTAAAGTGGAAGGGACTTTGGCCCCTCAGTGACGTTGGATGCTGCCAGCAACAGGCTCTTGCAGATAAAAAGCTTTGGGAAGGGATGTGGACACATGGCTCTGAGCCTGACCTAATCTAATTAGGAAAGATTAGGTCAAGATTAACGAGGCATGATTTAAAACACATCTGTTTACCAGGAGGTGATGCAGTGACTGCAAGGCAAGGCAGGCTGTGAGGGACCTGGACCCCAATAGAATGCGTTATTTAAGCCAGACTCATCTGGAAACAGCTCCCAGATCTTTCAAGCCTTAATAAGCTAAAGACTCAGGTTTACAACCTTATTCTTTATTATTATTTTTTGACATTTCATAAAACTAAATCTCCATTTAATTCTCATTTTACCCAAAAATATTTTGAACTAGCTCTGTAATGCCAACAGGAAAAAAAACACCCAATCCACCAACAAAAGAAAAAACAAAACAAAAATGTAACCGGTGCAGTCAGAGTCTCTCGAGTGGGACAGGATTCAGCTGGAAACTTAACAGCAGCTGAAGAAAAAAGAAAAAAAGGGGAGAAAAAATAAATATTCCCCATCTCTGAGAGCTCTCAAGCTGTGAGGGGAAAACAGGAGGCCACTTCCTGCCACTGCAGCCGGGATGTGCTGGCTCTGGGGGGAGGAAACTGGCTCTTGCACCCTCCTCTGCCCCCGGTAAAGTGCCAGGCCCACAAGAAATTGTTACGAAGGGAATGGGTGGGGGTCAGGAAAGCTCAGACATGCCCCCACCCCCCAAAAAAATGATGGGGAAAGCGAGGAAAAAAGAACATGGCCAGTTAAAACAGGTTTGACTCTGGGTCCAAACACCAGCTGGGGTCTTGAAGATGGTCAGGTGAATTCCAAGAAATCCAGGCACCTTGGTGCAACTGGGATATGAAAGCCAATGATTTTTGGAAGGATGATGATGGGGATTTCAAAAAGCCAAGAGCACTTGCTCCCCACTGTGCAGACCCCCCGAGATGCCCCCAAGGCATCGAGCTCTGCGTCCAAAGAGAGCAGATGCGCCTCAAAATGCAATCCGGGAGCGGAGAGCGTGCTGGAAAGCGTTAGGCATTGACTGGGAGAGAGAGAAGCTCCAAAAAAAAAAAAAAAAAAACCAAAAAACCAACCCAAAAACCCCACACCTCTGAGGTGGATCCTTCCCTATTCCAAACAAAACCAGCTTCGGATCAGCACGGTGGCAGCGGCGGGATCCTGGGGAGGAGCAGACGGGAGGTTGAAGGAAGAAGCATTGTGAGCAAGCAGGTGCAAGAAGACAAGTGCAGCGTTGGATCCCAAAATGGGATCTGCAGGATTAAGGGGGAAAGAGCATGGCTGTGTGCAAGGCCGGATCCTGGGGCGATGCCGGATCTGGCACGGGTAGAGGCGGCTGGCAGGGAGGGCGAGGGACGGCTGGTCAGGCGCAGATTTTGATGCGGGTACCCTTGGCTAAGATGCGAAAAAAAGGGAAGATGCGCTCGTGGAAGGAGGCGTTGAAGGTGTGGATGTGGGTCATGCTCTCGGCATTGTAAAAGCAGAGCTGGCCTCGCTCGTAGTCCAGGTAGACGCCAAAGCGCCGGGGCCGTTCACTGGGCAACAGGGCCGTCTGCTCTGTGGCTGTCAATGCCTGGTACTTCTTCCCATTGGTGCCCACGCACCAAATTTCTCGTTTTTGGTGAGGACCCATGGTTTTCTCTTTGCGTCGAGCTGTTTCACGGGCTGCGCCCACTGCCCAACCTCGTCGGCCTCCCACCTCCACCTCCCAGTAGTGACGGCCGGTGGTGAAGCCCTGGGAACCCAAGACGCAATAATCCGAATCAAAACGTTTGGGGTTGTCGGGCAGGTCCTGGCGGCGTTCGCCCAGCTTGACGCTGCGCCGGTCAAGGGAGAGGCTCAGGCGAGGGTGGGCTGTGTCAGGGTCCAGAGTCACGTCGGCTGGAAGGGAGATGGGGACGTTACAGGGGTGTGTGTGTGTGTCACGTCACTGGTCACCCCCATCTCTTGGGCTCCCAGTCCCAGGGTTTGTTGGTTTGGCTTTTTCCCCCCTCCTTTCAGTTCCCAACCCCAAATCCTCAACCGTGTGTGTATCTGCAGCACCAGTGGGTGACAGCCCCTACTGTGGGCCTGGTTTTGACTGCAACAGAGTTCAACCCCTTTAACCCCTCCCCAAACTCTCTTTAAACCCCTTTTTAACCCCCAAAGTTCACTTTAACCCCCAAATTCCTTTATTCCTTTAACCCCAATTCCATTTTAACCCCTTTAATCCCCCAGTTCCCTTTTAGCCCTGGAGCAGGTCTGGCTCCAGCCCCACACAGAGCTGTCAGCAACTCTGGATCCAGCTCTGCTTTTGGGCTGGGAAGAGGTGACAGCCATGTTAGGGGAAAATCAAGATCAACAGATGAAGCAAGGTGTGGGGAGGAAAAAGGGAAGAGGCTGGTATGGAGGGGACTGGCAGATTTTAAAAGGGGGCATGAAATCTCGGAAGGCAGAGGTGGAGAGGGAAACCCAGCACAGCTGGGGATACGCAAGAGATCCCCGTGTCCATTCCCTGGAACCACAACAAGAAGCTGCTGCGTCCCCTCGAGCAGAGGAGCCAGGTCTCACTCACCTTGAGGGACTTTACTGAAGACTTTCTCCATCTTCCTCATCACCACATCCTGCAGAAAGTAGTTGCGATATTTTTTCCCCACGTCCACCGGCACCATCTCAGGCTCCTGAAATTTGATGTTCTCGCATCTGCCAGGGGAAAGAAAGCGGGGATTCAGCACGCTCAGGGGGAGGGGGAGGCAATGACACAACAGGAGAAACGAGATGCCCTGTGCACAGCCAAAAAGCCCAGAGCAGGGCAGAGATCAGCCCAACCGGTTACACTGGCACAGCTGCGGTCCCCACCCCGTCTCAGCCGCAGGAAGCAGCAGAACTCCTGGCAGAGATGCAGCCGCATCCCACCCACCGCCGGCGACAGCCAGGCTCTGCTCCGGCATGGCCCTGTTACCTGCCAATGAGTGGCTGGGGGCTCATGTAGAAGAGCAGCTGCTTGTTTGGTTTAAAGATGAGGGGAAACAAAATGATCCCTCCTTATTTACCAGCAGCTCCTGCTTCCTCGGGGCATGAGGTCTGCATGGGCACACCCAGCTCTGCTCTCAAAACGCAGCTTCCAGGTGCTGCAAGGGACTCTGAGATCTTTTCCCAGCCTTTCTCCTCTCCTGTACACCCCCAGTTATTCCACATATACCCCGCTAAGCCATCAGGCAGGAGTTCCCACCATCACATTCATTTTGGCACCAGCCATAACCAAGCTGTCCCTTGTCATTACCCAACCCCAGCCTCGAAAAATGCCCACCACACGAGGCTTGAAACAAAAGCTCATGGTTTTCTGGTTTTGTGTTGTCCCCCCTCCCCCCCAAGCTATTTACAGTGAGAAGATGGCAATGGAAAGTCACTGACCTGATAAAAGTGCCTTTGATGTCCTGCAAAAAGGAAGCAGCCAGGTGGGATGCAAGGAAGAACGAGAAAGAAAAGATTAGGGAGGATGGGGGCTGATCACACTGTGGCTTGCACTAAATCCTCTTAGCAGCCAAGGCTCAGCACCATGCTGAGCTGCATCGAGCCAACCACCCCAACGGCCAAGATGAGTCCCCTCCCATGGGTCTGCTGATGGGAATATTCCACGGAGAGGCACATTCCATGGATTCACCCCTTGGTAGAGGCTTTTCCCACTAACACAGACACCCTAGCAAACCCCAAATCTCTCGTGGCATGCTGATTTTCCCCCTGTGGTCCCACAGACGATGTGGGATCCCTGACCAGAGGGACAGGGAAGGATCTAGTCATCGTGTAAGGATGCTTTCCCATGAGGAATACCCTTTTTGAAGTAAGGTCTGCTCCCCTCTTGGCAGCTCTGCTTAATTCCCACTGCTAACGTTCTCTCCTTGCTATAAAGCAGGGCCAGAGTTCCTCAGCTGCCAGCAGAGAGCTTGAGTGAGGGTTCACGGTCCAGAGATCAACTATGTGAATCATCTGAGCTTACAGCTCTTCAGGAAGGTTCAAAAACATATGCAAGAGGCCTTGCCTGGCAGGGCACCCGGGCTCTGCCCTCCTACTGGGATCCCCAGTTGCGACTGTCCCTCTTCCCACCCCAGGAATGGGGGTGGGGTGGGGGGGTTGGGAAAGACCTTGAGCAGTTGCAGCCCATCCTGTTTGCTCTTGTCCTCTGCCTCGGCAATGAGCCGGCTGAGGGCAGCACTCTGCTCTTCCAGCTGACTGATGTTGCTGCTCTGACGGGCCAACAAGCTCTCATAGCGTTCCTCCAGCTGGTGTAAGAGCAGGACTTGCTCCCCAATGAGGAACTGGTGCAGCAGCTCGAAGTCAGACTCGAATTCCTTGATCTCCAGCTTCATCTTGTCCTGCGGAGCGGTGAAGAGGGAGGAGACGTATCCTTAGCTCAAATAGCAGACCCAAAGGACATCAATTTGTTCTCTCTCCCAGGCTACCAATTCCCACAACGCATTCAGGTACAACCCCCCCCTTAATTAAGCTCTAATTCAGCAGGGAAATAGCTTCCAGCCCTTGCGATCCTGATGACTGCAGCAAAGGGACCGCAACGCCTCCATGAGAGCTCAAATCTGCAAGGCAGAGGGGGGAAAAGTTTCCCTGCTCATCCCCCTCACCAGACTTTGGGCCAAGAAACGCTCCCAGCATTGGTGTTTCAGCATCCTCCTTAGCTGAGGGCTGATTATTTTTTGGCAGCGTGAAAGGTGGAAGACAGAGAAATGGGGAAATAAATAAGCGTGGAAAGGAATCATGCACAGGATCATCTGCTGTGCCAGGAGCAGCCAGCTCTTACCCTCAGCTCTGTGATCTTCTCCTCCTCATTGGATTTCTGCTTCAGGACCACATCCAGCTTCTTCTTCAGCGGCTCCAGGTGGCTCTGGAGTTTATTCTGCGAAAGAAATGCATCACTGTCATCCCTGCCTCAGGTAATGCCCTCCTCCCTCTCTTCTCTCAGTCCCCTACTCCACAGCAGGGCTGAAAACAAAACCTCCTGCCCAGATGTCAGACCACTTCCCGTAACTGCTCATTCTGGGAGCCAGTTTTAATTAGAAAGTGAAAAATCCTGCCCTGCTCGGATCAGGGAACATCTGCAAAGGTCAGATCCACAGTCACCAAGCACAGACTGTTGCGTGGCTCTGGCCATCACGCACATGTCCCACTGGGTAGGGATCAAGACCCAGAGAGGGATCTGTGCTCCTAAACTCAGTGCAGACCTAGGACAGGCTTAGGCCATCCTTTCAGGCTGCGTCTTTCGGTAGTGGCATGGTCCTAAGTCAGCTTAAGCCAACAACAAAACCAGTACCTGTTTCATCGGTCATGATTCCCTGTGCTGAATAAGCTTTGGTATTTCCAAAAAAAACCCTAACCCACAAACCAACTGTTTCTGCCTTGCCGCCCTCCCAGGACACTCCCTCTGCCCTTCACAAACAGCTCTCCCTTTAGCAATTAGTTTTTCTGCCTCCTCGAGTGTTTGCAGCAGCTTTCCCACTGCCAAGGAAAGGTGAAAACGGACTGAGCCAACCCAAAAGCAAAAAGTGCTGCTGGCCACGCTCCGACAGCCCACCATGAAACAGCCTGAAGAAGAGACGAGACACCCCATCACTGTCCTTTCCTCTCCAAACCGCCTCCACCTCTCCAAGCCTCCTCCTGGCTACCAAACCCCACCCAGAAGTCTCCAGGGGCTCAAAGTGTGCTGACTCTGATGGGAGCAGCCAAGACCAGAGCACCAGAGAGCTTCCAGGGAGGGAGGACAAAGCAAGACATGACCACGTGCAGCAGCAACTCCTCCAAGACACCTTTGGATAGTACCGGAACCAAAAACCCCAAGTCCTTTCTTCCAGAAGGCCCCAAAAAGCAAGACATGACCTCGCAGAGAAACCAGAGCTGCAAGCGGCAGGGCAAGCAGCAGCCTGAAGGGCTCAGCGACCACCATCTCCTGTCCACCTGCCATGGTTTTTTTCAGGGTGTCCAGTCATGTCCAAGTGGGAAGCGACACCTTTGAGATAGCAAAGCTATTCAGTTAAAACCCCTAACGAAGGGCCTCTACCACTGGGTACTCGGGGTCAGGCTCTGCAGACCCTCAGGCAGGTATCACCCAAGCTGAGCAAGGCCAGAGAGCCACCCAGGGAAGAGCTTTCTAAATTGTGGAACCACCGTGACATGGGTGCTCGTTTCAACCTGCCACAGCCCAGAGGGGTTTCACCCAAAACCAGCCCAGTGGGACCAGTTGAGCTCACCCGCTCCTCACCACGATAATTTCTCCATGATCCTTCACTACTGTCACCGCCTGATCCCCAAACCTCCTTCCCCATGGTTAACCAGACCCTCCCCATTCAAGCCAAGCCAAGCCAGCCACCAGCTTTGTGGCTTCCCAGCCTCCTGCACCCCAACCCACGCAGCCCGTTCATCTTCTTCCCCCTCTCCGCTCACCGAACCAGCCCAGCGAGACCCACCTGTATGCCGCCTCCAACCACCCAACGCCATCTGCCTGCCGCCAGCAGGACCCAGCCCGTGCCGTTGGCTCCTGATGGTGCTGACAGCTCTGTTTCCCACTCCACTCCCCTCCCCCCCCGCCAAAAAACCCCAAACCACTCCATTATCTTGACACCGAAACCCTCATACCTTGTAATCCTGCACGACCTCCTCGAGAGGGACAACGCTGTGATGCTTGTGGCTCCGTGACTCCCTGCACACCACGCAGATGGCTTGTTCATCCACCTCACAGAAGAGCTTGAGAGGCTCCTGATGCTTCTCGCACAAATTTGGTGGCCCCTGACCCCCCACTGCTACCAGGGCCCCCGGGACACCCGCTGTGGCTCCTGAAACCGAGGGACCAGCGGCAGGTGGTGCAAGGCGCTGGGGGTGCGGGTGGAGCTGGCGGATGATTTGCACCATGTTGGCCAGCTGAAGGTTGGGGCGGAAATTCCTCTGGAAAAAGGTTTTTCGGCATTGCGGGCAGGTGAAGGTCTGGAGGCGTCGAGGCCGTGTGGCCAGAACAGGGGGAGGAGGTGTCTGCACCTCTTCTTCCTCCTCTTCCACCTCCTCCTCCTCCTCCACATCTTCTTCCATTACATCCTCATCATAGTCCTCATCCCCAAAGTAAAGCTCTCCCCCAACCCCACCGTCCCACATGTCCTCCTCCACGGGATCTTCCCACAGGTCGGCGTCATCTTCTTCCTCGCTCCACATATCATCTTCTTCCTCCTCTGCACCACCATCCTCCTCCTCCTCCTCCTCCTGCTCCACATCCAGCTCGTCCTCATCCAGCTCATCCTCCTCGTCCTCCAGATCCTCTTCCAGCACATCGCCCATCCCCACCTCTCCGCTACCCACAGCTGCAGCCCCCGGGGCCACCTCGTACTCGGCCTCACCACCCCACAGCTGGGAGATGCAGACACGGCAGAAATTGTGTCCACAACCGATGGAAACAGGATCCACAAAATAGTCCAAGCAGATGGCGCAAATGGCTTCCTCCTGCAATGTCTCCACTGGGTTCAGTTGCCCACTGGAGCCCCCCGAAGGGTCCCCATCTCCTAAAACCGCTGTGGCTGCCATGGGGAGGGTGGTGATGAGATTCTCCTCTTCCTCACAGGACCCTGAGCTCCTTGTTGACACCTTAAGTGCTCCTACGCTTGGGTGGGCACCAGCTCGAACCCAGAAGGGTGGCCGGTCCCCACCCAGGTGCCACTTCCTCCTTCACCCCCCCCCCCCCCCAATTTTTCCCCACCTTCCAGGGCCGGGCACTGCTCTACCCCTCGCTATTGCTTCCCTTCAGCAACCCCTCGTCCCCCAAAACCGGGGACTGGCCCCGTTCCTGCCCTGCCCCGGCCCCCTCCAGCCGGGCCTGACCCTCCTCCCCACTCCCCACCCCCCAACACCCCCAACACCCAACCGGGCCCCAGTGAAGGCCTGGTTCCGGCCCCAAACACCCCGTTCCCCCCAACGGGGCCAGGCTCTAGGCCTCACCGCTCCGTACAGCGCTCCCCGCCGCCGGGCCTGGCCCCAGCCTCAGCCCAACCGGGCCCGCAGGTGCCTCCCGCGCTAGGCCGCTGCCCCGCCACCCCCCCCGCGGCTCCCCCGCCCCGGCCCGCGCCCG